>VWPW01004259.1:211321-444685 GCA_013389825.1 Crypturellus undulatus
GAAAGAAAGAGAGAAAGAGAGAGAGAGAGAAAGAGAGAAACAGAGAAAGAGAGAGAGAGAGAGAAAGAAAGAAAGAAAGAAAGAAAGAAAGAAAGAAAGAAAGAAAGAAAGAAAGAAAGAAAGAAAGAAAGAAAGAAAGAAAGAAACCCTTCTTGTCATGAAAACATAGCAAATGAGCTCTTTGCTTTTATTGCATTTAAAGTTCCAAGGTTTAAAGTTGACCTGTTTATTGGCACCCAACTGAGTAATGGAGAAGTTTTATTTGGAAATACTTTTGGAGAGTATTCAACTCAGTTTTGGCAGCATTAATTTCACTGTAGTTCGAGAAGATTTTCACCTTTCTTGGAGTCTGTAACTTGCTGGCATTAATCCAGCTGTAATCTACTAGAATCATGTAATCAAGTTTTTAAACATGTTCACTGCACATTTAGGCAAGAGTTGCTAAATGTCATATAATCTCTCTCTTTTGCATGTGGCATCTTATCTTTTGGTCTAAAATGAAGAACTTCAAAGCTTTCTTCAAAACTGAAAGTATTCTCAGGAAAATAAAGCATTTTTTTTACAAATGCAATAAGGAACCATTAACATTTGGATTTGATTTTACAACATATTCACTGCCTCTATCTCACTGAAATTAACCTCAGAAAAAGAAATCCAAAAAAAGAAAAAAATAAGCTATTGTCTAACTTATCCTTTTGTTCAACTGCATTTGAGTACGTTTTTGTTATTGGAATAAAACATATAATAAAACAATAAAAACATGAAATCATCTGATCTTCCATTTAATTGTCCCAGTGATGGAATCAGAGAATCACAATGACATTAAGGCTAACAGACACCTGTAGAGATCATCTAACCCAAAGCCTTGCTCAAGCAGGGTCACCCAGAGCACACTGCCCAGCTTTTTTTTTTCCCGCAGTCTTCTCTTTCTCCAGGAAGAACTGCCTCAGCTTTCTTAGGCTCTTCTCACAGGAGAGATGCTCCAGCCCCTTTGCTATCCTAGTGGCCTTTGGTGGGGCACACTCCAGTATTTCCATGTCCCTTTGTATTGGGGAGCCAGTGTCTGACCTGGACCTCTAGGTGTGGCCTCACCACAGCCCAGCACAGCCCAAGAGGCTGATGACCTTCTTTGCACAAGGCACCATTGGTCAACTGGTCAACTAGTTGTCCACCAAGACTCTTGTGCCCTTCTCTGTACAGAGAGCTGCTTTGCAGCTGATCAGCCCCCAACATGTGCTGGGGCACGCAGTTGTTCCTCCCCAGGGAAAGGACCTCACACTTGCCTTAGTGAACTTCATGAGTTCTCTATTTTTCCTACCTGTCAATACTCTGACAGGTAGTAACTGGTATATCTCCAGTGAGGGCAAGTCTTTCTTGCACCAGGTGAATGCCAGTTGGTTTTAGCTGATTTCTCTAAAGTTTAAATTCATTTTGGGCAGGGATATAGTCATGCCACTCATTAAATTTAAAGAAGTCCGTGAAGATCCCCTACAATACTCTTGAAAAATTGCCACTAAATCTTAGTGTATTACTTTTTTTAATCTGTGTACAAAAAAAAGTTCAAGTAAATATAAGGGATTGGTTGTGGGGCTGGGCATCCGTGGAGAGGCAGATTGGCTGAATCTTTGTTTAAGGTTTTGAGAAAGCTAAGAAATCCTTCATACAGAAGGACTGCAATAGGTCATGTCATTCAGTCAGAAAACAGCACCGAAGAGACATTGCATTTGTGACCTCTGTGGTCTTTGCTCTGTTGTTGTAGATAGATAAGGAAAAGAAATTAGCCATTATAAATGGCGCATATGTTGACTTTCCCAAATGAGTCTAAATCCAGAGTAAGTGAGGTGTGTAGGCAAAGTTTGTCATTCTGGGAACTTTCCCTTCAGGAAGAGGTCAAAGCAGATTAGCAGTTATGAGCAGACCCTCTCCCACTGGTACTAGAACAGTTTGCTGAGAAAAAAAGATTATTTCAGTTTACAGTGTCATCGAACTGTCATCTTCTGCAAATGCTGCATGGACTTTTATGCACAAACACAGGTTTATTTTGAAAAGCAAATAGCTTCTCTGTATAAAGAATTGGTTAACATAGGATAAAGAAAAAATATGCAAAGCTTGAAGAGATGTAAAAAGCCTATCATAAACAAGTAAACAAACAAACAAAGTCAGCTATTAATATTGACAAAAAGATTGTCAATAAAATAAAACTTCTGTTAATACCAAAGGCATTATTTTACGTGAAAGAAAAGTCATCACACATGCACTAGATCATACAATAGGACTGGATAATGCACTGGAAAATACGTTGCACTGGCAAAGGTTAGGGACTAAGTGCAACTTCACTGCTTCAATTTAGTTTTGTCCTTCCTTTACACTTAGGCACACCACCACTTGCCATATGGTACATTGCTCAGAGTAAAATGAAGAGTGAGGAAAATTTGATCCACACCAGCTGGCAAGGAATTGCCTTATGCCAACAGTCGTGGGATGTGCAGGAGCTGTGCTGGGATTCAGTAGCTCTGCAAAAATATCTGCATGCTTAAACCTCTCCAAAGTTATCTGCTTCTACTGGGTGTTACCTGTCCGGAAACAAGTGCACACCGCCCAGAAATGTACTTTACTTTGATATAATTCAGGAAAGAGTGTGCTTCTGGGAGAAGGAAAGCCGGAAATGATCTGGGAAGCAGTGATAAACGTTGAAATCAACCATCAGATCTACATATATAAATACCCAGTGTGAGATCAGGAAACAGGAAATGTGCATGGTGTTTATTACCCACACGCAGAGGTGAGCCCAGCTGGTTACATGTCCTGAAACGGCCAGAATAATCCTGTAATTAACATTCACGCCATACTGACAAAAAAAAAAAAAAAATCCTGCTAGTCATCTGGCACTTGGGGATGGGGTTGCAGAGGGGAAGGGAGGTGAACAGTGTTAAAGATCATTATTAGGAATATTTAAGGAATTGTCTCCTTACCGTGCTCACTGTGCAGGAATCCCTTGCACAGGCCCAAGCTTCGGGCAGCCCACAGGGTTTCTATGGGTCCTGCACCAGGACACCCTGTTTCTCACAGGCAGAAAGACAAGTTCTATTTCTTCTGGAATCCAAGTGATGCTACTGCAGAAATGTGGCAGAGAGAGTTTTGCCAATGCCTGGAGGCAATAAAGATGTAAGAATATCATTTACTCTCTCTTCACTTTATTTTTATCCCTCGATGGCTCACCATGGAAATGAACATATTTCTGCAATCACAGCACAATAACCCAGTGGATGAAGATCGCAAGAATAGGGGATCCCTGCCTTGCAGGGGCTTGGGGGCAAGGAAGTGCAATTTCCCTGGCAAACACCAAACTGTGTAATAATTTGCCCAAAATCTGAACATCAACAAAGATGTTTCCCTGCTCAACAAATATTCCATATGCACGAGCTTCCAGGGAGATTATTTTCTTCAAATTCCTTGAAAATTTAATATGAATGGAGAAATTTCTATTGTGAAGGATCTAAAGGGTTGTTTTGCTGATGCACACAGAACTGATCCACAGAACTATCTTGCAGGTCACATCCTTTCCTCCTTAAATTCCAGACAGTAGTATTAGTATTTTCACAGTTATCCAACATGCAGAAGGGCAACTTGGTGCTGACAGAGAACCATTGTGCCATGGTCAGATAATTTTCTTCCACTGCTAGAAGATACTTTCTAGCTATGAGAAAGGATAGTTTGGCGGCAGGGCTGTGCACTAATGGAAGGAAACTCTGTGCGAATCCAATGATTACTGAGAACTGAATCTTACCCCTTGTATTTAAAAATGAGAAATTCACTTTGTGCAGAAATGGTCATGTTCATACCTGTTGTCGTGAGGCTACTCTGAGTCCACAGCCTCAAAACTCAGATTTCCATTAAAAATTCAATAATAATGATTACTGATCTATGGCAGATAATCAGTATATCGTGACTTCCCTGATTTGACTAATGCAAGCTCTAAAAGCAGGGATCGGGATTTTGATCCTGGACAGGGGTGTGTTTCCTCTGTTTTTTAATGAGTTTTCACACAGTCCCATATCTTATCAGATCATTCCACAGCCCATACTACTGTCACTGAACAGGGGAAGAACTATTTTGAGGAAATTACCTCCAAAAACATAGCTCACCATGAAAACCTTGGAAGGCATCTGTCCCGTTCAGGATTGACAATCAAGATATTGGCAGCTCTTCCAGCTGGCCTTTCCTCACACACACACATGCGCACCATTATAATCACTAAACTGTATTTCACTCTCTGACAGTGGAAAGCATGGAGAGAGGGCAGACGGATCAGCCTGGCTCTTCTGGTGCTTCCATAAGTTCTCAGTGATGCTTCACTTACATACCATAATGGGATAGTGAGCCTTTAAAAATGCCCTGCTATTCTCTGTTCTAAATGCTCCTTAGCTTAGCAAGAAGGGGCTAAAATGCATTCCCCTGTCCCGTCAAAAATATTGTATTTGTTTTAATCTTAAAATAGCCTCTGATTCACTCGTGCCTCTCTCAAAATGGAGCAAACAGCTCTTTCCTTTTCTTCACGCTTCCAGCCCCGGCAGCGTCAGCCAGAGCCTCCCTTCTCCCGGCCAAGGCGAAGGACGGGCTGCAGTTCCCCTTGGAGCTCGTCCACCCGCCGGCTCTCGTGGCAGCAAAGGCTGCCGCCAAGTGCTGCAAAGGGTCCCTTGCTCCACAGGGGCCGACGGTGTCACCTCCACCGAGGTGCACACACCTGCCGCCATCAGAGTAGCAAGAGGACAGGGTTGGCCGTTATCAACGGCAAGTCTCCTGCCTGGGGGGAACACGGCCCGTAAAGAGCATGTAGGGAATGGCATCTACACGCATATAACACTAATTTTTGTGGTTAGTACTATTGAGTTTGGCAGTCAGACTGAACCAGCGCTAGGAATACAATGTTCTTCTCTCTCTTGATGGGCTACAGAGGAGACAAAATAGTCAGCATATAATGTTACTCAGCCAGGGGTGTTATCAAGGGATTACAGCCAGGGAAAAACGCACCAGCTGTGATGCAGCATCAGAGGCCAGCACTTTGTCTTCCTCCTACATTACCCATAACGGCACCCCTTCACTTACCCTCTCCAGGAGGAAAAGTAAAGAAGGCTTGTTCATGCGGATATAGCTGCATGGGAAGAAGAAATACAGAGGGAACTACTCTGTGGCATGAGTTTCTCAATTGGAGGGCACTTACCAGTAGTAAATGTGGACAGCAAGGCTGGTTGGCAGCCGTCAGTTCTTGCTCTCAGGACCATAATGAGCGATGCACAATAGCAACCCTTTTCAAGCCGATGCAGCTGTTCAGTTCCATCAGGCACCTACTGAGTTGAAGGGTAGGCACTTCATTTGAACACTACAGCCTCAATTTTCAAAGGAAAATGAATTTCCTGAAATGTGCAGAAGTGTTAGCAAGTCATGCAAATAGCATGCATGAGTTGGTCATGGTAATTTGAACACTTAATTTGGTTACTCTTTTTCTTAATAACAGAAGGGGGAAAAAAAAGAAAAAGGAAAAAGGAAAAAAAAAAAAAAAAAGAAAAAAAGGTCCATGCTCCATCTGTCTCTCTAACTAGTTGGTCATTTTCAATCTGTTTCCAAGACCATAATGCAATAAGAACTTGGAAGAGAAGTAGTTAAAGACCGACCAGTTTTAACCCAATAAAGAAACAAGCAAACACTTTACAGGAAAGCATTTGACTGACAAGTTTCACATTTTTTTCCCTTCTTATAATTCTTGCAAACATGCAAACAAAAAAGTCTTAGGAAGTTCTCTCAAGTTGTTCTTGTATGCAATTCTTGTTTTGTACTGCACTGCGTTGTGTGGTTGGACCTCTGTAAATTTAGCAGCCTAAAATTTATTCTGTATTATGAAGTTTAAATCAGGTGGACACAGGTAGCATGACAGCAGTTTAAAGTCAACTCCACTCATCTTCCAGCTTGCCTACTTACATGTGTTAATCCAGAGCTGAGTACCAGTTCCAACCTTGAACCTGCTTGACTGAATAGCTTCTAGTGTGGTCACATCTGCACCTGCAGGTTGCGAAGCTCATGACTCGTTTTTACTTGCCTAGATGGACATGCTGTAGGAATGACAGTTTCTAGTTGGGTTTTGAGGCAACAAGAAATACATCCCAGCTTGGAGGCAATGCCCGTGCCACAGGCCATTAAATGGCATAGAAGGCAACTATCAGGCAAAGCAGCTTTCACACAGACCTTCTTTGCTGAAGGAATAGAATTGTGTTTTATTATTCATACAAAAATAGACAAAATGTCATTCTTGCAGATCCTCAGTATCCTGCCAGATGATTAGTGACGAGTGTGACATGATGCACCACCAGAGAAACAATTTCACGTCTAATTCAAATTTTGCTTTCTTCAGATACCTAAAGATATTTGCTTAAAATTTGTGGCTTCCTGTAGTAATCTGAGACAAAACATCCAAGATGAGCAAATACTGAAAGGAGGGAAAAGCACTGGAGACAAAATAAATGTTAAAAAAAACATGGATACTGGAAAGGAATGTTGGCTCCATTCATTGTAACGACACAGTGCTTGTTCTTAGAGTAAGAGGTAAAGCTCACACATCTTTGAGGATAATATATTGGTGTTTGTTTGACTTCCCGATGCAAGTGAGATCTCTCTAGGATAAAGCACGAGTAGTACTTCCCCTTTCCCAGCGCAAAGGTTGAAGACATGTATGTTATTTAATCTTTTTCTCCAAAAGTATTAAATGAAATTTACAGTATGTTTAGGCTTCAGAATGTCTTTTTGCATAACAAAAAATCAGCAAGAGAATAAAGCTATGAATGTCTGGAAGAAGCTCTGCCACATATTCTGTTCTCTGGATTAGATGTAATTCTATAGAAATGTAACAGTCTGGCCAAAAGAAAATTAAGGAAATGAGTTTTGGTGGTGTTTGGGATTTTCTGTTTTGTTTTTGTTGTTTTATTTTTATAGCAGGGAACATTATGTCCCTGCAAATGAAATATTCAAACAAGAAATACAGTACTTGGAGAACCGTTATCTTGAAAGATGAGCCCTTTAGAGTTAAACAGGATATCAGCTATTGAAAGAATAATTTTCACAAACTAGCTTTTCCCAATATGATGTGAGACAGTATCTCCCCTTTACCATACTCAGTGGTGTGACTCAGAGCCCCCACCTTGAAAGAGCTCAGTTTCACCACATTTGCATGGACGTAATGGAATTGTTCAATGAACATAAAATTCACGTTGATCTTCGTGGTCTGAAGACCTCCCTCACTGGGACTTATTTGTTGAGGAGGAAAAATGACGTAAGTCTGATGTAAATCTGATATAAATACAATAGAAGCATGGAAAAGCTCTAGAAATGAAGCTCTGCTATTGCAAGGGGAGGAATCTGCTTCTATTTTGCCCCCAACCTTCGTTTCAGATGTAGTTAGAAACCGTAAGCATGTTAATAAACCTGTAGGTAACAAATTAAGAACTGTGGCAACACAGTACTAATGAAAGACATTGATAAAACTACAAGCAGGATAGGAAGCCTCTGTCAAGCTCCCAAAGCCATCTTAATGCAGCCAACGTCTGCGTCTTATCTTAGCAATGAGCTACTATTTAGCCCACACTAGTCCAAACCAGAACCGGTAGGTAGCATCTAGTGGACCTTGATTTAAAACTATGGAGATCAATTGTCTTTCCTGTGCTTTCTGTGCAACCTTTCCAGGCAGGCATGTGCTTCAAGATGACAGTTCAGTTACACAGTGTGCTACCATAGTTTCTTTACAGTTTAGTTTGTAAACGTGCATTGCACTTGTAATTCTCAAAAAGGAGAAATTCTTGCATTATTACAGTCAGTGGAAGCTTTACTTTTGGCTTGAATAAGGCAATTGCTTAGATCATTTCTTTCACTGCAACATTTTCAAACACTATTGTGGTGCTTTGCAACTAAGGCTTCAAAATCTAGTCAAGTAATTGTATATATATACAATTATGCCAGGGATGTGATTCCTGATGGTGTATATCAGATACCCAGCTATCAAAACTGAATAATTTGGCTAAGCTCCATCTTTGGAAGGGCATTCTCAAGCATAGCAACAACTGCTTTTTATGGCTGTATTTTGTGGCAGTTGGGGTATCCAAGATTTGGCCATCCACTAACATGTTAACATCTGAAAATTAGGCTGGAACAAATAACAAGGTTATTTTAGCCAATTAAACTCTCCATCTGATAACAGAGAATTTAATTTTTCCTCTAGTTCTCTACTACAAGCATTCAAAACGACTGATGGAAATGCTACTTTTAAATACAAACATCCTAAATGACTATAAATATTGGTTGCCTGTGTCTGTTTTTAACTATTTTGAACAAATCTCTGAAGATGAGAGAAGGCTAGACAAGATTGTTTTTTTCCTTTCCAAGTACTAGATTCCAATTTAGCAAATCAAACCAATTTACTTCCTTGATGAGTGACTTCTCCAGTTGCTCATAAGAACCTGTATTATTCACTATCTGAAATATTTATTGAATAAAGATTACTCTGGGCCACAAGGGCATGTGGAAACTTTTCAATTGTTGAGTACAGAGAAAAAAATGACTACAAGTCAAGATTTAAAAATTATATTTCCGTAATGAAACTCTTTAACCTAGATTCCCTTCGCTAATAACATGCAGGAAAAAAGTTAGCAAGTACTTCTATTGTTGTGCCAGACTCTGTGGGTGGTTAATCCTTATTTGAATTCTGATTCAGTTCAAATGAGTGAAAGGAGGGTGGAATATTGGACTAGAACCATTTATAGTGAAATAAAAACTCCAGAGCAGCCTTCACACAAGAACATCTGCAAGCGCCTTTATCTGGCTGTAAAAAACATTTATTCTTATATTTTTTTACTTACAGTCATTTTTTTTCCTCAAGCGACACATATGTACTCTGATTATTCTAGAAATGGCACAGAAGCATAAATACATTACTTCCTAAGAGAAACATGATCTATGTCATAACTCGTCAGTTTCAAGACAAAAGTGTCTGAAATGATTAAGCACATTTTACATTTCTCACTTGCCTGCCCCTCCTTTGCGTATGGGACAGAAAAGAGAAGCACTTTGTCACAGTTGAAATCTCATGTCAAAAAAGCCAAAAGGAGAGGGAAAATAAATTATTCAGAGTGCAACGCCTTGGTCTTATTGCTATATGAAGGAACAACACACTTCCTTCCACACTGGCTTCAGTGTGGTATCAAATGTCTTATTAAGTGTTGATGCATATAAAGCCTTCATTACACACATTCTGATGGCCTCCAAACACTGGGAGTACTGCAGGGCAATTCACAAATCCTGTAAGGAGTTAGCACTCTTCCTGGATGGTACCCCAGGAGAGCAAAAACTGGCTATGCTCAAGATACTCTAAACCAGTGAAGGAAACTAAAGAAAAGAAAACAGGAAAATTTTATTGTTTAGTCACATCTATTCCAAGAAATTTGGAGGAGATGCAGGGAACAAGTACAATTTTAAAAAACTGAAGATGGAGCAGCATTTTAAGTTTGACAAGGCTCATGTAGAAGTGAAGGTTGGAGATAGTAGCCTCAACTTCTCATCTCTTGCGTATTTTTTATGCTAAAGTCATTTAGCCTGTAATAAAAAAAGTAAAACCAGTCAAACAGATGTTTCCGCATGTAAATTAAATAAATGTTGATATAAAAAATGATACTTGATAATGTTAGAGGGGATCCACCAGCATGTAACTGATACCATGAATGCAGCCTAGGTTTGAATGTCACTAAAGATCCAAATGAAACCTGCTACTATTAGCAAGGGGTCAGTTTGTAGACATCCTCTCAGCTGCGCCACACAACCAGCTAGTGGAGAGCACTGTAGATCCTTCATCAGAGTTAGGACCCTTTGACAGACTCTTCTTCAGGGAGGCCAGAGACAGCTTCACCTTACCCTGAAGGTGTCATTTGCTCAGAAGGACCCTACCACAGTAGCTTATTGTATCATATGCACACTGATCAGGATGTTTTGTAAGGCAGATCATTTAAAACGAAATCTGAATCGTGGGACATCCTCATCACTGACACTACAATGGGAAGCATGTGGATTGAAAAACAATTCAGTCGATTCAGCTGCACCTTGTTTTTTATTTATGAAAAAAAGAACCTTATTTCCTTGCCTATTGCCCCATCTCTGTCATGGCATCGACAGGGGAACACCAGCGGCAGCACACCGAGTCACCGGTACACACCAGCGAGGACACCCACGCAACGCCGGATGGCCCGTGTGTCCCCACCGGGCAGCAGTAGCTCTGGGCAGAGTGGGAATATCCTGTCAGGAGCATATGGGGCCGCCCAAGCTGGTGACAGAACCTGCCAAATTCGCTCTAGGATGCAGCACACGCACCACCAATCCGACCTGCGGGGCGGCTAGCTCTGCACCAGCACAGAACAGGTTCCCCTCGCCACGCTTCTCCGGCCGCTTCTTCCCCATCCAGGTTTGCAAGCAGGGGTCTTCCTTCACTTAACTGATTGTGCCGACCTCACAGCCCGAGGACCATCTATATCCTCCCCTGTCAGAGCTCGTATCTTGGCATCCCTCATCCCAACGCTGTAGCCCACCAACTGGAGTTTCCTGTTTTCCACCCCTGCTCGCAGCAATCTCTGCCTTATCTCCCTGCTGGTTTCATTCTCAGCTCCATCTGTTCATTTGACATTTATGAACCTCATCAAGCATTTGTTTTCAAACCCATCCAAATTTAAATACCTTCCATTGTATTTGTGCTCACTTTGTTCTCACATTTGTCACTGGCATGATAATGGTGCTGAATAACCTAAATTTGGTTCTGAGTTAGGTTTCCTTCCTTTTCAAAAAGCCTGCCATGCTTTCAAAGACCCACAATATGGTCTCCATGGCTAAAACAGTCCCTTTTTGTATTGCCTGCCTGTCAGACACTCTCCAGATGCATGAAACTTTTGATATAAATAAAACCCCTCATCCTGCCCCCTGTCCTCTCCCAGCAATAAAATATATTCCTTTGTCTTGAAACATCATCCAATTTTGTCATACTCCCACTTAATTTCATATACTTTGTGACTGACTTTTACCTTCGTGGGAAGATTTTTTTTTCTATTCCAGGCTGATTCTGCTATCTCTCAATTGGGGGGAAACCTTTCCTTCACCTTGCCTTCCTTCTCAGCAGGGAGGACAGGTCTGAAGAGAGAAAGCTTTTAAAAATAAAATAACACCCTCCTCCCTAATGCTTATATCTCTTGGCTGCTTTATTCCCATCTGTAAAGTCTCATACCTTCACAATCTTAGCTGTAGTCAAGTGTCACATAGATAAAGGCAGGAAAGAAACATAACTAGCTTAATTTACCCTTATTTTTATCTCAAATAAATCTGAGTTAAATCCCTCGGTTATTAAACCGGCTTCATTCCAAGTGTGCCACCTGCACAGGATACTCAGAGAAATATGCTGGAATCCAAATCCAGCTCCGACGTTAAAAATTATGAAACCATCCCCACCCCCCAAATTAAAAACACCCTCAAAACACCTTGAGCCTGAGAACTGCAGAACATTAACAAGATCCTAACTTTGCAGATCTTTAGTCAGACTCCTTGCTTTCCAATCCTGCTAGAACCATTCAGAAACCGCGCTTCTCTAGATGGCGACAGGAAAAGCAAACCTCACTGTTGATCCTTTTGATAACATGGCCTGCCTAAATCTTCTTTTTCTGAATCTCATTCTCTACTAGATTCCTCGGGCAGAATTGCTAACAAAACTCAAAAACCGTTCTGGCCATCCCAGCTACAAAACTTTCGGCTCATTTCTGGCCTTAAAAGCTTTGGGTCCGCTTTCTCCCCACTACGAGTTATTTTGTTTCTCCTGCAGAGATTCTGTACCCACACGCAGTTTGCACTCTTAGCTGCTTGGTAAACCAATAGACAGATTTAGTGGATATTTTTCTTTTAAATCAAACCAATTTTGTTCCATTATCGATTCATAGCTCATCAGTGGATTATTTTTTAATAGGTCTGAACTCAGTTTAATAACCTGCAAGTCATAAAGAAGAACTCTTCCCTTCTGCGATTTTCCGATATATTCTGCTACTATCAAAATAGAATGATCACAGAAGAAATTTCGCCCTAACCGTGGTTTCCCCCTTCCATATTTTATAACACAAAAAAGATCAAAACAAAGCCAAAGAGTTCTCAAAATATCTCTGAAAATTGAGTGGCTATCATCTTGCCAAGGCTTGGAATAAAAATGATGATCCCAGCAGATTTTGCAATGCAATTCTAAAAGCCTGGCCAATCTTAAAAAGGCAAATGAACCATGAAACTCTATAGCATTGATTAATGAGATAATTTTTCTAAAAGAAATATGGAAAAGAACCACAAGAAAAAAACAGAGGCAAGGTCACAGATCCAAACTCAGTTCTTCATAACTAAATGTGATCCACCAGCAACACCTGTAGTAATGCCAGGGCCATCACAAACTTCACTTCCGACTTTTCCAAGACATAACATGGGGCAGCAGGATAAATTTGTGCAATTAAAATTCGAACACCTGTGCTGACTTTTAGAGACCAGATGTGCTTGCTGTTGAATAAGCCCTGAGTATTGCTTAAAACTAGCACCTGCCTCCCTGTTATGTGCAGTCACTCGAGTTTCTGTTTTTATTTTTTATTTTGAATATCTTTGGCTGTCTTTGTACAGAAAATATCTATATATGCTTTGCAAGAAAAGAAAATTTCCCTGTCTGCATAGCATGTTCCACGTTTCATTCCCACCCGGCCGGCTTCTCCTCCGGCTCTCTCCTAGATACCCTGAAATAGCCAAGAGCTAGAAGCTACTGTCCCTCAGTGCTGGACTCTTCTGTTATCTTTAACCACAAGGAACAATGGCAAAAATGGAAGCGAACCTGCTAGTGAGCCAGCACAGCCCATTAAGCTGCAGCATCCCCGAGGCCACAGGGAAATGTCAGGCGCAGTCAAAACCGCCCTGTCCCGGTTCCCTTGGCACCTGAGAACCCGCTCCTGGGCTCGGGCTGGTAATTCCCTGGCTCGTCGCCGCGCAGACCTGACACCGTCCCCAGCACACGGGGCTGCTGAGCAGGGCCTCCCCCATGCCCCTGTTTGAGCTGCTGAGCAGGGCCTCCCCCGTGCCCGTTTCTGCTGTGCCCCAGCACGCGGCCGCGCGCCCGGAGCCTCCCAGGCAGCGGCTCCTCCGCGAGCAGGGCCTCGGCTGCAGCAGCAGCGGTCAGCGAGCGCACTCACTGAGCGGGGAGCTCGGCTCCACCGTGCAGCGCCTGTGAAACACGGCTTCTGGGTCCCTACTGCACCTAGCCTGGTATTTATGGTTGTCGGCAGATAAGAATTTAGCCAGATGATCGTCTCACTCAACATCTCACGTATTGGAAAAAAACGACACGATTTCACTATAAATCACAGTCTCTCGCCTCTTTCCTCTCAGCCCTTGCCGCTGACACCTGATACAGATAAGATAATCATTTTGAAAACATCAGTTTTAATGCTCAAGGGGCTCAGCTAGGACAGGTAGCTGCTTGACTTTAGGGAGCTCCAAGTATCTGTGTGGTGTCTACGGGTATACGGAAAAACGCAGGACATTTCCTCAGACTCTGCTGCCAGCTCCGTGCTAAACTCTGCAATCTGCATGCAGCACATGCTGCCCGGCCTTGCAAGAGACCCCAGCCAGCTGAGCAGAAGTATCGTCTCTCCGTATCTGGGCACGCTCTCCGGAGCAGCCAGCATTTTGCAGTGCTGCCCAGTGGCACTAGCTGGAGAGGAAAGTGGCAGCTGCATTACCGGGAGAGCTGCTTGCGGGAGAGAGCCAGGGAGAAGAGAAAAGCAGAACTGACCCTGACTTACAACAGAATGGGCAATTAATTCCTCAAAGTGCTTGTCTCCAAATCATTAAGGCATTGTGTCACTGCCCAGGTTTTCAATACTTGTTTTCCAAACTGACTTCATATTTATTCAAAGTCTTGGTTTCTTTTATCCTGCTCAAACAAAGGTTATGTTTAAATACAGCCTAGCACAAGATTGTATCTGAGTCTACATGGAACAGTTGCACCTCCAAGGCAGCAAAACAGGAGAAGCAGTAAAATCATCTGTAACTAATTTTGTTGGGGTGCCTGTGGTGTGGACAGATATTTGGTGATTTGCCTGGAGCAGTGGACACCTGAGCACAGTTATTTCGAAAGTGTAGGATACAATGAGAGTGAGCACAATTTCTCTCTCTCTTTTTTTTTTTTTTTTAAATGTTCAAGATAGAGCAGACCAGTCTTTGCAGTGTCTGATGCAGCTTTGTAGCTTACGAGGAAGTGGATCATTTGATTTGCTTCAAAGGGGCTCAGCTTTCAGGCATCGTATAGAAATATACATCAGTGTGTGATGTAAAGACTAAGCACGAGTATAAAAGAATGATGATTTTCAGTCCTCAAGGAGGAGAAGGACTCAGTTCAGAGTTGTGGCACTTCTCATAAGTTATGTTTTTATCTATTTGATCATATCTAGGAAAAAAACTTATGCACTTCAGTAATTTTTTAGAAAATTCCAGTTCTGCTTCTGTCTGTAGAGAAAATGCATATGGTATATACAAACATTTATACACAAGCACACACATACTCCCTATGAAGGGAAAAAAGTTGAGTTTAGATGCCTTTTTCTTGCTTTTAATGAGGTTCTCTGCTAACAGCATGATAAACGTCAGAAACAGTACACTTCAAAGGAACAGGAGAAGGGTTTTTGTTGGTATTTTGATATAGTGCAAATCACAAAAGTGTGATGCAAAGATTTGTTTACTTTCTTAACACATGATCCCTTTTTCATGTTTAGTAGTTTAAAACAGACTGACGAGCACTGCCTACTCATCTGGACTAAACGCCCGGCAATGCAATGTTTTCTTTACCTTACGGCTAAACTTCAGCTCACAATTTTGGGGGAAAGGTGTGTTAAAGACCAAGCAGCACACAAGGATTCAGGTTGTTCTCTACCACAATTCCCTCGAGGTGGAGGGAAATGTGTTCCTGCCGTGTCCCTTGTAGGGCAGTGGCCTGGAGGACAGCATGAGAGACAGGGTGTCCCTGCTAAGGCTCTGCATGATCCTGTTATCCCAAGCCTGCTGAGCCTCCTAGGCGTTTCTCCTCAGCAGAACCTCTCAGGACCTGCTGCTCCGGGCTGCAGCTCAGGCTGCGGAAGCAGCATATTTCACCCATGGACAACGCGCTGCCAAGGAGCAGCACACTGTTCCCTCCTAAATCCCAAATGGGAAGAGCCTAAAGGGAAAGGAGGGGAAGCAGATGAAGAAATATTCTGTAGAGGCATTTTAGCCTCAGTGCAGTACAGATAGAGAGAAAACATTCACATGGAGAAGCTCCCTGCTACAGAAGGCAAATTAATTCCAGAGATACCATTAGGATCTGAGGTTACCGACTGGTATGTGCATGCTCAGAGCAGCCGATGCAAGCCAGTTTTTCAAGGATATTTAGGCAGCCACAGAGGCAGACAGATGTGAAGCTCCAGAACCTAAGAAATGTTTAGGCACCACCAGAGTCAGCATCTAATTAATCCGGGTGGTTTGGACCTTTATGAGATCTGGACAGGTTTAAGGCATCTGTCAGATTCTCCAGGTACCTACATACCTTTACAAATTTGTCCCTGCTTGCCCAACTAAAGATGCTAAAAACAATCAGCTTTGTTATTTCACTTCCTGCAACCTGTGTGGACAAGTCTGTTCTTGACAATTTAAGAGTAAAACTTACTCAAGTGTAACATAAATTCTGTCTGAATTGCTGGTAGACTGGTCCTTCTTAACCCTCAGATTTTAAATTGGTTCTTATACGAGAGTTACTGGCACTAATCCATACATTTTCCTTCTGGATCTCATTTCTCTCAATAATATTCCTTCATGTCTTATTTTGCCTAGAGTATTTAGGTCAAGGCTGGATAATCTTGCTTCTTTCTTTTCCTTTTTTTTTTTTAAATTAACTATTTATTGCATTTTTTTAAAAAGCCAACAAACATGCATTAAACACATCCAGACATCTGGGTCTGACAGCGAGAAGTCAGTACTGCCTTATGGTCACACGTAATTGCCACAGATACATCTCGCAGCACACATCCCTGCGCTCGGCAGCATGTCCTCCAGTGCACATTAGCAGCTCAGCGCCATTTTCTCTCAGCATTCACAAGATTTTCCTAGCTGGGGCTCTCCGCACACTCTCAGACGCCAAGGTAATTTCAGCTCTCCATTCCTCTGTGATTATATTCAGTGATCCACTTTGCCTTTTCTTTTTTTAACTGCCGCCAAAGTTGGCATTTCGACAGCGCTGGGAACTGAAGTTTCTTGGCGAAAGGGCTGCAAGCACAGGCAGCAGTGTGGGCTATCCTAGCTCTGCTCAGCCAGTGTATCTATCTCAACCTTCATCGGAGAAACTGCTCTTAGTGGTAAAGGGTATTTTCTTTATTTACTTAGAACATGAGGGCTGCAAGTTCCCCATGTTAGGTACCCTGCAAGCATGGGCAACTTAATGCCAGTTGCAGTGGTATTATATCTGAAAATTACTTGACAGTGGCCACCTTGTAATTTTGTACGGGCTGTTGGACAGATATCAGATGGTAATGATTTTTGACACTATTGCCGTATTTTGGATTTGAACCAGGGACTTGGAGATGAAAGGGAAGATTTTAGCCTCTTGAGGCATTCAGTACACCTGTGTTATCAACTCTGTTTTTCATTACATGCTTGTTTAAATCTTCATTGTTTTCATTCCAGATTCAGCTTTTATTCCTCCTGCTTGCACAGAACCAGAACTATGATCCTTTGCAGACCAGAGCCCAAATACTTCTGAACATCTTTTGAACCTTCTGAGTTCTCCTCTCTCTTCTATACATCATGATGCCTTTTCCATGACAATGGACAGACAGTTTCAGAGCACTAAATCCTTTCAATAATCTCTATACCTCCTGTTAATAAAGAAGATCCCATAATGCCAATGGTTTTGATCTTAATGGGCACACTATCTTGATCCTGAGTCTGTTTGACAATGCTAATAAACTTCCTGACCATTGGGAAGGTCAGATGATATTTCTTCCTGCCCTGTTTGAAATATGCACCATAAAATTAAATTAAATAAATATTGCCTATGTCAGTAATACAAGATCTTAATGGAACACCTATCTTATACTGAAGCGTAATTGAACAGCAATGAAAGCACTTATAGTATGTACCTTACTATGAGATAAATTAATTGTCATCATAATGATGTGACATTGAATCCCTTAGCAGCATACTTCACCTTTTATTTTTACCTCCATAAACTCCCCAAATAACAAGGAACAGCTTTTAAAATGTACTAGCTTTTGTTTTTCCTCTATGGAAAAAAAAGGAACATTAACAGAAAATACTATTTTGATCACCTTTGGTCAGCACCCTTGACATTTCAAGCCCTCCTTCCAAATTAATTGGACCAGCAAGTTCCCTCTTTTCTTGTCTTTCTATAGATTACTACATAAAAGAGAAATACATACATTTAACAAATCAAAAACAATCAGTGATCCGTCAGTTACCAAACTATAGTTTGGCTTCCTAAATTTGTATGTGTGGGTCTGACTCTCCTTCTGATCACAGTGACCTATTACAAGCCATTAAAACCAAGCACCATGACAGGGTGTGAAAGTGCTGTTAGCAATTGAAAAACAAAACCTGTGATGTCTGGCTGAACATGCTGTCCTTCGGGTGGAGATAATTTATAGTTTGTTTTTGTTTCTTCTCTGAACTGCCATGCTGTAACCTTTTTGACCTCTCATTTATGGGATTTGTGGTAGTTCAGATGATCTTATTTATTCTTAAATGCTCCCCCAGGTAATGACAGAAAGTGATCCAACAAGAATTTATTGAGGAAGTCTGATTAAAACCTAGTTCTGAAGATGTGAATGGACTGACCTCCACAGATTTTTATTTGAGAAGCAAAGTTTCTTGAATCATACGACTTCTAATATTTTCCAAAGAATGAGACCACATTAAAAACTTAATTAGTCCCCGAAGCTTAGGAATCATTCACTTACAGACATTATTTTATTTTTATGCCTCATGCCAGTTTAGCATAAAGTACTTTTGCAGTAATTTTCCTTTGGAGTTCTTTTTTTCCCTTCTTTGAGGTTTTCCTTTGAGGTTTTTGTAGAATGTGTGTGGGGACTGCAACTGTTATATCAATCATATTTAATCATTCCTTTTTACAATGTTTTGCACATACTGCAAACAAAAGGGCCATTGATATTAAAGAAAGTAACAATTATTGTCTGCAAAGTAGGACTATTATTATTATTTTACCTGTAGAATAGATGACAAGGATTTATTCATTGTTAAAGGCTTGCAATATGATTTGCTTTTATAAGGAGACAGGCTGTTTCATATCAAAGTTAGGTGGTATGATGGAAGGATACAGAGCAGTTTTTCAATATTATCTCTTCAAAGATATCAAAATACTAGACAGGAAATATGTCTTGGAAGATGGTATTTTATATTTTTAAAAGATATAATAGAGTTCCGTCCTTGTCTCACTTGCTTTCTTCCCATCTAATATCTGAGACTTTATGTTTATATTATCTTAAATCATTTCCAAACTATTAATATACTGTATTGATCTACAATTCATCTGATTGTTGAGAGGAGGACATTAATGGTTTCCATTAGTCCATTTTCTAATTTCCACATGTTCTGATGATAATAAATCTTCCCTTCACCCATTTGCAAGGAGCAGCCAGTTACAGCAGAATAGTCTGCAATGCAGATGATTGAGGTTTCTAGAAGGAGAAGGAAAGCCAAGAGCAGTGATTTTTCTCAGAATCAGGGGGAGCTGCAAAAGCTGCGCAGTTTGATCCAGAAAGAGAGAAGATATGAGTGCAGGCAAAGAAGCTCAAGCTACAGTTAGTCTTTGGTAATATATATGCCATCAGTGCTTGTAAAATCAGAGAAGAGGAGGTGAGGGATGAGGCTTGAGGTCAGTACTCAGCAGCAGGACTTCCAGTTCAGAGGCAGCTCAAAGCCAGGCCATTCAGACGGGAAAAGAGTGCCTTGAAAGTTACACTGCGAGGAGTATGACTGGGGTTCTTCATGTATTTCACACTTAATCCACCTAGAATACAGTTAACTTTGATCTAGCATGTCCTCTGGATAGTACTGAGCTGTAAAACATTCTGTAGAAGATATAATATCTGAATAATAGAGATGGATGTGGAGTTGAGCTAAATATGCAAGGACATTGTCAATTTGACAGATTGAAAAAATAAACATGAGTTTATTCTCAAACCTATACAGCATAGATACCAAAAAAAAGTCTTATTTCTTTACCCCTCAAATTTGATCCAGACCAATTCATTTTTTTGGCTACCTTGTCAATTGTGTTTCCAAGGCACTGAAATATATCACTGGTCGGAAATCATAGTTTCCACTCTGAAGGAAGTTTCAACAGGGAAATGCTCTGCTTCAGTGCACAAAGTAGAAGCTATGAAATTCCCTGGAAGGGGTAGCATTTAGAGTAAAGGATCATTTTGAAACAACGAAAGCATTTCATTCTGGAGGAAAATAGTGCAGAGAGAGTGAGTGGCAAAGTTCTTGGTAGAGCCGTGGTCATTTCCCTGTGAAATGAATCGCAAATCAGCTGCCCAGAAGCCCTCAGGGGCAGAAACGAGCCTTGAGCCCTGACCTGGGCAGCCCTGATTTCACAGCAGGTGAAAAGCAGATCAGGAAGCCTGGGCAAATGGGCTCCCACCTCACAGTGCCCATGCCAGATGCATAACCTCTCTCATCACTCTGCCCACTTGTTGTCAGAAGCAGCTTGCCTTGAGATTAAAAAAAAAAAAAAAAAAAAAAAAAAAAAGTGGAATATTTGAATGTTTCAAGATGTGCTTGGATATTTCTCACAAAAGAATGCTTCTTTTAGTACCATAGATATAAAAAACTGATTTCTATTGAATTCCACAAATATACATGACTAGCATAAGCATGGTGGAATTGAGGCTCCATATATTATTTATGAAAAAGCAGTTATGAGCATAATAGAGAACTCTGCGGCTACCGGGCAGGAATCCACTTATTTTCTACATACCGCTCAGAATCAGTACTGTGTATCACAGCGTCAAAAAGTGGTACCTACTGAAGCAACATAGTTCTCAGATATGGCCAACATCTTGCATTTTCAGGTACTCCTTTTAACCGTAACATAGCAGAGTGATCTACTCTGTATTTGAAAGGCAAATGCCATCTCTGCTTCTTCTTCCACTTTCACAACCTAAAAATTGACAGTAATGAGGAAAGGTGAACAGAAGAGCTAAATAGAGCTATCATTCCTCCTTTAGGAATAGAGGGTAATAAAAGCTCATAAAATTGTTTTCCTTGGCAAGATTTCAAGTATAGTCTCTAAAACACGGCTTCAATGGTCATGAGTTGGCAAATCACTCTTTTCAGTCTCACATGCTCACATGTTTTGCCCAATTTAAAACTTGTCCTGACACCACCAGTTTGAATGTTGGACTTGAAGTCCAGCATTTTGGAACTTATTTGACCGCAAGGAGGAAAAGAAACAAAACCAATACAATCTTTAAAATAAGACAGCAGATTATTCTTCATAGGCAATGCAGACATGCAAAGAACCTGTGAGATAACGAGAGGGGAGAGATCAGAACAATTCAAAAGTAAAAATAAACATTTACAATAAATTAAGCAGCTTCCATAAGTGGGGTAAGCAGTTTTGCCAGGGCACTTTTTGGAAGAGGTTTTTGCCCACAGAGGTTTATCTAGCAAGATTTAAAATCGAATATTACTTTCAAGTGGGTGAGGGAAACCTAGATTCTCAATTCCAGGAAAAAGTGGTCATGAACTTGTACAAGTTTTCCACCCTTCTTACCTCCCCCCTTCTTCAAATGCTTTAAAAAGTTGTTGACAGATTGTCAAACTCTGTGAGGACCACAAGTCCACGAAGAATCCAAAAGAGGAAAGGAAAGCGCAAGAAATGTGTCTCCTAAGGGGGAAAAAAAGGGAGACATGAAATATTTAACAGCAAACTGCCTTCCAGGGAATCTGACAGCCTACTGACCACATCTAGTGCAATTTAAAAGCAGAGCCATCTATGAGTTCAGTCGCCGAAAGAACTTAAAAGCAGAACCAAAAAAGCTGACACTGTGTAAGAAGCAAGTGTTGCATTTTATGAGCTGTGTAATAATTTTAAAAGCTTTCTTCGATTTATTTTAGCTTGAGGTATGAATGTCTGGACTCGCAAAGTTCAGTGGATGTTGGAGCACCCTGTAGCATGCAGAGACTCACAAATATCTCCCCAAAAGGCCCATCACACTGAAAACTTTCCTATGAGTTTTGGGGTTGGGGGCATCTAAAACAGTCTTCTGAATATACAGGAAAATTATGCAATTCACCAATCACTTAGTGGCACAGTAGTTATAGAAAAGGTCTCTCTTGAATGTTACTGTTAACATATATTGAAGCAAAATAGGGAGCATTGTAATCCAGCCCAAAGAAGAATGGTATGAGACCTGGAAGTCAAGCTGGAAGCCAATTCTTCACTGCTTTTAGAGGACAAAAAGGAATGTGTTTCTTCTCCTTGTCAGAAACATTCAAATTCTAAATCAATGCCTAGAAACCAATTCCTACCAATTTAATGTCCGTGGTTTTTAATGCACTCTGTAGCATATTTCCTATGGGAACCTGCCATTTTCTTCATCCCCGGGTGAAGGACTCACAGTGAGGAAGGGGATCACCAGAGTGGACCTCGAAAGGAAGAGGTTAATATGCCCTGATGAGCTGACAGGAGCAGCTTTGCACATGGCTGATCCAACTGAGCTGCTGAAATCAAATAGCACACCCCAGATTAGATTACAGCATCAGAGTCTTGCTTCGAGCTCATTTCTGCAGGAGCAGGGGCAGGTCCAGCCCCACTGACATCCCCAAAAAGGATGGAGGAGAAGAGGATGGTGGAGAAGAAGATGGCACCAATAAGGGGCTAGAGGAAGGGGGACACTGCAGAGGAATGGAGTGATGAGATTTGCACTGAAAAGTGAGATTCCTAAAACAGCGACAACAGAAATTGTAGCACCAGTAAAAACAGCAAAAACAACATTAGCATCTTCGTTATTTTTGAAGTGCTGGAGACTTGTGCAGGAGCAAATGATAGCAGCTCGCCCATGCACCCACAGGACACCATGGAAGCATCAGTTTCCTCATGCTCTCAGAGCCAAAAAACAACCTCACTAACCCTACAGAAACAGGCCTGCCAGCCATGCTGAGGCAGGCGGAGGTTTGTGGAGCAGCGGGATGGCAATCCTTAATTCATTGTTTTTTCTCTCAGAAGCAGCCTCCTTGCCCCAGGCTCACCGGGAGCAGTCGCTGTGGCGGAGCTGCACCATCCAGCCTCATGTTCAGGGGTGGAGGCACGGGGACCGCACCGCGTGGCACCGCGAAACCCTCCCGGCTGCCCGTGGGTGTTGGTGTGATTACCGGGCCGGCCTGCCCCCTGCTTTCCGCAGGTGAGCGGCTGCAGGGAGCCCTGCGCCTGCTTTCCCTTCTCCAGGCACCCCGGGGACGGGCCTCCAGGAGGACAGCTGGGGGCCCCAGCGCAACGCGCAGGCAGGTTTGGCCACAGCGGACCTGAATGCCGCTGCTCTCTGTGCCGAAGGGACGGCACGACTCCCACCCAGCCTTGCCTTGCGGCCTCCCGTGATGTGCGCTTTGGGAAGGGGCACAGGAGGGCAAGGCGGACAGTGAAAGGGGAAATTTAGGACATTTTCTTTCTCCTCTATTTCTGAGTAAGTTAGCTTAGTTCCTGGAGCAACGGAAAGAAAAGGGACCATAGTCTGATTCCCCGGTCACTTTCTATTTCAGTACCAAAGTGCGGAAGGAAAAGCTCCAGCAGAGCAAATTATTCCCCAGAATTAGTAGTTCTGATGTCTGCTTTCCTGTGCATAGCTCAGGATACAGTTTATAACCCAAGTAACGATGATCCAAGTCTAGAAGCCTCCCTCCCAGGACCAAGAAGACTCTTTCTTCCACCCTATTTTTTATTTATTAATGCTCCGCTACTTTCATTTATGTGCTTATTAATATTGACTTATTCCAATAATAAATTCTGTCTCTAGAATTTTTTTTTTAGGAAAATGAGGCCATTTTTAGAAAATGACCAGTATTTTTCCATGCTTCGAATGTCTTAACCTACTTCAACTGTCAGAATGCTTAAAAACTTAAAACCAAAACATGAAACATGGAATTACTTATCCCCCTGATCATGACCAGGTTTTATTTTTGCTTATGCCAATTCTACAAAGTGGAGGATAGAGCTAGAATATTTTGAGTATAATATTCTAATTAAAAATTCATTTTAAAAATAGAGAGGACAGAAGGAAGTTATATATATGGCATTATTAATTCTGGCTAGTTAGTTTTGGAGCTGCATCTCTACAGGGAAAGCATCAAGAACAGAGTAAGTAAAGCCCAAAGGGATTGGGAGAAACATTGCTTTAACACATTTTTTTTAATCCCCAGATTCTGTGTTGTCAGTGTGTCAGCTTGACCCCCAGGCTGCAGCAGAATAGTCTCGGACCTCCTGGTTGCTTCAAATACTCTAATCTCCATAGTCAAAAATGCTAGAAGTGTAACACTTCCCACCTTCAACCATTCTGTACTCATAAGAGCAGCAGAAGGCTACTTACATAATCCTCACTCTGCCGCTGCACTGGTGTACTTGTTGCTTATCTGCCTGCCGCTCTTAGGTTGTTCCAATTTTATTTAAACAAATATAGAGATTGAGGCAGATCCATGGAATAATTCCAGTGTTATTTTCTTAGGGTTAAAGTGAGAATAAAGATCAGCTCCTGTGATTTTAATGATTAGAAATATGCTTAGAGTAACTGAAGAAAATGAATTATGTAAATAGATCAGTGCTGTGTGAGTCAGATGATCAGAATTTTATTCCACATTCAGCCAAAGCTTTAGCATCTTTGTGCATTAGTTTGTCCTTCTCTCATAAGTATAATAACATCTGTTCTTCTTTCTGTCAGAGCACAAACTTTGATGTGCATTATTTTCACACAGTACAATTAAATATACTGGGAGAGTTTAAAGCAGGTGGTGCTGGAAGAACTGTACTAAAACAAAATAAAATAAATTTCAGTCTGGTGTTTTTAAAATCAGGAATAGACAGGATATGATAAATGAAATACCATGTACAACATTCTTTATTTTTTTTTTAAAGGAAATAGAAGAAAGTGGTTGTAGAAGAAAAATAAGGGTGCTACTGCTCAGGAATGGTAAAATTCTCAAAAAATAACTCAGAAAAGATTGCAGAACTGGTAAGTACAGTACTTGAAGAGAACTGGCTTTCATATCAAAAGTACCCTGCATTTGTGCCTACAAGCTTCTAGCTAGAGAAAAGAGATACCTATCAAAAGAAGCTACAAAATGAGAACTAGGATGGATTAGTTTCAGTTTTTATAGCAATAACCTTGAGGAAAGAACATGCAGTAATGCGATGAAATTTCAGCTTAATGGGAAACAGTGGTAGAGCAGTCAATACAAAGGAGGAATGCAATAAAAATCAACATGACCTAGATAGGTGAGGAGCAAGATCTTCTAGGTGGCTTATTCTTCATGGCAGAGAAATGTCACTTTATGGTGCTAAAGGAAGAAAGGAAATTGAGAGCATATGGCTTGAAAGGGTATATTGCACTAAACAAGAATAATGTCTAACAGTCATATTAGGGTGCCTTTTTTTTCAGTTCACAAACAGTATGAGCTGCCATATTCACAAATCAAAGCGCAGACATTATGCGAACTACAGAACTATAATACTCTTTCTTGAACAATTCATACCTATATTCTGTAATTTTCATTCAAATTAAGGGAAGATGAGCATTATTCAAGAAAGAAACCTAATACCTCACAAAGCAGCTTATAAAAATAAACTCTTCCAAATTATATGCACACATACAAACACATACACACATGTGTAAAACAATCCTTCTACCCTGAATATATCTATTCAGTCTTAAAACTCTGTGGATCTCTCCTGGGGCCTTCCAGTACAGACTGCTGATCAAGTGTGATTGCTGCTGAGTTGGCTATTACTCACATGGAGTTTGGTTAAAAATTAGATTAACAATCTAATTTCCCATGAAACTTGAGGCTGTGTTTTGAGCATTTTCCAAAGATTGAAAGGTATGGCACCTTGTAAATTACCCACATGAGACTGCGTTTCCTCCTCTCCTTCTAGAATCACCTTCACTCATACAAGCCTGCTCTCACATCACGCTGATGGGTTCAGAGCTAACTCTTTAGAGTGCTTTTTATTTTTCCATCAGTCCATACGATTAACACACATAGAAAAGTCCTCTTCCTACTAGCTGCTGTTGCTCTTGCAAGGACACAAGTTCCCATTTGTACAAAGGTTTGCAAGAGCTCCCTTTGGTAAAATCTCCCAGGTTTACTGGTTTCTCCCGTATTCATTACAGATCTAAGACAGGCGAGTTTGTTTTATATCTATCAGGAATGCAACACTATCAAGGGAAAAATACTTTTCTTTCTGCTACTCCCTGAAGGATAGTTTCTTTGTAAACCGGAATATAATTAGAACCCCTAAAAGATACCAATATCAGAGCAACTTCGAAATTAATCACAAAGAGCATGCATAGACAGGCATTCATGGGGTAGATGCAAAAATGAAAGGTTAACATGTTTTTATTTAATATTGTGAATACTACATATTTATTAAGCAGCAATAAATAACATACATAGCAATCTATGAAAAATAACTTGAAGGCCAGATGACAAAGTGACAGCTGTTGCTGATTCAAGGTGAGGCTTTGTGTGAATTATGAAAACACTAGGGAACTACTTTAACTGAAGTAAAGAAAAATGGCAAGTCTTCAAGGACATTCTCCTCAAAGCTAAAGAATGGTTCATATGGATATTCAGGAAAACAAGTAGACCGGTCTCAGAACTAGTCTGGATAAACAGGCAGCATATCACTAAACTCCAGTGTTTCCCTAATGGAGCTAGTGGATGTCATGACAAGCTATTCTGTGTCACCTTTGAAAGATCTGAGGAAATTTTGCAGATGACAGAAGAAAGGAAAATGATGCATTCTGAAAGGGAAGATGCAGCATTTCTGTTTGTCTTTGGTTCCTGGAAAAAAATCATAGCACTAATTCTGGGTATGGGAAGAAGAAGAAGCTGAAATCCCTATAGCAAATGAGGCAGGGCATTGAAAAAATGAATGTCTTCTTTGACACAGTCCTCATGGGTAAGAGCAACCCTAGAAATCCCATGCCTCTGAGACTAGGGAAGTCAGGAGCAAGGAAAGAAGATGCTTCTGTGGATGAAGATCAGGTTAGGGATCAGGTAAGCAAACTTGATATATAAAAGTCCATGGGCCCTGTTGGGATACAGCTAAAAGATCTGAGGGACCTGGCTGCTGTCATTTCAAGGCCACTTTTGATAATCTTTGAAAGGTCATGGCAATGAAAAAAGATGTTTGAGGACTGGAAGAAAGCATCACACCAATCTTCAGGAAGAGCGAAAAGAACAACCTGGGGAACTATAAACTGGTCAGCCTTGCTTCAGTCATACGGAAGGTGACGGAGGAACCAGTCTTGAGTACTATTTCTAGGCACGAGAAGGACAGGAAAGCAACTGAGAGTAGTTAGCATGGTCTGTGGAAGAGAAATCATTTAACCAACTTCTGTGAAGGAATGACTGGTTGGAGGTTGAGGAGAGAACAATGGATGTTGTTTGTTTTGACTTTAGCAAAGCAAATGCAAAGTAAATATCTACAACATCTTCCTAGACAAACTGATGAAGTATGGGCTGGAGAAGTTGTCAGCGGGTTGGACTGAAAACACTCTGGACATACTGCTGCAAGTCCAGGAAATGGAAACAAATCTAAGGGACTGAAGTATTTGTCATATGAGAAAACAATGAGAAACCTGTGGTCACTGTTCATCCTGGAGAGGAGAAGACTCAGGAGAATCTTATCTGTGTGTATAAATACCTGAAGGATTAAAAAAAATGGGGCTAGACTCTTCTGAGTGGTGTCCAGTGACAAGACAATCAGGCTATAGGCACAAATTGAAACACAGGAAACTTATTCATTATGTTATAATGATAACATGAGAATTTGTTTATTTTATTATTTTACTGTAAGGATGGTCAATCACTCTGGAATGGGTTGCCCAGAGAGGCTGCTGGAGTCTCCATCCTTGACAATGTTAATGTCTGACTGGCGATTGTCTTGGCAACCTGCTGCATGTTACCTAGATAGACCAGGAGGGGCTATGGGCCAGATGATCTGCAGAGGCACCTTCCAAACTCAGTTATTCCGTTGACTCCGTGGTTTGGAATAGGTAGTATGAATTTACCAAGGATAAACAATATTTAGCTTGTATGCCTGACTAGATCTGCGGATAAAAAAAGAGAGGTGAATTTTGTCTATTATGATTTCAGCAGGGTTTTAAACACACTTCTCCCACAGCATTCTTATATCAACACTGGAAAGTTATGGTCTGGATAGATGGACTACTGCTTGAGTGAATACCTCATTGAATGGTTGGGCTCACAGTTGTTAGTGAGTTCTACTCTACATGGTAGCTGATAACAGATAAGTCACATCACTGGTCTGTGCTTGGACGTGTCCTGCTTAACATCTTTACGAGGGATGTGGATAACACTGATGTGCTCTCATTAAATTTGCATAAAACACTCAGTTAACAAATGCAGCTGATGATACACTTGAGGGCAGGAACCCAGACAGGCATCAGGAATCATATAATAGGGACCTTATGAAACAGGACAAATGCCTGATCCTGCTGCTGGGATGCACTAAACCTTGGAAAGAGTATAGGCAGGAAACTTGGTAGAGCAGCTCTCTTGGGGACATCCTGGTAGATAGTAGGCTATGCATACGTCAACAACATGCCATGGTAGGGGCAGAGATTAACAGCACCCCAGGATGCATGAGCAGGAGCCCGAACAGTAAACTGAGGGGAGTGATTAACGTCCTCTACTCAGAACTTACTAGACCATCTCCAGAATATTCACCCATTTATGGTTCCCCCCATTACAGAAAAAAAAATAATAAAATAAAGATGTTGCTGTTGTGAAGGGAGATCAAGGCAAGCCGTGAGATTGCATGGTGGGAGCTCAGCGCTATGAGGAGAGGCCACAAGTCCAGGGCCATTTCAGCAGGAGCAGGGGCAGCCTCAGGGTATATCCCTGCTTTGTACCCACAGGCAGAGGTTTGGGGAGATGCAGCTGGGCTCTTTTCTGAAGTGTTTGGCAGCAGCACAAGAAGGTCACAAATTGAAAAAGAACAGGATCTAACTGCATATAAGGAAAAAATTTCACTCTGAGGATAGCGAAACAGTACAAAAGGTTTGCTATCTCCAAGGTTAGACGTTTTCAAGATCCTGCTGGATGAAGTCCTGAGCAACCTGGTTTGAACACAGAACTGAGGCTTGGAGGACTGGAGATATCCTGAAGTGCCTTCAAAGCAAGAAGGCTTGTAAGATTCTGTAGAGACTGAAGATAGGGATGAGGTTTAGGTTCTGTTGGTTTCTCCAGAGCTAAAACACAGCTGTTCGCTGTACTGTCTGTGTGGAGGCTTTTGCAACCCTGCATCATCACAGTTACAGTTTTTCACTCCTTAGTTTTGACTGTCACCACTCTTCATGACTTTTTTATTTTTCCTATTTTATTTCCCAAATGAGGCCCAAGGTCCTAACAAATCAGTTAGCGCTATAGCTATGGAATAACATATAGCTATATAAAGATGCTGAGTAGTGTATAATTTTTCACATTTAGTATAATAGAAAGCTTGAAGTTTGCTACTGTGGGACTCAATGGCTTTAAATAAGAGCAGGAATCTAATACGTATTGTAAAGCACAGATAACTCAGCATAAGAGCAACTCAATTCTAAAAAAGAGATTAATTCTGCATAACACAGGAATTGCCTCATGATAGATCAAAACAGTGCTCCATTTAATCTAATTGCTTCTTTTTGATAACATGAAGCAATAAAAAGAAAAAAAAACAATCTTCAAAAAGAGCAAGAAGGAGGACTCGGAAAAGTACAGGCTGGTCAGTCTCATCCTTGGAAAGGTGAGGGAGCAGCTCATCCTAGAGACCATCTGTAGATATGTCAAGGAAAAGAAGGTGATCAGGAGTAGTCAGCATGTATTCACCAAAGGAAAGTCATGTGGATGAACCTGAGAGCCTTCTATGGTGGAGTGACTGTCTAGATGGACAATGGGAGAGCCACAGATGTTGTCTACCTTGACTTCAGCGAGGCTTTCAACACAGTTTCGCATAACATCTCAAAGGAAAGCTTCGGAAGTGTGAACTAGACGAGTGGACAGTGAGATGGATTGAGGACTGGCTGGATGGCAGAAACCAGAGGGTATTGATAAATGGGGCCGAATCTGGTTGGAGGCCTGTGGCCCGTGGTGTCACACAGAGGTCAGTACAGGGCCTGGTGCTCTTCAACTTGTACATGAGTGACTTGGACGAGGGCACAGAGTGCCCCCTCAGCTAGTTTGCAGATGACACCAAACTGGGAGGAGTGGTCAACACTCCTGAGGGCTGTGCTGCCATTCAGAGAGACCTAGACAGGATGGAGAGTTGGGCAGAGAGGAACCTCATGAGGTTCAACCAGGACAAGTTCAGGGTTTTGCCCCTAGGGAGCAATAACCCTGGGCATCAGGACAGATTACAGGTTGACCTGCTGGAAAGCAACTTGGCAGAGAAGGATTTGGGAGTTCTGACTGACAACAAGTTAACCCTGATCCAGCAATGTGCCCTCGTGGCCAAGAAGGCCAATGGGATCCTGACCTGCAGTAGGAGGAGCGTTGCCAGCAGGTCGAGGGAGGGGATCCTCCACCTTTACTCAACTTTGGTGAAGCTGCATCTGGAGTATTGGGTGCAGTTCTGGGCCCTCCAGTACAAGAGGGATGTGGATCTTCTAGAAAGGGTCCAGGGTAGACCCTTTCTAGAATGGCTAAACAGGTCCACAGCTGTTTAGCTGGGGGACATGATTAAGGTACAGGAGCATCTACCGCATGAGGAAAGACTAAGTGAGCTGCGCTTGTTTAGCCTAGAGAAGACTGAGAGAAGATCAACATGTACAAGCACTTGAGAGGTGAATGTAGGGAGGATGGGGCCAAACTCTTCTCCATGGTGTCCAGTGACAGAATAAGCAGTAATGGGTACAAACAGAAACAGAGGAAGTTTCATCTCCATGTGAGGAAGAACTTCTTTCCTGTGAGGGTGACAAGCCCTGGCACAGGGCCCAGAGAGGCTCCTTGTGGAGTCCCCTTCTCTGGAGATCTTCCAAACCCGCCTGGATGCCGCCCTGTGCCACGTGCTCTGGGTGTCCCTGCTGGAGCAGGGAGGTTGGACTGGGTGATCTCTAGAGGGCCCTTCCAACCTCAATGATTCTGTGACTCTGCGATTCTGTGAATATATGTTTGAAAGGAAATTGCAGAAAGGCTGTAGTAGAAGGGTATTTCCTTCCCATTGCTATAGCTGGACTTCCCACTAAAGTGAACAGTATTTGCATGTGTACATCTCTTTAATCAAACCCCACTTCAGTAGGGAGTTATCAGTCATATCACATTAGTGAAGTGCAGTCCTCTGAGGTACTGAACACCCTTAAAAAGATATTTAATTAACTCTATTGAATTTATAGAAAGCCTTCTGAAAGATGCAGCCAACAGCCTGCATTTGATGCTGGTTTCCATTCTTGAATAACCACAAATCCTAACACTGAGTTAAGTACCTCATGAAAGCTATACTCAACATGGAAACAATCATGGCCATTCAAAATCATGTTGGACTCTTCCAAACATGTCTCTGTCTCAAAGGTGTATTCCTTCTTACAAATAAAGATAACTGTCTGATGTTACCATGCTTAGGAGTTCTATAGAACGTAGCTTACAAATCTCTTAAAACTATACCTTAAAACCTTGTGTCTAACAAACTCTTAACACTCACTTGTGATTCACAATCTTATTGGCAATTGTCTATTTAAATAAAGCTTTATTTCTTACACATATATTGTACTTATGTGGTAGAAGAGAATGACCTGTTCACTAGACGTGGCTGTAATTAAAATATTTGAGGCCAGCACTTAAAACTGAAGTTGAATTAAGAAGATGAATTCACATTTATAATAAATAAAGAGGCTTTCAAAATGAAATACGAACCTTCAGGTCCTATCAGCCTTGACAGAACTAATGTGATTCTAGCTCATTTGGAAACTAATCCACTGCATTTTAGGTATTGAAGAGAAATACACTGAAGAGAAATAAATATGTTTAGCTATCCGGGATTGACATTTTTACTGTATACCTGCAACATCTTTGAACACCATGATTTTCCAGCACCCATTGACCAATACTTCTTCAGTATGTATTGATATTTTTCCCATCAAACTGATCTAACTATTTTTAAATGGTGCTTCCTACTGCAGAATCTAATCATCAAACATCTGAAAACTTAATCTGTCAACTGTCTTTCTTGCATCTCTTGAAGCAGATGGGTGATCTTGTTTATCCAGCTTTTCTTTCCTTCTGTTCTCTCTTCTTTTTCTGCATTTGCAGTGCAGTAGCCAAGCAAGATAGATTGTGCTCCAGCTAGCTTATTTATTTTCTTTACAGTTTCTTCTTTTGCAAGAATGTTCTGACAGAGCCAGTACTCTTTTGCACACAATTCCCGCTCTTTCACATCTTTGCATTGCCTCCCCCACTCCTCTTGTATCCTACCTGGCCCCTCTCCCTCTCCTCCTCCCCGCCCCCCACCAAAAAATTCTGCCAATGTAACTGAAGGAAACTGCAACACAACACACTCTTACCTGGAGATGAGAAATGATAGGCTGTGACAATGAGAATCTCCATATTTTCTATCCCTTTGATTTAGCTTTCTAGATTTTTTTAATTTCTTAAGAACAAAACAGCAAAAGAAGTATAAAAGATTTCATTTCATTGTGCATTTAAGCAAAATCCTTAAACCCCTTTGCATTATTTTATCACATCAGACTTGTCAAGTCACACTCATTTGAATGAGTGAGATTTGAAAACTTCTGAGTGTTATATTACATTTCCCATTGATATATGCTGTGAATCTTTACGGCTGCATGAAAATGAAGCCAAAAGTAAGAGGAGACAGCTCACTTCAAATGAGTGAGAGCGGATAGGTCTGTCATTTGTTATTTCAGGTGCTCAGAGGATAGCAATTCTAAGCAGAGATGGGTGATGCAGTTGACAGGTTTGCATGAGTTTAGATAAAGAGGGAAAACTTAATCACAGAGATAGAAATAGACCTTCTGGAGTCAGTCTCTTTGAAGTCTAACGTGTGCCCAGACACATCAGGCCTCATCTTATACTCAAAAGACACGGAAATGTCACAGCTGAAAGCCCTTTTGGAGGCACTCTTGGGAGCTCCTGCAGTGACACATCGCTCCTCCAAGACAGGGAAGGCACTGCGTGCTCCGCAGATCACCCCTTTGGCTGGAAGGCTTTGGCTGGGACCCCAGCTCCATCCTCTGCACTGCAAGCACTGTCAGGGCTACTCCATGCTAGAAGTCATCTGTGATCCTCAAAACAAGGCAGAGAGACTTCTCACATGCTGCCTGCACATTGGTTTGAAAGCCAACCACAGTCTGACTCCACTTCTAATATTTAAGTATTCTTTCCGTCCCTTCAAATTTGAAAAAGCTGTCTTTATATTCCCATCTCTGTAGTCTAAAGTTGCTGAACAGAACTCCAGAAGTTACTCAAGGACTTTCCCAAGGGGATATGGCTTTTGTACAGCTAAAGAGAGAAATGTACCCTGTGGATTTGCAACGTATGAAGATGTCCTTTCAAGTATGTGTCTGCAAACTGATTATTTTGGCAGGGGGAACAACACACTAAAGAGTTCATTATCACGCATAGAGGGAGGTTTGTAAGTAAGTGCACTGCTCTACCAACAAGACTCCTATGAAATTGCAAAAGAGGACTGCTTTAAATTCACAAGGCAACAGCATTTAACGAGTTAACTCCCCCAGTGACTGAACTGGGAATGTGCTAGAGCTGACAGCTGATTACATCCAACAGCCTAAATTTCAGCCATTTTTAGCGCGCCCTGTGATTAAAAAAGCAAAAGCGTGGCCGTTGTCCCTCCCCACGGAGGTCAGTAGAGGGAGATGTTGGCATTCCTTTCGCTAAACACTTCGGATTAGGCTGTTTTCTTCCACTTAATTAATTCAATGTCTGAAATCAAACCACCGTTCAAAATGTCCTGGTCTTAATATGCAAGGGTAGACATGTAACGTGGAAAATTTCCATTAAACTTTCTACACAACCGCAAATTTTGAGTACTTTTGTGGAACATTTTTGGAAAGTCAGTGCAGGAGAAATGTTGGCTCTGACAATGAAATCTCCTCAGGAAGGAGTTCACGCACTGAGGCATTTTTTTTTCAGCATTTCTAAGACTGAAAACAAATGAAACATGACTATTTTTAAGATGAAAGGATCTGATCAGGAACAAGCTCTAGCTGACTTAAGAATGCAATACTCTAAGCATCTTAAAGGAAGTTTGTAGACAAGCATTTCTGAATAACAGTGGCATACATAGATAAACATATGGGCATACTTTTATGCCAGGCTTGTGGTGAGATCAAACACAGTTGATCAGATTTACCTTGAAAGTTGTATTAATAAAAAAATCTTTGTTCAGTTTCTCAACTTGTGCAAATTAGCAAAGCTCAGAAGAAGCATGTTAAGTCAATTTTACACCACCTCAGAACCTGCCCTTTGTGTTAAAATTTCATGAATGAAGAAAGAAAACCTAATATTTTCATTTCCTTTTCCATATTGCAGGAACATCTGTTAACTTTGAGTGACAATGCTGCAGCTAAAATGAACATTAACCCCATACTAACTCTTTATATTTCTCTTTTTTTTATGAGTCAAGTAAATGTTAGATCTGTTCTTAGGCCTCTAGAAGCAAATACATGATGGAGCTGATTGCGCTTTGACTGAATACAGATTTCCATGGGAGTGACTCTGCGGATTTGAGACCAAAATCAGTTGTGACCATAAAGAAGCTCTCCCTCCAGCTGCCTGCCTGCCGACGAATGCAGAGAACACGCTGCAGCTCCCGAGGGGAAAGAAGCCCTTCGTGTTGATAGCTCACCCTTCCCCGCCACTGTGCAGATCTGCTTACCAGGCTGTTAGACTCCATTAAGGTTGAACATGGAAATAAATTAGGAAAAAAAAAATCTTACAGATTCATCTGGGAATTATTTTGGACACAGAGTTGCAAATTACTTTTGAAGGAACTGTTATTTTTAAATTTTGAGGGTTTTTTTTTTATCTTTCTTACCTCTTTTAAGCATTTGTACTTTCACTAAGCACAAAAAAACTAAAAACCTCAAAATATTTCCTACCACTAAAAACTGTTCATATTAAATACATATATATATATATTACCAGAGGATACTGATACAGATACCATCTTGCACCTTAGCATGGAAAACATCTTATGAAGCATCTAGCTCCTCAAGATTATGATACTTAAAGACACAGAAATTACATCTGTGACCTATATTTCAGGTGCTTGCAGATAGTCACAAAACTGGTTTCAGTCAAATTAAACCAGATACTTCTCGCATCTAGGAAACATTAGTGCAGCTGTGCATGCCCAAATTTGACTGGCAGAGATACCCATGCCATCAGGTCACCACAGTATAGATATCACGGCCGACTTGGGTATCAGCCATAGTCGCGTCAACTGGTGCTGCATAGTGTACATGGCGGGCACAGCAAGGCTTTCTTTTTCACTTCTCCCTCTGTCCCATCTCATGGTTATTGTTATTTCTGGAAAATGGTGCTGCCAGGAACTGTGAAACAGAATTGTGTTTTCGCATGACTGCTATTCCACTGATTTGTGCAGCAGGTCTAATTGTTTTTCCATTTTTTGTCAATATAAAACTGCAGCAGTTCATCCAGATCTGTGGAGTTGCTCCAAACTTAACCAGGGTGCAAACAAAAGCTGCAGGGGACCCAGAAGCCCTGCTAGGGCAAGAATTTCAGTACAGCTGAGGTACGGCTTCTACTCCATCATACCAGAAAGTTCTGTGGCAACCTACTTCACATAGCATGTAGTATATAACATGAGGTACAAATACTGATATCTAAGGGAGACGTGAGGGATACATCTTCAAACAAAAAAAGTAACTGAAAATAGAAGCACAATGAATTAAAAAAAAAGCCGCCTAGTATAACAACTTAATTTTCTGCATTTTTTGAACTAGTTTCTGCGTGGAAAAGTATAATCAGGTAACTTTGCTTTCAGCTTAGCCTCACACATAGCATTAATTTTAATGGAAGCGTTTTATTTATTTTCTCTCCTTAAGAAAATTAATTCTACATTTGAATAATAATATCGAATCAAATTTAAATTGTAAATAGTGTCCAGATACTAGTAGTTTCCTGGCTCAAATTCTTCAGCACATATGGCAGTAGCATAAGCTTGTGCCAGTCTGCCTACTTTGGGTAATTTTGCATGCAAATAGTTTAGTGCCTATGTTGAGGTGCTAGAATGTGTTTAGTACACTTGAAAATATTTGCATTGCAAAAGGAGAGTTAATCTCCTGAGGAAAATCAAATTGATATTTTGTATTAAGGGACTATGTTGGACATTGTGTGGCACTGTTTTGTGGAAAATTGTGTTTACAATGTGGCTAGCATTTTTAATTGACCGTCACAGGAAAAGGACTCACTACTACTTTGCCAAATTCATAAACTATTGGAACATTCTCTGGTTGTCATTTACTACTGTGCTCTTTTACTACTTCTGAAGCTTTTCTCTGGTAATTTCATGACTTTGATAAAGCTTTTCCCCATAAACAGGTTTGGTAGGGATTGCAATGTTTAATAAGTACTCAGGAGGCAGGTTTGTTGGAAAGAAGCAGCAGCACTTATTAACAACATGAATAATTAGCACAGCTGGGTCTGCCCTAGCTTCTGGAAATGTCTATTTCACATTGGACATGCTCAGAGGCTCAACTCATGGCCACGCTTCCCATCCACAGTTGTATTAGTCTGTCTATTCCCATACTAGTAAGCTGATATTAAGATTTATATTTCAGTCTAGATGCCCACACACAATCACCTCCTTTTACTAACTCAAACTCTCGTCTGACAACATTTATCTTTGAAACAGCATGTATCTGGTCAATGTGTCATCTAATACGTTGCCCATTCACTTAATTAGTCCATGCTGTTTGGATTTGGTCCTCTTCGTATCCGGCTGGCTCTCTCAAGACACGGGACAAGCATGACTCACTCCGGTTTGATCTTGTTAAGCTTTCGGCTGGTGTTAGCTGGACGCTGTGACTATGGTCATGCTGGAGTCAGCAGTGACTCAATACGCAATGCCTTCTCTGACACCACTCTTTCTCATGGCCCTGGAAACAGATCTGGGCCCCCATTTGCTTCGAGGCCCACAAAGTGAGTGCTGTTTATCAAGATGCTTTTGCAAGGTGGCTTTTTTTAAAACATAGCTATAAATTCAGCTGCACAATTCTATAGTTTCAGCACCATGTATAGAATTGTAAAATGTTAAAATATTTTCATTGTGTTTTTGGGGGAGGAAAGTTTTAGAATAATTTCCAAGAGTAATTTATATAGTTGCATTACCTATAGCTACTTTGCTTAAAGAAAAGCTGGTGCAATTGTTACCAGGCCTTTCCCTCACTCTCTTTTCAATCTGAACACAGATTCCCTTGACTCTGCCAATCTTGACATAAATATGACTAGCTGACTGCTGCAGGAAAAGCTCATCTAGGGGCCCAACTGAATATTGCCTTATACAGCTATTGTAAACACTCAAGAAGAAAGGTTCAGACACCTTGGGTAATATTCTTGAAGGAGTAGCATTGATGTGGAGGACAGGTAGGGTCAGAGCAGGGCAGTAAGAGACAGCAGCCACCCATTCTGCAGCAAGACAGCGGCACAAGGGGCCTTTTACAACACAGCTGTGAGTTGGAGCTGAGTTCATTTGCCATGTCCAATACAGTGTTACATTTTTTCTGAAGACCTACTGATGAGTCAACAGATTAGTTAAGCCTTGATAATTTTAAAATGGTGGATCGATGATCAGAGTTCAACTGCTCACATGCCTGTTTGTAAATGTCTGCCCAATACCACGGGAAGTAATTTTCCAGCAGGTCCCTTGGGGAACTGTTGACTATCAACATATGGAGAAAGAATTTAATCCAAACACACGAGTCTTTGTTGATCCACTTTGCACTGTGCATGCAGTATTTCAGTTGTTGCTTTTATTTCATCCAAATTAGCAAATTAAGTTATCTTTGTTCAATTTATATCTAATGGACACAATGACTGCTGAATGATTTTTCAGACTTTTTAGAATTCACAGACTTCAGTTATTCCTAAAGAAACTTCCATAGGCTTTCCTTAATCTCTATCGTTCTTGAGCCAAATTCAATCATCATTTATTATAGTGTCGGGACCTTGTAATCCTTCAAAAATCTGTGAAATTACTCTTCAAAAATACCTTAGGAGCAGAACTAATATCAAATGGCATTTTCTTGAGCTGCAAACTTTCAAATGGTATTTTTAAAGTCATCAAACTTGCTTCATCTAACTTGCCAAAAGGCAAGCCCTGGACACAGAACTGCAAATGTGATTATTTTTGACATATTAACTGTTACTTCATCATTCTTCTTTGGATGATGCTTATATCTTTGCTTTCCTACCATTTCTGGGAGGATGTAATGCTTATTAAAATGTTGGAAGGCAAGTTATTTGGAAGGAAAGCTTGAGATTTACAATAACTATCTGATGCTCTCCAGTTGTGTCTTGTTAACACTTCAGGATGCTTCTGAATGTCTCTGGGCATACTCAGGGGCATATTTGTTAAGTCAGACCGAAATAAACTGCCAAGAACCCTGCAATGATGCAGCTGAGAAGATCCTTTTGGTTGGCTGTCTCATCCTCAGAGCATTTCTTGCAGGGCACTCTATCATTAGTGAAATAGCTGTTATGTTACATTAATACTCTTTCAATTCTCTTTTCCATTTATATATTTCTGTGTCAATAGTTCTGGGGATTGAGAAGGAGTTCAATAGACTTTAAGCATGGCATATGTACTTTTGGGGTGGAAGTATCCTTTGAGACACAGCAGAGTGCTTGATCTTCCGGAAAGTTTTGGAGATGGTTTCAATTGCCAGATTCAGTCAAAGTCATCGACTGTTTTTCATATTGTGAAGTTGGATGATTGATAGAAGAAAACAGATCAATTCCATGTTACCCAGGAAAAATCTCCTTCTTAATATTAGTAGCAGAGCTAAAGTACATATTCAGTGGTTCTATTAAAGTATTAGTAAGATAATACTTAAGTAATAATAATACCAGCAATTAAAGCACCACTACAAGTCTTCTGAATTAAAATAATAGTAACTGAAATGGAAGCTGTTCAAATGATCTAAGAGTGATGTGTAAGACTGCTAGCAGACTCATCATTCTTCCTCCATTCGCATTTCAAAAATTATCCTTCCAGCCATAAGGCAAGTGTTTAATATTTTTGATGAAAGCTGAGAATCAAGAACACAATTATTCAGCATTTTTTTAAAAATATGAATCCATTTGAGCAGCTGCATAATGATATTATAGGTCTTTGTATGAACACATCTGTTAGCATAAATACATCTATAGGAACATTACCTCATCATTAGTGCATTCAGTCCCATACTAATAACATGATACCTATCTGTACAGCAAGGTGCCAAACGAACTACAAAGACAATTTGATGAGAAGCAGTGGTTGCCGATTTGTGAGCACTCAAATACCCTCTCTGATTTGCTGGGAACCAGCTGGTTAGGATCTGAACTGAATCAAATAACATGCACTTTGGTGTACGCCATCAGCTGTGCTGCTTTTTGTTGTTCCATTGTGTTGAATCAAGGGAAGCATAGTCAAAGAGGCTTAATAGAGGTCTGGGATCTATTCTAGGTCCGGCAGTATTTTTTTTCTCTTGCTATAAGCAAGTCCTCTGCCTTGCTTCTTAAATTATTCCATCTACAAAATGGCCTATGACCTACTTTTCAAAGAATTGTGAGACTCAGTTCTTATTTGCAAAACACTTCAGAGATCAAAAAATAAACAAAACCAATGTTTTCTGAAGAAAAGCAGATCTTACCCAAGCCTTATACTCTGTTCTTTCAGTCTGATCTTTTATTCCTTTTGTTGCATTAGTGCTTCTTTAGTGATGGGCCAAACCTCCAGAGGGACTGACTCAGTCAACTGGAGCTGCCCAGCAGGGACCATAAGGGGCAAATCAGACCCCTTAAATCTGCAACTTTAACATTTGCATAAATGTGTTTCCATTACAAAATCTTTCCTCCTTAAAGTATATTATGATCCACAAGATCAGAGGTGATCGAGAGGTTAGATACAAGATGATAGGATGAGAATAAATAAGGCAATGAGCTGCAGCAGATGATGGGAAGAGCGGTGAAGGAAATGCAGACTGTGAGCAAGTCCTTTCACCCCCCTGCCTTCCCCTGTCATCTACGGCTGCTTTCTCTAAGCGTTCCTCAGAGCGCATCCAGTCCAAGTTAAAATGAGCTAGATAGGCACACAAAGAACCAGACTATTTGAAATCCCCATTTGAACAAATCTGCCGGGTATGGCAAACCACTGTGCCTAGACACTTCTCATCTCCGCGTAACCGGTGCCAGATGCAATGGCACTGGTTCCCGTTGTCATGGAAGAGCCGCGTTACTGTGGGGAGGGTGCTGCTTCAGGGAGCTCCGTGCCGCAAGTGCCCAGGCCAGCCAAAACCACCCCTTGAGCCCCAGAGCCCTGTGCAGCTCTTTATCATTGAGTCCCTGCCCAAGCGCTCAACTGCCTGGTGCAGGATTTGGTTTGAATGGGTAGGCAGTGACAGGTATTGTATGTGGGCCAACAGGAACTCATTATGAACACAGAACAATAAGAAAGGTCTGACATTAGCGTGTTTGTGAAACTCCTGTCTGTTAGAGATTGACTTCCTTTGAAAAAAACAGAAACAGGGGGCCTCTGCTGCCTGAGGGATGCTGGAACATCAATCAATCCATTAGGTAAGTAAATAAAGCAATAACTAACGAATAAATCATTCCCGAAATCCACTAAAAAAAAAAAAAAAGCTTCTGATATATAAATTACCAGAATGAAATGACTCATGAACAATTTAGAGGCTGCAATGTGTGTTCAAACAGGAAAGGAAAAAATAGAGAAAAAAAGCAAAAGAACAGCGGCACTAACTGTGAAACATTCATTTTTCTTTGATCCCCCAAATCTTTCCTTTATGCCTTCTCATTCACACCCTATTGGGAGGAGGGGGTAAAAAAAAAGGCAAAAGAAAGAGAAAACCTGCAGCACATTTCCTGTAGCGCGGAGGGTGGGCAAAACAGCTGCCTCCGCAGCTGATGCCACCGTTAGCTCGGGTGGCTGCTCCACTAACCCAGAAGCGCACAATGCGCCCCGGGAAGGCTCGGCACAGCACGGCACGGCACGGCATGCCACGCTGCACTGCCCCACAAACACGGCGCCCAGCTCTCCCGTGCCACCGCATGCGGCCTCCTCACCAGCGGACACAATAGGCATATGAAATCAGGCCTTGTAAATAATTCATCCCTTGTGCTGGGCAAAAACAAAGAAATAATACATTTGCCAGTAGATATGTGCACAGCAGGTCCTGTTAAAGAGAGGTGCAAATTCAGAGCTGGAGCTTTGTATTTCCATGTATTAATCATTTCCTTGTGCTGGAGCGGGGATAGAAAATGTGCTGACAACTTCAGTAAGTATGTTTTCTGCACTGAAAGACCTAAATGAATCTGTCTGATTCACAGGAATTACAAATTTTGTGGCTTGCTTTTTGGGACTGTACATCCACAGCCCCAATGGAGAGTTTCAGAGAGCACCTGCCTGGGACTGGAGCAACCCATGAGCTGCTCCAGGGTGAGATGGGGTGGCTCTGGGGGACGCCACGCACCCTGCCTGAGAAAAGGCCACATCATTTCGGAAACACCAACAAAATAGCATAGCTGCCTGCTACACAACAATAAATGACTTGAACAGTACCCGAAAATGCAGTTTTTCATCTATATGAGAATATTAGTAGAGCCAGCACTTTGGTGAACTGGACCCTAAATTGTTTTAGTGACACTTAAATGCCCACTAATTTAATGCAAGTTAAACTGACAATATAAACACCCCCAACTGCTTTGAGCTGTCATCCTGTTTATGTAAAATAGTTCCAAATCTTAATACTAACTATGCTAAGCAATGCCACTGGGATGAAATTGATGGTGCATGCGCATAGCTTGTTTTTTTGAATATACTATGAGGCAATCTAGCCAAGTTTTTTTTAATTGCTATTACTACTTTAACTTCACACAGTTATTCCCTAAAGCAAGCACTGGAGGGGAAAGTGATATTCCTGCACCAGCTCTGAAGCAATAAGTCTTTGTGGACAGCCCTTTCCATTCATCCTGTTCTCTGCCAAAATTTAATCGGTGCCTCTTTAGTGCCTTGTAGTTATATACCTTCCTCTGTAATTTGTGGAAGGGATGGGTTCCTGCCTAACTGCCTTACTTAACATCTGACTTGGAGGTTAAGTTGGGGCAATCTGGGACGGGGTGGGAGGTTCGGGGGTTAGAGCAAGGGGGAGGTACAAACCCTCCTGCCTTCTGCTGCCCAACCCTGGCAACCAGGTAGTGCAGCAGTCAATGGAAATGCACTTACTTTTCCATGTCTTGCTTTGTTCGTCTAGAAAACAAGTGCCATGAGGCTTATCCATCACAGAGCTTATGTACGTGGTCATTTTGAAGACGGTCTTTAAAGATTAGTTTGAAACAAACTGCTGTACCTGATGAAACTGGTATTGTGGGAAACTCCAGATGTAGTGGGGTGCTTGACTGAAACAGAATGAACTGAAACCTCAGATCCCCAAACGATCCTGAAGTCTTGCTCGTCGTGCAGCTGGGAATCTTAAGAATGAAACGTGCTTTGAGCTTTCAAAGCGGCTGCCAATGTTTGAGGGGAAAGATACAAAGTGTTAAAGGAAATAATCCACACTTTGCAGTATATTGCAGGCACTATTAATGTTTTTGCTTATTCAGACTCCTCTGCTGCATTTTGCATGAACAGAAAACAATTTTGATGCTTCAGCCAAAAACTGTCACCATATTAAAGGGTTGTTTTCAGCGTCTCTCGTTGAAACCTGATTATTCCACACACAGCAGTGCCTGGACTGGGGCTCTCCCTGGGCACTGCTGGAGTCAGAGAGCAAATTGTGTCACCGGTCTCCTTACTCGGAGGCAGCAATCCCATTCTTTTATGGACTCCCAGGAAGGAAGGGAGTCAAAGTGTGAGACGACTCACAAATGAATTCTGGGCATTGGTGACCAAGGCTGATCCTGCTCTACCGTAACATATTTACAGGCACATCTGGATGATCAGAAAGAACAAAAGAGAAATGACAGAGCGCTGGGAATTCTTGAGCACAGAGAGGAAAAGAGAAATGAACGAGTAGAGAAAATAGCCATCTCTATTCACTCTTCAGTCTCAAAATCTCAGTCTCTGACTTCGCACCTGTCTTCTTCCTCACATTTTCTCTGGTCAGACCTTGACCTTTTTCCAAGCTGGGGCCAGATGCAACTGTTAATATACAGACAAATGTTTCTTTTCTAATTAAAAAATAATTTGATGAAAAGTACAGTTCTGTGTGTAAGGCTAAAGACAAAGAATTATGGGAAGATGTCTAGATTTTCATTTTAATCAAAGCAGTTTCTATAATGTGAGACCAAAAGCATTGCCAAAGTGGCCAAACCCAAATTTTGAGTAGCTGTTGAAATGCTAGCCTGTAAAAGCACCATGAGATGTGTAAATCCAATTTCTACCCGAAGCAGAACCTAGGCCATTATCAACACAGATCTATCCAACCTGTTTTCAAAATGTTCTGCAAAATATACTCTAAAACTTCCTTCGTACCTGTCTGAGAGCTTCAATTCCTCATAAATAGGACAGCTATTCTTGGCTTTCCATCTAAATCACCCCATTCCTCCTCCCAGAAAAAGTAATCCGATTCCCTGGTAACCCCAAGCAGCAGCTGGTGATAGCTTCCTTCATAAAACCATTTGTGTACCAAAAGATTGCTATCATATCTCAGTCTCCTCTCAGGTTTCCAAAATAAATGAAACAAATTTCTCCAGCCTTTCACTGTGCCTTTTATTCTTGCTATTTTCTTTTGGATGCTCACCAGTTCATCTTTAATTCTGATCATGCTTAACGTAAGCACTGCTTTTGCCTTCCTTTAGGTTAATTGTATATCAAATGGCACTTTGAAATCACACGAAATATTGCAGCATTACAACAGATAACAGTGAAGATATCCAAAATGTTTATTGCTTAAAATGTTAAGAAAAGCAGATCAGCATTCCGATTATCATCAGAATATGTACAAGGGATTTTAACATATTCATGCAAGATTTTGAATTGGCAACAAAGAAATAAATTTAATCTTAAATTTCTAATGGACTGTTAATTGTTCTTTTAGATATCTATGAGAGTGAAACTTAGTGAAAGGAGTACTGCACAGCAGTACTTGAGGTGAATCTCAAACTGTATTTCCTAGAGGCATGATCTTTAAACGATGTCTTTGGAAAAGGCAGGATTGAATAAATTTTGGCTACAGATTTTCCCCTTCCTTTACATTTTTTTTAATGGAATGCAAGTATTGGTCCTATTTAGCAATTCTGTCACTACCGGGAGCTCCCTGATACAACCTGCATGATATATTACCACTGCAATACCAACCGCAGTGAAAACATTCAGCCAAAACTGTCACAGCTGAGCCATGTTTGTTCTTCTTTTCCCCTGGCCAAATGAAGGTGACCTAGTATGCCTTGCTCCGTCCAGCTTCCTGTTTCGTTTTCCAGCATTTATGCAGCAGAATCATTCTGTGGGTTGATGTGCAGTTACAAGGTCACAGGAAATACATAATTCCCAGCAAGAGTGCAAATGTATTCTTCCACAATAGTCCGCGGTTGTGACGCTCTGCCCTCAGTGATATCAGCAAAACTGTTTTGCTCTATTGTTTGTCATGCCAAGATACATCATGCTTCAGGGCGTATCAGTCAAGCGATGTGGTTGCACTGTCATGTGTTGTGTGACTGTGGGATCCACATACCACAGTCTGACTCTGCTTTAGAAGTATAGTGTAGAGGTTCCTCTCCCAAGCCTCCCTGCTGAATGGTGAACTTAGTTAGATATTCCTTTTTAGATAAAGTTCTCATGAGCTCCCTTGTATAGTAGCTCCTAATTCACACTGCTGTATCCCAGTAGCTTACTTCACTTTCAGGAAGGAGTATGTCTGAAGAATTTTATTAGAGAATAAAAAAAAGGAAAAAACCTAATGCTACTTGCTCTCATGTAGCCACTTCCTTTTTGATAATGAAAATCCTAGAAACTTACTATTCTCTTCAGGTGTGTTTCACATTTTATAACAGCAATTTTAAAATGTATTTAATAATTAGCAGCAATAAACCCTAATTGGTATGTAAGCAAGTCTTGCTTCAACCACTAGACAGTAGCTTTGCTTCTGCACACCCACATCCAGCCAAGTGAAAACTACTTCAGTGCTTATCTTATAATTGCTGAGCTTAATGTTGTTTATATTATTTGGAACTCTTTCTAATTACTTTTTTTTAACAAATGAATTTGTTTCTAGAACAGCAAACATAAGTCTTTCGCTTAATACACTTCCATTTCTAATGAAGAAATTTCCATTCTTTGTAGTTACAAACAGGGGCTAATGTAGAGAATACATTTCTCTGACTTCTCTCTGAACAATTTCCCTCCTTGGAGGTATGCTATCCCTAACAAAAAGCAGTGATGAAGATACTTTTTACACTTCTGGTCTTTCTGCCTATACTACCTGTCTACACTGTATTTTATTATTTTATTTTATTTTATTTTGATATAAATAGGTTTTATGTATAGCAAGATAGTAAAAATATAAAATATTTCATTCCAGACGGATGCATAAAGTCAATGAACTAAATACTCACTTGTCCATAACAACCTACAGTTAATTCTACACACGGTTTGGGGAAATCAATTTATTTGGCCCATAAATCAATACTTTGTCTGTTCCTGTATTCAGATACCATACAGCCACAGTTTTGCTGGATATAATAGGCTGTAAAAAATGAGAGATTTTATAAGACCTTAGTACAGAAGTCCGGAAGCACATACAAGGTTGGTTTCATCACCTAGGCACTTATTACAATATAGGCATATGTATTAAAGGACACCCTTACAAAACACAGTGAAGTTGGAAAACAAAACCAAACAAACAAACAAACGGAAAAACAGTTTTAAGGATTAAACACATGAAATCTGTTTAACACTACACTACCCATGAAATATTAGAAGGATTTATAAGGTTTGGATGCAAAGCAGGACTGTTTGCACAAACACCAAAGAAAAGGCATTATCCTACTATATCTGTATTAAAAAAAAAAAAAAAGGTATTTTTTTCCTCAGTTCATGAGGAATCAGTGTCAGGGAAATTCTATTTCTGGTGTTGACTTTTGGCAATTCCTTTTTGTTTTAGTCTCTACTATCTCAATAGGATAATTTCCACCAGGTCAACAAATGCTGAACAATGGAGAGTGGTGAAAAGACTCTGGGGGAATGATTTTGCTCCTCGCTTTTATGCAAAACAAGAACTGTTGAGAGGATGGAACAAGAATGCCTGCTTTTTTCTCTATTACTTTATTACTTTAGCTATTACACAGAGCTGTATTTTTGGAAAGGCCAATGTAAATTCTTGGTCACCCAAAAGGAAATGTAAAGAAATGAGGCTATAAGAAATCCGCCCTTATCCACCCTACTGATGAGAATTATTGATCAGAGAGAAAAGAAAACAGGGCATGATGAAGAAATCTTTCTTTTCCTCTCAAATGAGACTTCACATTTCCATAATCTCTTTTCTTTGTATCCAGAATTATCACTTAAAATTTGTTCTGCACTCCTATTCAGAAGCTATAAGAGATATTGCAATGAACACCATGCAGACATAAAAAGGACGACCCTTACCCTGGGAAGCACTGCTTGCTGCTCTTAGTGCTTTTCCCCTGCTGCAGACTCGCAATGGAAAGATCGCTGTGTAAGAGAGATGATAGCAGCCACTAGGAAGGACAGATTGAAAAGCTTTTCTCACTGCGTTTCTCCCAGTGGACTGCAATGTCTAGATTCAGGCAGTTTTGGAAAGTTCTGTGAAGAGACATTTTGTTTTGCAAGTCAGCAACTCCTTCATGTCTAACATATTACCATAACACTATGTGCTGTAGAGAAGCTAATGTAATATCACCAAACATAGATCTTCAGGGGAAGATCTACTGCTTGCGCTATTAATCTAAGTGTATCTCTTAAAATTTGATTATTTCTGCAAAATAATAATGACAGGCTGGAAAGTTTTCCTCGGTAGGGGAAAGAACAGCAAAGAAACAGCCAAGGCTGCCATTTACAGTGTATCTTTTATGTGCTATAAATTTGTATTATTTGGTCACCCACATGCTGACAAGGCTAATGTTCCAACAGAACATTTAAATACAAAAGAAGGCAGACTTCTTAGTGCTTCAGCACAGTCCTTTATCCTTTGAATCTGGCCTGCCTGAGAAACATACTAATATTTATAGCAATAGATCTACTGATAAATCACAGTCTGATTTATAGTCCAATTGCTCTCCTGTCTTTTGTAAACAAGACCTTTATATATATATATATATTTATATATATTTTTTTTTTCTGTTCACAGATTTAGGCAGTTAGTTATGACACTGGGGAAGGTAGAGAAAGAGTTCAATAAGTGCATACGGCTGGTGGTAGTTCATTCCATCAAGTAATGAAGCTTCCTCAAATTTGTGCTTCTGTCAATCATCCTGCACACATGATTTATAAGACAGAGAGAAAGAAAACAGAATTTACTAAATGTTTTAAAACTTGCAGAATTCTTAAAAGTGACTAAAATCCGAAGATAAATATAAGCCTTCAGGCTGTAACATTCAATAAATAAACAGTTCCAAAGCCAATTTTATTAGAGGTAGACTGGAAATATCTGAAATTTATTTTTGTAAAGATTAGTTTCCATTACCTTAGCTTTTATCTCCAAAAGTCCTGCATAGTACTCAATGTATTGCATTCAGAGAAAACAAATAATGCTAAAAAGTAGTGTCTAAGAATTTCAAATTTGCTAAGCAAAGTTTTGAAACAATGTAATTTATATATGTAGTTTGAAAAAGACTAGCTATTACTGAAAAAAAATTCTCTAATAAATATATGATATATTGCTTTCAAAACAATAGCATTAAGGGCTTTTGATTTAGTAGTCTACAGGACAATATGCACACATCCATGTATGCTCATCTTTCTTGAAACACCTCATAGCCTTTATCATAATTTCTCCTTATTTGTGGGGCAATGAGAGTGAAGAATGCTTTGTTCAGTGTGAAAACATCATGCGTTTAAGACTACTGCTTATCCTTAAAAAATACCCTACCCTAACCAGGAGTTAGGAGTGTTACTAGAAACGGAAGAAAGTGACAGAGAACGTGGAAGGACACTTTCCATTATTTCCGTTGCTTAGTCAGCGGCTGCATCCAGAGCTCTCACACTGCCCTCACAGGTCTGATCTATGACTTTATGAGGCATGTGCTTTTCGCCCACCTCCAGTCCATCTGCAACTTTTACATATTCCTCTGCTGCCACTACTTCTGTATTACACATTTGTGCAAAGAGCACATGGATTTAGCTATATCTGTGTTAAGAGTCTTTAGTGCAGAAGTCCTGCACAACAAGAATCAACCTACTTCAAACTTAAGACGAAAAATATTTGGCCCAATAAAGAAGAGATATCTGTATCTCCCAAACTGTTCTTTATATACAGCTTGCCTCTCTGTGTTTCACCTCAACATAACAGCAAAAGGAAAGAACATTTGTAAAAGGGACTACAAGTTCAACTCAGGCCCTTGCCAAAGTATTTGATGAATATATGCTTTTTAATTAACTAACAGTTTAACAGGCAACATTAACATGTTCTAAAGAGGAGGTCTCAGATCCCAAGATTGACTTCTACTCACTTCACAGTTGTAAAAATCGTGTGTCCATCTACTGATTTTTATCAATTTAAGTTGGATGAATTTGATGTCTGTATGTTCTTCAGCGTGCACTCCATCACTTCAAAACAAGCAGAAACAAATCACCCTGTGTCCAAGATGAGTCAGGAAAGAAAACAAGCATGAGAGGAAGCAGAATGTGGAAATAATCTTCATCTAGCCATCTTCATTCTTTTCCTCATAGCAGTTCCTTGTTTTCTACCACCCCCTTTTACAAGTCCACTTACCCATCTGTGCCTTCTCCGTTAATTAGCTGGATGAAAGGTACAGTACTACCTTGGCTTTCACATTAATCAAACTCTGACTTCATTGTTCAGAATATCCTCCAGGACATTTCTTCTAGGTTTTGTGGACAAATGAAAACAGTTTGGAGGATCCTACGTACAAAAGTGTGGAAAGAGCAGAAGCCCTGAGGCGGTTTCTCATCTGATGCTCTCCCAGATGGTCGACCAGCTGGGGCTAGTAAGTATATCCTACCTCAGTTTTGAGATGAGTAGCACCTGCAGGTGTAGGTACATTTGGATCCCCTGGTGGCACAGCTGTACCAGACAGCTTCCAGCCTAAGAAGCCTCTTGCTCTTCTCCTGTGCATCCCTACTCTGTATTTGCAAATCCCTGGAGTATAGAAATATCTGGAGTATAGAAACTCCAGATATTACTCTTGCTTGCTGTAATAACATAGACATGAAGAGTCAGATTACACTGGTCTTGTGTTTCAAGTGTCCCTGTGTGAGGTTAGGAAGCCCACAAAAGCCATGCTGGGGCCTCCCGTCAGCTGGGCCCTCATTTCAGGAAATGAGGGCCAGCAGGCTTGTGCTTGACCTCCCCGCCACAGTCAGGGCTGCTGTCCTCTGGTATAGGGAAAGCGGCGAGGAGGGATGCAGGTTATCCAAGGAAAACCATGGATTTCCTCAAATCGAAAGGAGTGTGCCGAGCAGCCCAGCGTCCCCGTCACCATCACCGCTGCCCCCAACACTGTCCCTGCTGCCCCCAGGAGAGGGGCCAGCTCTGTTCTGAAGGAGGGGGTGGCAGGAGGCCCTGCGCGCCGCAGGGAGGAGGACCGGCACAGCCCACATTTCCCCTGCTCGAAGCTGCCGGAGCAGGAGGCAGCCCTGGTAATGGGGGCATGCCGAGATGAAGTCCAAGTGGATTACGCTGCTACAGGGGGGACTGCAGGTAGCTGGTGGCATGCCAAATCCAGAGAAGAAAAGAGATCTTTCTTACAGACCAATAGAATGAAAATGCTAAGCATTAACATGGTTATCAGACGTCTCCGCTTTTCGCTGTAGTTCTCCCTGGCAAAGTTTTTTTTTTTTTTAAAGGAGCAAAAAAATAAAATCCTTCACCCACTGCCTAAAAAGATTTAATCTATGTATAACAATGCTTAAATCAGCATGACATTTACAACACATATTAAGTGGTTTGTTATTTATTTCAAGACTTTAATTGGCACAATATATTAACAGCACCATTATAGCAGTTCCACTTAAGAGTTCCCTACCCCTCCTACAATTAAAAAACAAAACCAACCTGAATTACACTATAACCTTTTCTTATTTTCCTGTGTCACAAATGAATTACACAAAACTGAATGAATAAAAAAATAAGTAAATAAAACCAACCACTTGTGTTTGGCATACTATTCATGTGAGTGTTGATTTTGTTTTCTTAGACATTCTCAGATACTTTCTCAGTATCTGTTATGTGCATTTCCCAAAGAAACCTCCCCTAAAAAACCTAACAACCCTCCCTCTTCCCAAATTTTTTACTCCCTAAGAGCTCCTTACCATTCAATTTTCATTGCTATTTAGGGTAAAAGCTCATTAAAATATTATGAAGCACACAGCATAATTGTGTGGCAACATTTGCCAATGAATAACATCTGCAGCAATGTGTATGTGTATTTATATTACAGTAAACTTAAACCCACTCATTTATTTTTTCTTCATTGCCTCTGCTTTAAATTCTTTGTCCCAAGTAAAGCGCTAGGCAAATGTATAAACCGCACAGGCTACAGTGAAGCCATTGTTACTAAGTTTTATCTGCTGTGCAGAGCCAAATATCATTTCATCATTAGACCATAGTTCATGCCAGGGTAAACTACTCTGTGTTAGATGTCTACAAAATATTATTTGCTCTTTTTATTATGTTATTATTTTAAACTTATCTATGCTGAGATTGGGTTCTCTCTGTGTGTTTGTTTTTGGTGCTTGCTGTCTGCATGCGTTACATGTCCTAGGCCAAACTGTATTTGGGAAACCAGCGGAGAGACAAGTCAACACTTACTTCTCTCCCCCAGTAAAATTTTACTGGAATCCTTTTATAATGAAAATTTCATCACTGCTGAGAGACAGTGCAGTCCCTAAATATTTGGGTAAGGACATTGTGTCATTTTTGCTTGACTACTCTTATTTGTGGAAGTGGGTTAACTGAAACATGATCACAAAAAAAGACGGAAAAAAGCTATTCTCCTATTAAAAAAAAAAAAAAATTCTTGAGGCAGATAATTACCACAATATGTGACAGAGACAATAGAACACACAGATTCTTCTGAGCCATACACGTTGATCTAGCTGGTCCGTATAATAGTGGTACGTGTGTAGCTTTTAGAAACTACGTATTCTGAAAAGCTCTATAGAGACATTAAAAATGTGCTTAGGATAATGGGCTGTGATCGGAATTTCTGCAGTACTGAGGTCTTTTCAGGACTGTACTTCTCCCTCCCCGACACCACCCAAGAGCTGCAGTGCCGACCGCTTGCCAAGAATCTGACATGCACCTACCCTTCATTTAAAGCTGTCAATCGTTTTCATGCTTATAAATAAAATGAGGCTCGAAAAGAATTTGTATCCTAGAACAACTGATAACAGAGCTTAAAAAGGCTGTGACTCCAGTGAGAGCCTTTCATTCTCCCATGTTAATCTTCCTATTGTTGAAAATATTGTCATTTGAGAATGTACTCGGAGGCTGCGCTGCTTTCAGTTTTTCCTTCTTTCTCTGCCAGTTGTTTCTAGAACAAAACCATTTTGCTAGGCAATTGCAACCACATGCATTTAAAAATATACATTTCCTTAAATACAGAAGATACCAGTTTTGCTGGTACTGCTTTTGAAAGGTGTTTGTGTCCTCACAACACATGCTTCAAAAACTTTATTCAGCAGCAAGGAGCAGCAGGACAGCAGAAGTCCTTTATTATATATGTTTAGAAGCAGCGAACCTTGCAGCGCTGACCTAAGCTTTTTGGTATGTTTCAGGCAAGCCCAGATCAGACTGTGTTTTTCAGAAGTCTCATCACCCAGTTTTCTCTAAAATCATCACTGCAATTGCTTGTTTGAATCTCATCTACAGTGTCCCTCACAGCCCCAGGTGAATGCAGCTATTTCCTGCTGCTATTACTAACGCGCCTCTCCCTGCAGACACTTAGATTATGATCCTCTTCAAGGGGAAAGAACAAAATTAGGAGTCTCTCTTTTGTTCCAGATGGATAGAAAATTTCTGTTGGGAAAAAAAAAAAAGTAATAAAAAGACTAAAAAGACTCCGAAAATTAATGAGATAGAACTGTGCATGGAGAAAAAAAAAAAGCATAACTTGCTGTTTGTGGGCCTCTGAGCAAGAGCTATTGAAGGCATCAAATTGTAGCTTTGCCCTCTGTTACCCTAATGATCTCCAAGTCTGCCAGGGCATGAGAGCTGAATTGGGGCTGATGAGTTGAGTGGGAAAGCAATTTTGTATGTAAAAATGGCCTTTCCAAAGACGTAGTCTTGCACAGGACTGAAAACACTAATTAAGGTGAATGACTCCCTTTTCACTACAACTGAATAGACATGTTGTCCTTATAAGATAGGCAGATTAAAAACATCACTGTGATTGGTGTCTCTAGCAAAGTCCCGCTTTTGAGGTCAGGGAGTACGGCCCCTTCAGTTAAATTATGAGAGAAAAGAATGATCCTACTGCTGAGAAAAATCACAGTGACTTTAGGCATGAGAAAGTAATCAAAGAAGTAGTAACAAAGTAAATCTTCATCAGATATTAATGGAAGAACAGACACAATTGCATCTCCTTGGCAAAGTCATCCTGTTGCGCTCTGTAGTGGATGCCTGCAGCTTTAGTTTGGATAAGAAAATAACCTCAAAACAAATGGTGCTAAAAGTATAGTGTGAAAGTATGGTACCATCAGATGTCATGAGTATTGATTAAGTCATTTCAGAAGTGTCAGAATTATAAATGATACAAAGCAGAATTCATAGATTTAGGCTGATTTGCATAGGGTCCTACACATTCTGTACTCATTTGACATGTTTAGACTTCTTGCAGTTCCTAATATCTTTTAAGCCTGTCCGAAGAGTGATTAAAAGGTCCAGTGATGCTTATAATAAGAGATACAAAACTAAATGGCTGACAAAACAAAATAAAGATCATTGGCTGCTCATGCCAGTTCTGCTGAAGGTTAATCTAAAACAAATTAAATGAGCCTTCTACCCCTTCCTCCTCCACTCTTTTAGGAAGATTAAAGATTAAAAAGAAAGAAAAATAATATTGGGGAAAAATGAAACAAATTCAGCGCCCCCCTTTTTTTCGCATTAGGCATCCCCTATCTTTGAAATATACAACGTTGCCAGAATCACAATATATAACAAATACACAACATTGCCAACTTGGAAGCAATGCACATGGAAAAACCTGGTCAGAGTCTTCCATGTACCTCATTTACATAACAAGTGAAAAGACAATCCCCACCATGTTGTGGTCCTGAATGTTATTTAAAAAAAAAAAAATACCCTTTTATCCAGTAATCCAGAACAGCAATGGAAACATTGAGAGATTAAATCTACAACTTCAGGAGAAAAAGAAAAAAAAAAAAGATAGTCCACTTGATTTCACTACTCAGATCTTTGTGTTGGGCTACATCTCAAGTGATAATAGGACAGCTAAAGAAAGTTGTGTGCTAAAAATTCTATTACTAGCTTTGCTCAAGTAATTACTATTCACAGGCTGCAAATGGATGATTCTGCAAAATGTGGTGGTGGCTGCATGCCACTGGAGTCTCCATTAAAACCTGGATTCAAACTCTTGCTAAAGTTGCATCTCAGGGTTTGGACTTGTCCCTAGGAAAAAAAGACACAGGGCAAATAATATAAAAGGAAATCAGGAACTGGAGAGAGCACTTGCCAATCTTATCATGCAGAGGTAAGCCCCAAGTAAAGCTAGTGAGATGCTGCCAAAAAGTGGAGGATGTTTTACGCCTGGGTATCCAAAGATACCCACACCCACAGCAATGTCTGCCTCTCCTTTTGCTCATTAGTTGTGTTGCAGGATGTGAAGAAAACCACTTCAGGACTGACAGTGATGTTCCTTTATTTACATGAGCAAAAAGCGGAGAATGATTTTGGGTTGATTACATGTAGGCAGCCATGGGCAGCCTTTTTGCCCGTGCAGTTGGGAGTACAGAGCTGAATCATCATCAGTCATCAGAGTGACTCGCTCTTGCCATATCCATAGAGGAAAGAAGTAGTCTGCCACTAGATTAACCATACACATGCCTAGGGTAATTACTCCCCTCAGCATCAAAATTGAGCACTACGATAATGGATGACAAATATTCCAATTATGTCTATGAGCACATATTTACAAACAATGGTCATGCCTTTTTTTTTTCCTCTCAGTTCCCTTTTTTAGATGATGTAGTTGGTTTTTCGGTTGATAGAGTTGGGATGTAATTACATAATTCAACTCCAACAGCAGAAAGCTGGCCTAACAATTCATTTGTATGTGTTGTAAGAACAATATCTGAAGAGACCAGAAAACCACAGTATCCCCTGCCATTAAGAGAAAATGACTCATGAGAATTTATGTTCACCTACGAGATTCAGTTAAAGCTTGATTTAAATTACAAAACTCAGAAGAACTGCATCCAATTCAATTCTGCCTTGCATGTAGTTTACTTATCGCGATCCAAGAATTGGAATAAGCTTAAACTGACTAACGGTCGACACATATGCAGTCAACTCAGATTAGATTATCTGAAGTAGTCAGTGTCCAGTGGCACAGTGTAAAAGGCATGGTGTGCCACCTGCCACAGGCCTGTTCTGCCTGTCACTTCTTACCTAGTGACTGCTCTTGACAGAAATCAGTATAAAACATTCTTTGTTCATTTAATTTCCATAAAATTGATATACCAAATATACATTTGCAGGTGTATTTTACATACACTTTATATTATCTATACTTAGGCTTTGTCCAGGTGGCTCAGTCTCATCCCCATGCATATTATCCAGACTGATTTGGACTCAGCTGAATATAAAGGAACCCCTCTTACAGTTCTAGTTATTCTGCAAGCTTTTTTTGTTTGTTTGTTTTTCTGAACTTCAACTGGGGTATTCTACACTATTTAAAAAAAAAGAAAAGAAGAAGAAAATGAAAGGGGTATATTTGCTTTACCGCTAATTTAAAAAAACTACCATGCATTTTTACCTTATTTTGCTCAGTCAGTGTAAATCAAAGCTAAATCTATTCAGGTCCCTGAACAAGCAAGAGAAACAGGGGTTCTGTGTGTAATTTGGTCCTCTCTCACCTGTGAAACATGCCACAGTGAGTCAGTTCCCCACCATCACAGGAAAATCACATGAAAAAGGATGGTGTTGGTGTGATGCACAGCACTATCATATCAAATCTGCTGGGAGCACCAGAAAACAGAAAGCGATAGCCAGCTGCAACTGCCAGGGAGATTCATTCCAGAGGCTACATCTGGAGCCTGCAGATGCCAATCTTGTGGGGACTGGCTCTTCCCAATCCTGGAGTAATCATACTTGAAGTAATAGAAGGAACACAACCCCAGTACAATGAAAAAAGAGAGTTATTAATGTTTACCATGGTGCTATTCTATACATCTCCTCACCATTTGTAAGAAGACTTTAATATATTTGCTAACACCAATATCAAAATACCTGGGAACATAATACCTGGGTGATGAAGAATGTTTCTTCAGGAGCCATTTTCTATGGTGATATACCTGCCATTAACATAGTGACATATGTATGATGATGCTTTCCGCTTTCCACTACACATTATTTCTCACTATCTGTTTTCCTGGCATAACTCCCCTACTAAAGCTGCTATGAACATGTTATTCTTCTCTTTCCTTCCTCTTCTGATCATTTTTATTATGCCCTTCAGAACACTAATAAACTCCCACACTTTTCCAACTAGAATCAGCATTTTTCAATTAGTTTTCAGCAGTTTTCAGATTAGTTTTCAGTAAAAATAAAAATGAATGGATTTTTTTTCTCAAAAAACCCATTTGATAAAAGCAATAAAGACAAGGATCAAAAGAAGCAGAACCAGTGAAAACTATTCAGCTATTAGTGTCCTTAGAATTATGTCTGATTGCATGCTGTTAGGAAATCTGAATCAGGCCATCAGAATGATCTTGAAGCTATTTTCAGTAAACCCTCACAGTGCTGCTTTAGAGGAATTAAAGAGATACTGTGAGATCAGTGAGGTTTTTCTGTATTTTCTAAATCAAAAGAGTAACTTATAAATATACATACATACATTATATCAGGTAGATATAATCATATTTTGATTAAAGGACAGGTACTTCTGCAAAATAAATGCACACTGTCAAATATTCATAGCTTTTGTATTCCCAAACGGATAACACTTGAAAACTGTTAAAAGTTCTCAATACACCTGAAATACTCATTTCAGGGCATAGTCCAAGTCTGAAAGTTATATGAATGTTTTGAACTGAGAATAAAACTTTCACCAACATTGTTAAGGGACAGCTAGTACCCACAGATGTATCCTTTAAGCTGATTTATACATTGTGGTCAAAGTCAAGCAGATGACACTAAAGGTAGAGTTCTGGCTACCACAGGAAATGCATCTTGGCTTTTTTTTCTTTTAATCACATTATGCAATGTCATAGTTGCCATTACAGAGCACCATGATCAGAGGTTTCATCTAGGAATCAGTAGAAAATGCTTTCATATTATGTTCTGAATTAAGATAATTGTGAAAGGTTTCTCTGACCATATCTAACTGTTATTAATTCCCAGGCTTCATTAAAATAGTTTGATCTTTCTCTCATTGAAATAGCAATTGTAGTACTAAGTGCTGCATTTGATGGATCTTAATGTTTTTGTGGATTTGTAATTTTCCTAGTTTGTACTATTGCATCTACCATGCTGTTACATATACACTGAATAATACTTAACATTTTCAGCATACTTCTTTACATAGATTAACTAATTTTCACAATGTCCCTGAGAAGCAAGTGTATGAAATGAGGATAATGATAACTAGGAAGCAGCACAGAGTCCTGTTGTGACTTAACTGCGACCCATGCTGAATTGTTAGTACAGCTGTGAAAAGTGTACTGGGTACAGACAAGGAAATTCGGCAGGTTAACATTTTATGGAACTAAAATATTTAGAAATACTTTCATGCTGTTTTATGTACACATGCATTTATGCAGTTTGTGTTTTATTTCAGTTAATTTCATTTCACTGGACTGCCTGATTCCCAAAATTCAAGAGGGTAGTAAAATTATTAATGAATTTTATCCTCACCACAGGCATTTGAGGTAGAAAAGTGTTATCCTGCTTTCAAATAAACATGAGTAGATTAAGTGGCACATCTGAGTTCAGACGAACTCCATGGCACAAGATGGTGATTTTACTTCATGTCCTCGAAGTCGCAGTTCAACAATACAGCTAGAATAGCAAAATCATTTTTTTTAATTTAGACATAATCAGATTGTAATTTTGCAATTTTATTATGAGTTGATGGTGGAATCAAAGCTTCTGTATTGTTTGTGCAAGGGTATATGATACTTAGGAACAGAAAGAAGAATGCTACCTTTATTCTATTTTACCTAGGAAAGACCTCTCAAAAATCATTTAATTGAACTAGTAGGAATTCAAGGAATTCTTGAAAGAAAGCACAGTGATTTACTTAACTACTTGTAATTTGGAAAGAGGAGTCTGCATAAAAGGTGGGATTCCAGAAGTGGAAGGGAAGTAGGAACAAGCTATTCAAGCTACATTAGATATTAGATGCCACGGCTGGGATGCCTTTTCCGGGCATTTGGTGGAAGTAACATGGGAGAGCTTTTGGGATACTACCAGCAATACAGGAACTCCTAGTGAGGTTTATACCGATACCAGGGCCTAAGTAAAATCAGGCTCATGAAATCCATGTTTAAGGAGCCTTGCTCAGGTCTAAAACTTGAATATGTGTAAAAGACATCCTTGATTCAGGGTCATGAACCCTGAGAACAAGGCAGAGTTGCTGCCAAGGATATCTCTTCTATTTCGCTGTGTTCACACTGCACGTCAGAGCTACCCACTTGCGTCAAGCCTATTTGCCTTCTTTATCTCCAAGCAGACATTTATTTTTCCTACATTTAAGATATGATCCTATCAAAAGTTAAAGAACCTGAGGAAGTCAAATATTTAGCATCTCCCAAACTTGTTCCTATTTGGTCAAAAATAATAACGGAGGCACCCTCTAGGGGACCAGGAACAGTATTTTGTTATTTCTGCTGCTACAGAGAAAAGTAGAGGAAATAACTCTGCTAGAGATTGTCCCAAACCAGTCTAGGCCCATTGAAATGTATGGAAAAGATGGCCAGTTTTGATCACAATAGCAAAAAAAGCAGTAAAAGTATTCTGGAGTACCAAATACACTTTTTTTCACAGCACAACAGGAAGCAAAATGTATCTAAAGAGCCCCTATGATTTCCTGTCTTCTTCAAAGACCATCTGTTTGAGCCATCCAGTAACAGCCACTTACCTCACATATCAATGTTACATACTTTCTTTCTACTTTATTCTTCTGATATTAGTCATTTTTCTCATATATTAACAGCTGTTTATTGAATAAGAAAGTTATAAATGCACTTGGTTGTTTCATCATTACCTGGCTTTAGTTGCCATCTGCTGCAGTATGAAGTTCCAGCCTGATGGACACATCAGCACCTCCATTTCACATATTGTCTCAGACCAGAATTTGTCTCAGTGACACAGCTCTAAGTGACTTTTACAAGAAGAAGCTTGTTATTCACCCTTGTTTTGTTTCATTTATTACATGGTCCGCCTTACCACCTTACCCCCTAAATTACATCTTAAACTGCATTTATGATCAAAAGAATGACTGTAAAATGTGCTTCATGTTTGCACTGAGTTACATTTTATACATATATATATACATATATATATATATATACATATGCACACATAAATAGACTTTTATTCCTCTTTATTTCACAGGAGTCAATTCAGCAAGGGGAAAATGAGCTAGTTTCTTTAATGATTCATACATTATCAACATAATTATTAATTAAATGTTAACACCTGGAGATCTTTCTTTAAAACAAATAATGAATAAAATTATTCAGAAAAAAAATCCTTCAGCTCATACTTGGTTTCTTTTTTATATACAGAGATGGTAGCACTGGAAAACACCTTTTTTAACACTGTTATTTATCACTGACTAGAAACTATATGCAACTTAAATAATATAGTCTCACTTTTTGGCCAGTCAAAAACGGGAACATGTGCCTAATTCGAACAAGGAATGGAACTTATTTTAAAAAGGCATGAGGCTTTGTTTTCACCATGTTGCTTTTTAGAGTAACTCTGTTTTCAGGAGGATCTGGTGAGAACTGTTTAGGATGCTCCTATCAGCCTTTTTAAATCTCTTTGACAAACATCTGTGCTTGTGCTGAACAAAGTGAGCTTCTACGTAGTTCAAATACCTGTGTTGGTTTAATCCACTTCCAGAGAGCTGACTTGTTTTCCCTTGTTACTCACCTGGACTTTCAGGTAGCAATAAAGAGTTCATATGAAAAGCTAATGTCCTTGTAATAGTAATATTGCATGAGAGACTGTGCAATTCCTGTCCCAGTTCTTTGACAAGGCAGGGAATTCAGACTGGCCAGGCAAAGACATCTAATCCGAAACAGATTTCCTTGCTGTTCAACACTCATTGTAGAATGAGCTCACAAGAAAAATCTAATACTGCATGATTACTCATTAGTTCCAGCAACCTGCTTTCATATTTATTTCTGTCCTTTCCTTCCCATCATGTCATTACTCCCTGTAGCTGTGCTGGTTAGAACACAGTACAAAATTTAGTCTCTACCTGTACAACATACCAGATCAACCAAAGTCTAACTTAAATCTACCATCAAAGATCTGCTGTAGTACATGTCAATCTCTTTGAGCTTCAGCTTACACATACTTCTGAGTATTATCCATATTTTAGATAATCAACCCCAACTATGTTGTTTGTTTGTTTGTATTTTCCCAGGGCTCACTTTAAAATTAGGACAAAAAGTACTCCTTTTGGCTTTATATCATCCTTCTTTCTCTGGCGCATTTTTATTTTCTGGATATTCTCTTGGTCTTAAAAGCCTCTAGCAATTACTGCAGGGGGCATGATTTCTGTCTTGATTGTTTAAGGTTTTTATTTCAGCAAAACTGTTTAGGTGTGTAATATTGTATTTGCCTTCAGGCATGTAAACATCACACCCCGTTCCTTTGCAACCCAAGCCTTAGCTGAAAGAGAAATAAACCATCCTGCAAGGGTGAAGAGGGCTGGAGGTTTACTTGAAAATGATATCTTCAGAGAACTCTTTATATAAGTAATTTTCTGTTCTTAGAGCAGGTACTGAATCACTTTAACTACACCTGGATAAAAAATACTCTAAATACTCTCGAATCAATGTCTTCATTATATTCAGATTGTTTTCACTTCAGACTGATTGCAAATTGAGCATGATTGTAGGAGTGAATTCCTTACCAACTTTTGTAAACTTTCACAAATGTACTCATGAAGTGTTTTGATCTACAGCTCTTCCAATATGCCTAAGGCCAGCACTTCTGCACACACTTGGTCTTGAGTCCAGTGTTCAGTGGCAAAAAAATAAAAAATAAAAAGACAGAACTCTCAAGAGATGAAAAAGATGAAATGGGAAGACCCAGTTTAAAGGAACCAAGGAAAAGAGCAGCCCGGGAAACGTTTGATATTTGAAATCTTTTTCCTGTACATTCTTAAACAGGAAAGGCTCTCCTATTTGTCTACATTCAAGAATGCTAGATTTAAAAATACTTGATTTCCTTCCCAACAAGAGAAAGATATGCCAGATTTATTAGCTGTCTAATAGACCTTGTGTTCACTTTCTTTGACACATTCCATTCAAGTAATTGGGTGTATAAAGATTAGATATAACCAGTGACTTCATCAAAAACAACAGAAAATACCTGAATTTGCCTTTTCTTCAGATATGGTTGTGAACAAGACTGTTTTCATAAGTATTAGCTTCAAAAAACATCTAAGAAGAAAGGTATGTATTATCTCTCTGAGCAAAGGTTAGGTTTAGCAATCCCAATAAGAAATTTATTCATTATTTATTTTATCCTCACTACTGAAATAAAGGTTTGCTTTTATATCTGTATGTATGAATCTATGTATTTATTTATTTATTTATTAGCTGGAGCCTCGTAATTAGGAACTTCATTTAGTTGTTCTGATATATAAGAAGAAGACAGGTTTAAGAAATTATAAGGATCTAAAAACTGTGTTGAGATACATAAATCTTCCAAGTACTCAGAATGATTCTTAGTAGCTGACAATAGTCCCATATATAGACATATGTATAGCTAATGACGGTGGCTAACTTACTTAGTGGTCAACTTAGTGGTGCAACTGCTATTATAGATGTTTATGTCAGCTTTTATGAGGCAGGTACAATAACAGGATCAATCACATGCTCTTAAAACACCAACTAAATTCTCTCAAATCTTAAAACTTGTTTAGTTTCTCAACATGTGATCATCAGAAAATATGGAGAAGCTATGAGCCATGTATGGTATTCTTTAAAACGGGACCATATCTTCTTGGGGATTTGAATGTGTGAAGAACAGCGGTGTGAAGGAAAGCAGTAGCGTGCATACTTCAGCACAAATAGGCTCTTCACTTAGAATTATGAGACTAATATAACTATCTGAAGACAAAAGCATATTTTACAATGCTCTCTTTACATTTTGCACAAGTTTATATTTTTATAAGTGTATATATATATATATGTACACTATATTATTGTGACATTCTGTATATATGCATATATCAGTCTCAGAAATGTGTTTCTGATAGATATTTTTAGGGGGAAGGAAGGGAGAGGTAAAGCAGGGCTGCGATTATTTTTTTTTTATTGGAAAAGGTTGTTCCTTTTATGAAAGACAATTATAGTTTGAAGTTTGATATTGCATTACCAGTTTTCCCACAGAAATAATCTGAAACTTACGAAAAATTGACAATTTAGGTAGAGCTAGAGAAATTGTTATACTAATTCTGAGCAGCTGTCACAGTTCAGGGGCTTGGAGTATAAAAACTTATAGGAAAATACTCCTCAGATTTTGAAGATGTCCTTTGTTGTCCTTGTAAAATTCTTATCCACATTTGGCAGACTGTGAAGAACATTCTCACATTCCATTATTACCCAATATTATTTCCTTATTTTTTTGGATGTACGCTTCCAGGCTGATTCATGCGCATCTGAAAAACAAAAAATGAGCTTGAGTCTAAATTCTGCCTCAGTGCCACTCCCATGGCACAATCATTTCTCTAACATCACTAAATCATTCCAATTTTTGCTTACGTTCATAACAGAGAGATAAAAAGAGTATCAATCTCTGTTTCCAGTTACAGGAATATAGTGCCCACCTCCATTTCAATGTATTTGTAACATGAACACCTCAGCAATCAACATGCACAGTAGCCAGAATGGTTTTTCACAGTCATATTTCTGAAAGTACAGTAACGGTGTTGGCTAATTATGGACATGTTTTGTCACATGCAAATATTAGGTAAGTTTACCAGCCTTGCTATTCTCTCATTTCCTTGCTGTGCAGAAACAAAGTTGGTTCAGTCTATGTAGGACGAAGCTACACAAGCTTCATTTAGTTGCTTCCTTGCACAAAACTTATTAAGCATAACTTACCTCTGAATACTAAATTCTACCGCTGGCAATAAATTTCATATATATGTATTTTGAACTTTCTTGTGATGGCATTTTATTTACCAGTATGACCTGCAGTAATAAAGGTTGTTGCTTTACTGCATTATGGACAAGTATGACATGTAATACACAGTTTGTTTCATGTTGACTGTAGATCTGTTCTTCTGCATCAAGCAGTTGTTTTTATTTTGGGTTCCTTTAAGTGTCTGAGATCTACTGTACATGCAATAAAATAGCTGAATTTAGTTAGCATGTGTGCACAAGTTTCCTTTTTTTTTTAATTAAACATTCAGACTTACTTCAAAAGTAGCACAAATATGCTAGTCAACTTTGTGATTAATAACTTCAGACTCACATGCTTTTATTGTTGCTCTTTGTGAAGAATGTACGATTTCCACTAAGTTTTTTTTTTTAACAATTTTAGTTGTATTTAAAGTTAATGAGCTTTTTCAATTAAAGCTTTGGATATTTAGCCTTTGGATAACATTTAGATGAACCAGGGTGTATCTAACTGTATTAGGTGAATTCTTAAGAGGATCTGCATGTACTTTACCCATAACAAGCACATTTTAAGCTGTGGGCACGTACAGGATGTCACTCTAGATTGAATGCAAATCGCCCTTGTGAAAACAACATTACGACTAGGTCTGAGAGTTCGAGCAACAACTGTGCTAGTGTATGCCCTTGAGTATGTACAGTATCAGCTATTCTGTGTGTCAGAAAAAACAGGAATGACATTAGGTTAAAAACTAGATGAGCAAAAGCAGCCTGGATAAACTCTGATTACTTAGTGTAAACTAGACAAAACACGTCAGGACATAATATTGAAAGTGTGCTACTTTCATACCCAAACCAGCAATGAAATCAGCATGGGATTTATCTGAAAAACACCACTCAAGCATCAGAAAAGATAAAAAATGATAGTGTGGTTTTTCAAACGCTGTACTGTGCTCTCGATTGAAATGGGAAGGAAATATGGCCTACACACAATGACTGTGGGGAGCTGATGTGCTCTGCATTCCTGAGGGAGCTCTTTGCTCCCTACCAAGCTCTCAAGCTCCTGGAGGCAGGAGTGTCCTGTAAGGGAGAGCAAGACTGGCACCTGGAGTCAAGCCATGGCCTTGCATTCAGCGCAGCCCTTTTAATCTCTGCAGTGAGCATTTTGAATGACCTTGAGAGGACTACTGACTCTGACCCTTTCCTGGCTTCCCATCTGTTTTATGGTGGTGGTATTACCTTCATATTGGGGAAGTGCGATTGCCAGAGTATTTGCTGGAGTAAAGGCATAAGGAGCATAAGGAAGGTGTGATATAAATACCTAGCTGAATAAATATAAGTAACACTGAACTAGAAAACAGGAGCCTGCTGAGCAATACTGGGTTTATTCAGCTTTCAAAATGTAACAGGGAGAAAAGAAGGTGAAATCTGAGATTATAGCTGAAGTTTCAGTTATGTCCTAAAGTGGGTTTATCCAAATGTAGGGCATAGAAGTGCCCTTCAGAGGATATCTTATAAAAAACAGCTCAGTTCCTATAAATCTATGTTTTATCTTCACAAGATCCAGTCCTGCACAGTTCCTTTAGTCTACTATGGCATTCCCTGTCCCCTGCTCTGCCCCATCCTCTTCCTGTTGGGTTAGCCAAGCTTTCAGGGAGCCAGAGCAGACTCATGGTAGGGTATGGCTTGAACGGCCAGGCAGATTTGGTCAGGCAACTGGTTGCAGTCTCTAGGACTGAGTTGTAGATCCTCATCCTTCAGATAGGTCGTGATTTCATTTGCATTTTAATACTCCTCCATCCAGTTGCCAGACTTCAGAAAAGTCCAGGAAGAGGTAATACTCTTAATGTTATTTATAACCATCTTAAATTTTCCTGAAACTGTCTTCAAATCTACCATGGGAAATGTCAGACTGGATGAGAGTATGGTGCAATCCTGGAGACTACGTTTCCTAGCATTCCAGATAAAATTATTTCCCCGCATTTACATTCTGTTTAAAGACTATAATCAGACACTAGTCTTTAAAAACTAACATACGTGGCCCAATTTGTCTCCCCCGCCACCCCATCCAACTTCAAGGAAAATCCAAAGAAGAAAGCATAGGAGAATATAGCTATTAAGTCAATACTTGCACTGCAGATTTCTAATACTGTATTGGATTTTTATGGTTAAAAAAATGCCTTTTTGACTAAGGGTTCAGCCTAAACAAGAACAGAACAATGCTGACAGCTGTTTCTTCAAGAGTATTCTGAGAATATATCTGATCCAAAAGAAAACGTCAACTTTCTCCCCAGCGAATCTGGAGTTAAAAGGGGAAAGTGGCAAAAATCCAACCAAAATGCGCCAAAACTGAGAATCTAAATGGGAATTTGACTTAGAGGGGGGAAAAATCCACCATATTCTCAGCACTAGAGTATAAAATGGCTGTTTTCCAGACATTCTTTTTTTATGAAAAAAGATGTAGAAAAAAAAATCTTATAGAGGCTACAGAAATGTTATTTTATATCATTTTTATTCTGAGAATTTTCTACAGATAGCATAATCCAAACTGCGGCTCACATTTTTCTGAACCCTTCTTGCTCATTATGTCCAGAACAACTGAATCCACATCAGTTTAGCTGCTTCTTTTATTATTATTTGCCTGGTTACCTGGCAAACTGCCCCGGTAGGTGACTCTCTGCCATCTTTCTCTTGGAAAACAGGACCGCCAGGGAGCCATCTTCAGGGACAGCCTGCTGCATATTGGCTGTGTATGCCGTGCACTTTGTCCAGCAAAGATGCAGCACTGAGCACACACCGTGCATTAGGCTGGGCTTAGCTGCCAGAAAGACATTTCTGACACAGATACTCTTGAGAAGCTACGGGCCTTTATTCGTTTCTTCGTTTGTACCTTTATAATCACTGATTCGGCTTCTCGAGGTGTTTTGTGCGACTTGATTGCTTCTAGTTGCTACTTAGCTTTGACTGAGGGCTACGCGTACTGGAAAAAGAAATGCATTTAAAAAGCAAGCACAATTAGTGCTACAACAAATTGAAAAAGATGCTTTAAGAACTTACTGAGATACCTTTGTCACTCATTTTTGGGCTCCTGTCCCATAATGACTTCAGCCTGAAAGCATTAAAATGAGTTCCTTATACATGCTTTGCAGGTGAGGGCTTTTTGAGCTTTAATTTGCTGTTTGATTCGCCCCAGGATTTTCAGGTGTTGCATGAGGGAGTAGAGAACAGAAAGTACCTCAGTTCTTGGTTGTCAGCCATTGGATGATGGCCACAGCATTATTAAACCATCCAAGCATGCTGGGTCTCAACCACAAAATTTAATTTTCCCTACTGCAGGGACTAATCAACTACCAGAGGCTCTAAGTCCTGAGGAGACTGTTTTTATCTGTACTTTTTTTTCTTTCAAAGACTGAAGCACAGTTAATTTTACAGTTTTGTCTATCCTCAGGCTTACAAACAATGACAGAAATTCAACCTGATGAGAAACAGATAAAAAGTGGAATTTATGCTTACACTATGACATAAATTAAAAAAAGATGAAAGGTTTAAATAATTAACGGCACCTCCATAACTCAGATAGAAAGACCCTAGATCCCCCTAAGTGAAAGGGGAAAAAAAAGACCAAGAAGGGAAAGAAGCACGCTGAATGGTATCAGCAGCTACCTCTTGCTTTGTGTAAAACTGTGAAGGTTAAGTCTGTTCTTAATGCATCAGCTTATCTCTGCAGAACAACGCCCGCTGAAAAACTGAAACCTCAGTCTTCACAAGACACTTGTAGCACAATATATTTGTGTTTTAACTTCAGTATTCCATACAGCCGCATATAAACTTCCCTGCATAATGTCTCTTCAGTTTCCTTGACCAGTTCCTGCATTCTGTCTTTTTCAGGAACTCTTTGTGTATGTTCTCCACCCTACAAGTGTGACCAGGTAGCTGAACCATGTAAAAATCACTTACTGAGAAGTATGGTGTTTGGTACAATGAGAGAAAAGCAGAGAAGGAACAAAGAGAGCAGGGAAAATAAAGAAATACTGCAGCTCTGTACCACTGCAATATTCACCCTCATTGTTTTTAATCATAGAAGCTGTTTCTTGGAGTCCTCCCAAGAAAGACCTGAGGGGAGGGGGACTCCACAGTGAAATAATGATACCTTAAAATGTACCAGTAACAGCGATAAAGGCAGTTCTATGCACATGTTAAATTTATCAGAAAAAGATGGTTGCAAGCAGCAGTTCACATGACGAAGACAGAATTCTTTCAAAATGACGGCTGTCCAGGCTTTATAGGAGACACTAGCTTAAAAGAAATTTGGAAATAGAAGAAAGTTCCTACCAAAGAAAACAATTATAAATATTCTTAATTGCCTGGAAATAATTTGTCATACAAAATTGGACCAAGATAGGTTTATACAAAACCGTCAGATGTGTTGATGTTGTAATGCCTGTTAGGAACCCAGCATATTTTTGCACAGAGTGTTCCAATAACACATAAAAGAAAGGGATATGACTTTCACTTTTATCTCTGCCTCTCTTACTCACTCCATTCTTTCCTCCTCCTTTCTCTCTTCACTCTTCCATTTTTACTTCTTTGACATTTTTTTTTTCCTTTTTACAGAATAGGGGAGAGAGATTAAAATAACTAGGAGGCTCAGTAACTGCTACTCAGTGTATTTTATTATTTTAGGAATTCGTTCCAAGCAGGGCTGCAATTACATTTAAAACTGGAGAATAATGGGCTATTGACATGTATATGGTTTTAGAAATATAAGGCCTCATTTTCTCAGCTGGAATTTCCCCACAATGTGCATTTGCATTACATTAGAGATGCTCTTTTTAAAAAAGAGCATAGCCTGCATTCAGACATTTTGACATTATCTGGGTCACAGGCAACATTTAAAAGCAATAGCCCTACATCTACTGTGAATCTCTTGCAGGCACACACAATGCATTAGTGAAAATGAGGGAAACACTGAGAGGTTCTCCATATTAAACCATAGTTTATGACATACCTGCCTGCACCAGACATTAATCTGCAGGAGATAGACTGTCATGGTTATGGTCCCCTGCTCCACTCCAGCTGCATATACATTACCTAAATTGAAATCTGCACTTCTTCAATCCCTATGCGTTTTGATGTGACCAGAAATGGTAGGATGCATAAACTTGCAGTTCTCAAGGTGCATATAAATGTCTCCACTTTCCATGTATTTACCTATACATAGCAGCTGTTTTTCCTTCCAGCTTGACAAAGAGAACACTATTCTCCCTTAGCTTAGCTGAGTCTAACTTGTCAGGCTCAGAATTGCATGCTATTGGCTAGGTATGTAAGCAACTCAGTACCTTTCCTGTTCCCAAAATTACCTAAGACATAGTGAGAAAGGAATGCAGAAGTTTTTCAGCTGTTATAATTGTTTTACAAAGCTCTATACAATGAATGCTTTGTCATCTTCCAAGAATGGGTCATTTGTGAATGGTAATGCTTACACAAGTGTATTCTACAAACAGCAAGATCTGTATAATTGGTGTGGTATTGCAGGCAAAACCCCATGGATGTTACGCAAGATGTCTCTAACTTTCTAACTCATCACTTCCAAGATGTTGAGATACCAGACTTTTAATTTATCCTGCACTGACATTCCCCATTCAGAATGGAAAAGGGCTCCAAATTAGTACCATCCCCACTGTAATTACTGAGAAATTAAATCCAGCGTAAACAATGTTTTCTTTTCCCTTTCTCTTTTGCTGTCTCCTAACATTTCTCCTCACTCCCAACTGACTCTATACCATTCCTTCCTTTAATGTCCTCTGCTGCATTAGCTCCTGCTCTCTCTCCTTTTTACAAATCTGATATATCCTTCACCACTTCCTTCACTTTTCAAACACTTTTTCTAACTCTGACCACGTAATACATCTCTTTCCTGGCACTTTTTCTCCTGTCTTCGGTTGTATTTTTCAAAGCCTTTACTCTCTTCCTGTTTCCCTGCGCATTCTGCTCTATCCAATTCTGACCAGCAGACCACATTTTCCACTCTCTTTCTTTTTCTTTTTACCTCTCTTCCTAACTAAAGCCTGGATTAACTTTGGTAAACCAGCCCTTCCTGATGACCCCTTCCTGAGGATCTCTCTTCCTCCTCCAGCTGCTGACAGATGGACGTTCTTGTTTGCATTCATTTCTATACTTTTATTTCTAATTCCAGCTCTTCTACAGTTGTTGATTCAATAATTAGTAGCTGCTTAATACAACTGCAAAATAGTCTACTAGGCTCACAGATGTCCTTATACAGCAGACTTTTAGAAGAATCTTCAAATCATCCTAAACTAAAGATACCCCAGGGGCTGAGACTCATCATTCTTCCAAATAACTAGGGAGAATATGTAGGATACAAAGAAAAGAAAGACAGTTACAGATGTCCATTCCCCTGTCTAAAAGCTACCTTCCTGAAAAATCTTTTTTTTTCCTTCCAGTCTCTGCTCTAAAGTTTATAACCTCTCCCTAGACTTCAGAGCAGTCCTAACTCTGTCCTGCCTCAGAATGAGTCTTTCCTCCTTCTGAAGGAAAGATCTGTTGTCTCCTGCTTAGCAGAGAAGGAATAGAAGGTTTAGCCACATCTAGGTTCATGTTCACTGACCCACCCAAGAAGGAGAGGTTGTGTCATGCTTTTCCTCCTCTGAGGCAGAGGGAACCCAAAGCTTTCTCCTTCCAAGAGGGGAAGAAGGTGCCCGCCAAGAGGGGAAGAGTGTGAGCAGATGGTGTGGTAACAATCTTCCACACTGTGCAAGCACCTGATCTTTTATTTCCCCCAAATATAACTTGGCTGGCAATGGGTCTGCTCGTGGATGAGTATTTCTGCCTGACACAATTATTTCCTGTATCGCGTCCCATCTGACAAGACTGATGTGGTTTGACTTCACCATAAAATATCAGCATTCAAGCTGCTAGGTAAGCCCAGAAAAGACAAGATCCCATTCTTATTTTGATCTATTTTCTCACAGATGAAGATTAAACTCCTCCAAAAAACTCTTGACATTTTAAACATGATTCTACAGTTCTAGTGTATGACACTGCCTGTTTCAAACAGTAAATCTGATTAAAAATGTTACTGTGTGAGAGCAAAAGAGGCAAAGTGGGAAACATGCAAGTTGCTAAAAAGCAGCACAGTGTAGAGCAGGAAGTGACAGAGGGGAAATTAGGCAAAGACTGTGGTTTTAGAAATGATTTTGCTTTCTATTTTAGTATAATTCTTTGTTCTGTGTGAGAAGATTGTTTTTTTCTTTTTTTCTGTTTTTTTTTTTTTTTTTTACTATTGTAAAATCTTCTGGAAAAATGCATAACACAGCTGGAGATAAATTCATCTGAAACTCTGTAGTCTATCATGTAAAGAGATATTCTGCAACAGCTCTGGAATGAAGAGACATCCTGCAAACTGGTTCTAGTTTACTGGTAAGATGTGATTGCCCATGGCTGACAACAGAACAGTAAATAACATATAAATAAATATTTAAACAATATTTTAGAGTAAGCAATTTGGTCTAATCAGCTAACAGGACTATCTTAGAAATGAATATAAACTAACAAGATAGAAAGGGAGTTCACTGGCACAGCTACAACTCAGTGCAGCAGCACATGAGTCCTGACCAGAATTGTGCAAGACAGCTGACAAGTTCTCTGAGGACAAAATGTGGTGGTCATGCTGAGAACAGGTAAGCTGAACAGGGAACTCAGTAGGGTTTGCATTTAGGGAACAGGCAAATCATATAGATACTAAAAAATAGCGTAAGACAGTCTGTTGTCTGACTTGAGGATAAAGCCATAATCTTTCATCTGTTAAAGGTTCCCTGATGACTAGCATTTTTCCAGGTCTCCCTTCTTTGCTAAGATGCTGCAGAAAGTCTAACAGCAATTTGGCCTTCAGTACTTGGGCTGCCTTGGTTTGATTTATCCTTTTCAGCTTCACTACCATTTACAAGCCATTAGCTCATTTTCCGATGAATCTTTGGTTCCTGATTTTAGAAACAGAAGACATTTTAGACTATGGTAGTTTTAGAAAAAGAAGACATTTTCACATATGTGGAGATCAAAATCATATTATTTTTCTTCCTTCTGTAGACTCCTAATGTAAAAATCCATGTAACATAACTTAGGACGTAGTAAGTCACAACTACTAACACTATAGCACATAGAAGTCAAGCAGGGATGTTCTGGCTATAATTAAATGCCACCTAAATATTAACATTTAAGTCTGGTCACAGACTTTAAAAAAAAACATCAACATTGTTTCTACAAATGCGTATGTTTCTTAGATAGGAATTATTTTTTGATTTTGACAGAATCATTATTTCATAAGAAAAGCAAATCCAACAAGACAGAATGTTTTTCATAAGAATTCACTTCTCTCAGCAACACTTCAGTCTGATGCAAGGTGTCTTCTTGAAAAAACTGAAGAATAACCCAAATACAAATGAGGAGAAACAAGATGTGGGTCCAACAAGCATTTATCTACCAGAGGGAGATGTGGGAGTTCAAGCCACATTCACTTCCCCACAGCCCAGCTGCGTGTCTGGATCACAAGGAATGGACAGTTTTCCAACCATTTCTATTGTGATGTGAAGTCTGGATAACACTGAGGAAATCAGAAAGCACATGAATTTAGTTGCTGGGAAGGATGCAAGAGAATTGATTTCACTCTTTTTTTTTCATGATCATATTTCACAGTAATTGCTGGTTTGGTAAATGAAAAAAAGAATGATGTATCATTTCATAATTCTAAAACAAACAAACAAATAAAAACCACCCCTGCAATAAAATTTATAAATGAACAAACGTCAACATACCAATATTTGTTCCTGTTGAACTAACATATAGAAGTCCAATACGCACTTTCTCCATTTTAATATTTGGCTAAGTAAATTTTTAATCTGAATTAATACAAAAAATATCTTCAATTCCATTAGTAAAACAGATACTTAACTATAAGCATGTATAACTGTAACCATAATATTGAAGTACTAAGCCTGTCTTAAGACTCAGTCCTAAAAGCTTTACTAAGATGGAATATTTTATTAAACATTCAAGATTTGTAATCATTTAAAATTTTAGCAGGTATGTGATTGACCTTTGGAACAGACGGGCAGAGAAATTAGGATTTCAGATGTGAAGCTAGGAGAAGATAGTGGATTTGCCTTATCATGAGGGATAACATCTGGAATTCGCTTGCTCTGGCAGCACAAGTGTTACGATTGAAACTGCTATCTCTGCTACTAGGTATGATAAGGTATGACTAAGTATGATATGTCTGTTACTAGGTCCTAGTCTAGGTTTAGACTAACTTGGTAGGCGTTCCTGAGTGGATTTTACAGGGTTCATAAAAAAATGCTATTGCTAAACCTTCAGAATTCACAAAGTTTTGAACTTCTGCCTCTGCACACAGAAAAATTGAAACAACTGCAGCTCAATATGTGCATCAAAGGACCTCATCAGTCTGAAAGTGTTATCTGCAATATGTTAACTGCACTATGCACAGCAAAAATACATTAAATTCCAAAGCTATTCTTATTTAAATGGAAGAAAGTTGGCTTTTTTTTCCCAAAGTTAGGTAAGTCACGCATGCAACCAAGCAGCCAAATTCACAATAACTTCCTTCCTTCCTTCCTTCCTTCCTTCCTTCCTTCCTTCCTTCCTTCCTTCCTTCCTTCCTTCCTTCCTTCCTTCCTTCCTTCCTTCCTTCCTTCCCTCTTTTTTCTTTCTCTTTTCCCTCTCTCTTTCTTTCTGTCTTTCTCTATCTCTTTCTTTCTGTCTTTCTCTATCTCTTTTTTTCTTCTCTCTTTCTCCTCTCTTTTTTTCTCTCTTTCTTTTTTTCTCTTTCCTACTCTCTCTCTCTCTCTCCTCCCTCTGCTTTTTCTCTCTTCCCTTTTCCTGTTGGGTGACAGCCAGCTGTTGTCTGTGAACCTTGTGAAAATAGAAGCACCACAGAAGCAGCAGCCTCTTTGAGAGTTCTTCAAGAGTTATTGGCAGTTCTGAATCTCATCTTTTAGCTTCCATAATATACTCCATAGGACCTGCTATTGCTGGAATTCCTGCAGGGCAGAATTTTCACTTAGCTTCATTTAGCCTCCTCCCTTCCCCCGTGTTTCATTATCTTTCTAGAAAGGAAAATATTTGTGTGGCATGAAGTTCCCCTTGTATCCAATTGCCATTTCCCCCCAACAAAATGCAATTTTCATAGGTAAATACTGTAAACATTTTGCTTAAATTAGAGAACCATTTTGTTGAAGGCATGGGATGAGAAGTCATGGTTGGAGGGAAAAAGTGGGGAAAGCTATGTTCTGTGTTGAGCAAACATATGGGAAATGAACTTTTGCTTCAGGGTGGAATTCATTGCTAAAGACAAACATCATGTCAAAGTGGTAGATTTGCAACCCTAACTACTTCTTCAAAGCCTTGTAGAATCTGACAAGAAAAGAGAAGTATGAACAACTAGAGATAGAGATAAGGTTTGAGGGCATGCAGTCAGTAAGTGTATGTGAAGCAGGAAGCACAAGGCAGACATGCCTTGTACAAAGGCAGCAGGAAACTTTGTAGTAAGGAGCACATCCCACTGCTCAACCTGTGAAGCCGCAGCCACATGGGGTGGGAGAGTCAAGGGTAACAGATTAATGAGCCTGAGATAGGGACTACCTGCTCAGCAAGAGAGGTATTTCTGTTGATGAAGCAGTAGCCATAACCTGCTACTACTACTACTACTTCATTAATGAGCGCTGCAGAGCCGTTTCATGAAGGGTATCTTAGAATAGGCTAGTGCAAAAACATAGGCCATTCTGACATTAATTAAAGCTTTATTTATTGTTTTTCATGAGACCAGGATTCCACTGTGGTGAAAATGAAATGAAAAAGTCCCATTCCATTCTAACACCCATGATGCTGTTCTTTTCCAGCTGTAGTTTTGGAACAAACAACTTTGATTCCCCAGCTGCAGTGCAACTTTTGCTACTGTATCTATGTACTTTTCCTGATGCTCTATGGTAGAGCCTCTCTTGCATGTTTTATTTTCGAATCAAAGCTTTTCACAGAATCACAGAATGGCTGAGGTTGGAAGGGCCCTCTAGAGATCACCTAGTCCAACCCCCTGCTCCAGCAGGGACACCCAGAGCACGGGGCACAGGGCGGCATCCAGGTGGGTTTGGAAGATCTCCAGAGAAGGAGACTCCACAAGGAGCCTCTCTGGGCAGCCTGTGCCAGGGCTTGGGCACCCTCACAGGAAAGGAGTTCTTCCTCACATGGAGATGGAACTTCCTGCATTTCAATTTGTACCCATTACCCCTTGACCTGCCACTGGCCACCACTGAGAAGAGTTTGGCCTCATCCTCTTTACATTCTCTCTTCAGGTATTTTCCCTGAACTTTTTTCCTGTTCCATTACCTATCTCTTATGCAGGAATATAGGAAGAACAACGTTTCCTTAGTGGACTGTTGTCCTAGTGACTTTTAAGATTTCCTTTTTGGATTCTCTCTAAGTGCCAATCCATGTATACTTCTACTCTGCAGTGAGTAGAGGGGAAGCTACATCTATTCCAGTCCTCTCAGATGGAATTGGCTCCTGACTATCTAACTGCATTATGCAATTTAGCTTTTAGCAATAATTTCAATTTGGATGAAGTTCAAATTTTTCATAAGTTATTAGCTAACTTCAAAAGCAACAGCTTCATAGTCCCATAAAGTTTTAAGGACGGCTATACAATTATAAAAGCTGTCAGAGAAGGTAAGGAAGACAAGGTGTTTAATAGCTGCCATCTCAAAAGATCGTTTTAATTCTTAATAATTTTTTTCTTCAGTGAGGATAGTCCTTGACGCTCAGTGACTAGTTCATGGTTGATATGTTCTTACAAAAAAATAGCCCTTCTTTTTGATAACTAGGCTAAACTATCAAAAAGGCTAACAGTAAACAGCACAGCTTTGTTCCATTTGAGAATGACAGTAAACACAAAGGATTTCTTCCATTTCTTTCCCTCTTGTAATTACTTTGTTTTTCAAGTGAACAGTTTGGCAACTCTGAAACTTTACCCTTTATTTTTATATATAAATCAGAAGACCGGTCCTTCGGTTGACAGCTGCTATATGAAATTTGATTCTTTCAAGTTTTTAAGTGGTCTAGTGTATGAAATTTAAGAAATTGCAGAACATATAAATCTAAACTTTTATATGTAAGTCAAAGACTTGCTTTTAACATAATGCAGGCAAGATACTAAGGTGCCAAGCTTGAGAGTGAAGGTAACAAAGCAATAGCCAAAATAATTTTCATTTTTCCCTTTAGCTTTTTCGTTCACCTAAAACAATGGTGCATAAGGTTAGTATGAGAGACTATTAAAAAGCTCTTTAAAAGATAAAAATGTATTCATGCCCAACAAGGAACTCTTAGAAATGTCAGTGATCTGACTATGGAAAAAGCCATAAAATTCCCCCGCCGCAGAGGCCAGAGACTGTTCTGTGCTTAAGTCCTCACTGAAGGACAAAGAGTAAAAATAGTCATTCAGCTAGTTCTGTCACCATCAGTGCAGGGACAAATGCACAAATTTAACAGGGACAAATGCGCACTTTCAGGTCACCTGTGTCCTTAAGACATCAATGGCACTAGATACATTAACAGAATTGCCATCTAAGAGGATCCATCTGCGCAATAAACAAGAGTTTATTTCCAATAACAATGGTTGTGCATGGCAGGGATGTAACTGCTCATAGGCAGCAAGTATTTTATTCCTATCCTACTTTGAAATATGAGCACTTGAAGTGCTGTCTGTCTTCTTAGTCCAACTGACTAAGGATTAACATTGCACAAATATGAAAGATAGCACTGGCTTTTCCATTTTCCTGTATTTTTGTTTATTTATTTAAATCTCAAAAAGCAGTCTAAGATCAGTTCTACATTCTTATACAATACAAGAAAAAAAGTTCACAACAGTAACCAAACAATAAAGTCTCAACTCAAGTTCTGATAATGATTTCATGTATAGCCAAAGACAGATCAGCTTTAAAAAATAGTCAAACAATACGTTCATTAAATATGCTGACTGAAAAATACAATAAAGAGATGACTGCAGGTAAAACGGAGTGTCAGGACCCTGCATGTGTTTGTAACCCCTGCAGCCATGCTGGTCCCCCCAAGAAGTCAGGAGTTGCCCCATAGCTATGCTGTGGGACTATGCCCCACAAGGAGTCAAGGGCATTCTCACAGCTGCCACCTTCCTTATGAGCCACTGAGGAGCCCATAGAGGTTTCCTTTCCCTACGTTCCCGCATCCAAAGGATGATGATGAGGGAATACATGCTTTTGCTGTGATGAGGAAGGTCACCGACCTGCTACGTGCCCCAGCTACCCTGCTGCTCTGACCACCTGGCCATCTGCACTAGCTTGTCCCAGTGCCAAGCCCCGTGCCATCACAATCACAAAGCAGTGGCCCAGTGTGACCAGAGTTTCCTGGCTTTTAACTCTCTCCATTGCACCCACATCCTTCGCAGCCTTGACCCATGCCAGCTATAGCCATTCCTATAGGCGGGAGGAATGCTCAGGTGGTGCCCTCCCCTGTGAAACTGTCCCGCGATATAAACCATGACACTATCACACATTCCCCACTCTTTCCTCCCATTTTTCAGCTGTTATGGTACAGAAGTACAACCACTGAGTCCCAGTTGGTGTCCTTGGCTGATATGCCAAGGACTTTGGCTGATATGTCGCCTCCTGGCTCATCCTCCCATGTGAGGAGGTGCTCCCTCACTTGGAACATTTTTTGACTCCTCAGTTATGTATTTAGCTCAGTTTAAAGAGCAACGGAAAGCAGTCTCGAAGTGTTTCCATTTTCTACTTATGGAAAATAAAATGACATGTAAACTTGCAGTTGTGTCAACCTGTATTTTTTTTTCTCTCTACCCAGTATCTTTGCTGGTTGTCACTGAGGTCACAGAGCATAAATAGCTTCCAACCAAAGATAAATGGACAGTTTTTATCTATTCTTAATGTTGCATTAGTAGTACAACCTACCCTTTGTCCAGCATGTGTGTGTTATCTGAATTCAGCGCTTCAGTAGGACCTCTACAAACCCTTCCAATCTCATAATCCCTAAAGAGTAGGTATTTATAGAAATGCTCTCTCTGAAATTCCCTGAATTTTGGGAGCCTGTAAAAGCAAGAAACAGAATATCACTATTCAGTTTTTTTTTTACAGAAGACAAAAATCCAGAATAGTTGAAACATATCATATATGCATGTATTTATAGTGTCACAGGACCACATTAGCATTCCATCCTTTTTCTATGTGTACTAATATCCAATCAAATGAGACCTTCATGGTCGTCCTGCCTGGATCTCACCAGTTCAGAAAGGTTATTCAGCAAGGCCTTCAGATATGAGATTCTCAGTAAGTTGCACATTTCCTTCAACACACACACAGTGTCTGTTATTAAAATATCCCCTTTGGATTTTTTTAATTAAAACTACTAGTGCCTACTCTATTTGTTGCTTGCTTAGCGACATACGCAGACCTGTGGGATGCTGTAGCACGGTCTCCCAGCAGGTATCTTGTACAGGATGTACACATAGCTGCCCTCGTTTGCTGCAGCACACTGTGCTCCAGCTAAAAAGGAGGAGTAACTGTCTGTGACATACAAAATAGACAGGAAAAATAACAGCCCGTATCTTCAGGTGTCATGAATGTCCATGGAAACTCCAGATGAAATTCTGGCCTGGATTATGCTGGCGAATCTGTCTGGCACAGCTGGCTAATATCACTATATAGATACATCTACACAAATGGTTTTATTTTTTACAGGATGAAGTCCAAAATGGTTAAAAGACTGGACTCCAGTATTTTAGTCAACAGTTTATTTTCAGAGAGCTGTGTTGTCATTTGGTTTGTGTTTAATAAAAAGCAACTAAAATTGATTTGGACAATAAATTCTCAGCTAGAAATAAGCCTTTTTTTTTATTGAGAAGTGAGAATTGTTATAGGAGTGTACCAAAGAGCATAGTCAAACTGACATACATCTGAAGTTAAATGGCTAATACAGTCACTGTAAAGAATAAATTCATCTGATGACCATATACATTTTTTCCGTGTTTATATTTTATACTCGCACCGAGTAAGTCCAAATACTTCCACTTCTGGTATGTCAAACAGAATAAGTACTTCCATTGCTAGTTTCCAGTTGCCTTGGTAATAACTCATTTTATAAACAAAATTCTGCAGATATGACCAGACTTTAAGTATCAATGCTGAGCAATTTTTTTTCTTGCAAAATAGTGTAACCCGGCAAGAATGTCTCCATTGACTGCAGTGAAGTATAAAACTACCATAGTCCCAGATCCAAACACCCCAAAGATTTGAAAAAGGGTGCAATTTGATCCAGACTTTGACTCAATTCCATCTGCAGTTAAACTACAAAGCACATTCCTGGTTTCGTCTTAGGCTGTGGTGTGTATTCTAATTATGCAAAAATTACCAAAGAGAATTAGGTTCATACCGACATACGAGAAGTTGTTACCACGCCAGTGAAAATACTCATTGGCAGTTTATCCTTATTGATATGTTCTGACATCAAGAGACATTTCATTCAAAATTTAATAAATTGCTTATATTACTATCAAAACATACAATGGTCATCTTAATTAAAAAAAATGAATGCAGTATACTGTTCCTCTATAAAATAACTGTGTGAAATCTGTGCTTTTTCTGCAATAGATTTTCTCCTTTAGTTCAATTTGGTAGGTTCAGGCTCATATTTCCTTAAAAAATGAAAACAAACAATGTGTGTGTGATTTTTGTCTTCTACTTCCAGTGCCCAGTAACTTGAGCAAGCTTTGAGCAGTACTGTAATCTTTCATGCTGTGCAACAGATTTCTAATACATAATTTCTAATTTGTACTTTAACAAAAACCTAACCCACTTGAGGGGTAAAAATGAGTGTAAAATTTGGTTCACAGATCACTAAAAACAATGATAGGTAAGAAATTGCTCATCTTATTTCCCAGAGTACTGGTTAAATTTAGAAAAGCACACTTATGATTTCTGTATATGTAGTTTTATTACTTTTTCTTGCAGAATCAACTTGCTTGGTAGGAATTTTTTTTTAAAAAAGATAAAAGTTCCCTGTCTAGTTTCCTGAGCAGAATCTTAAGTCTCAAATTCTCTGAGTTTGAAATAATTATGCAAATATGAATTAGATGATAGATTAAATTCACCTTTAAATTTTTGCGCAAAGTCACTAATGATGGTATGTTTTATAACACAACCCTCTAGACCAAATGCATACTTCTTCATGAAAGAAGCTAAAACCTCTTTGAAATTTCACATTCCTTGACCAATTTGAATTTGATACATTCTTCTGAAAATCTGGCTTCACTGAAATAAATAGACATAAATGAGAATATACAAGATGAACTGACTCCAGCAACCATAAATTCGAAAATCCCTGTTTTTGACAACAAACATGTCTTTCATACAATGCATAAACATGAGGAGGGTGTAGGAGTGTTTTTCAGTCCATTTTTGTACTCATTCTGTCTTTAAACACTTGCAAATTACCATCAGTTTTGTTTCTAAAGCAAACTCATGGCTCATACTAAACACCAACACTTACATAACAACCATAATATCGAATATTTCACCCATTTCTGAAAATAAAGCAGTTGCAGTGATATATTATCTGTGACCTATTCAAAAATCAATGCTATATAAATTTTGTTTTTAAAGCATTTTTTATTTTCTACCATTGTTTGTAGCACATATGCCTATATCTCTCATTTCCATCACCCACCAAAAGCCTTACCTGAACAGCCATTTTAGATGCACATAAATGAATTCAGAATGGGTTCAGAATAGAGTTTTTAAATAAACATTAAAGGTATTATCCTTGTCCTATCAATTTTCTTCTAGGCAAAAGTCCATGTTCTTGCAATAAAGCAGGTTAGCTTTGTCTGCTCTTGTTTTCATTTCAAGAATTACTGTTTTGCACACACATCCACACAAAAGTAACTTATCTTCATTTAAAATGAGTGGCATTGGAACCCCCACTATATTTAATGTGGAAGTTTATTTGAAAACATTAAAGCATTTTGCATTACTGTACATCTACTCTACTACACAACGGCAAGTAAAATGCTTTGCAATCACATTTATAAACCAGAATTTCTCTGAAAACTGGGCAACAGGTAGAATCACATTGGATGCCTAAAAAGAATTGATTTCAAAATGGCATACTTGCTTAAGTTATTTTTCATCATTGCAATAATAAAATCTGAATGATCAGGAAAAACAATGACCACAGAAAAAAATTAAAATTGTTCTGGCTGGAAACATACCAACAGAACCAGAAGAAAACCTCTGCATCAAGAAAGCTTTTATTTTAAGCAAAAATTCAATATCTATTGCCGATTGAACTATTATCAAGCAAAACCTGATTAAGTTAAATACATTAATTTAACAATGCATCTGTTTTGCCTCACAACTCAATGTTCTGCTTTCCCTCAGATGACAAGAACTTTTTTTTCAGTGCTTCAGCACCAGAAGATTGGGATTATTCAGATAACTCTTCAAAGTCTGAGTGTTTTATCCAGCTGAAACGGCTGAGCTTATGGAGCCTTACTTATCACCAGTGATAGGCAGTCCCCCTGGACTGATACTCAGGTGATCAGAGTTGTCCCAGAGCTGCCACTAACCCTCTTACTGACTGTGGACATGCCATTCTATCCCTGTTTCTTATTTCCCTCTCCATAAAATTTGGATATGACTCCTTTGTAAAAGAATTTAAATTACTGACAAAGCATACTATGTAAGAATGTTATTATTGTTCATTTAAAGAATAAACAGAACCCAAATTGAACACCTCCCAAACTATGCAGGAAGATCATATCTGAAATTGTCATTCTGGTTTAGCTATAGCTTGTAAATTATAATTAACAGTGAGCAAAAGTTGTCCAGACTACAAAGAGGAATTCAATTTCCCATCCAAATTTGAAAAATGAATGTTTTTCTTCCCTTTGAGCTAGACAACTCTCCCCACTTAAAAAAAAAAAAAAGCGGTTTTAGATGCTTTTTGCTTTCCTCAGATAAGCAAAAAGACACTGTGACATTAAAACAAGAAAGTTTGCAATCAATCACATGTGTTCTCTTTGTGGACCAGTGCCCTTCTGAAAATTAAAAATAGATAGGCAAAAAAAAGAGAAATAGTTGTTTAAATTGGAATGGAAGAATTAAACACAAGATTTCTTGTGGATGAAAACAATGATCTAAGCACATAATTGACCAAATATTACAGAAATTGTTGCCTAAAACCCTCCTGCAGCTTTAAAAATCTCACCACAAGTATATCCATATTTTATGCCAGTTTAAATTCTGCTAATCACAGTTGTTGAGCACCCAGGTCATGAAAACTTTGAGGTAGTTTTTGCAAACACTCTCGTTTTCAATTGACTTCAGTGTAAGTTGCTCAGTCCCACCTAGGACGGCACCCTGACAAGTCAGAGTGATCTGAGAAGCATGAAACAATCCCAGTAATAGTCAGAAAAAGATTCCCAGTTGTGCTAAAAAACTGGCATTTACCTATTCCCAGCAGCAACCACAGCAGCAGGACTCTCTGCAAGTCTCCACTGCTAATGTTCCAACTTCTCCATGAAACAATTCATCATTTCTGAGGGGTGATCAGCTTAATCCAAAGCATTTATTATTGACAATTAATAAAAGTGTATTTCTTCATGTTTGCCTTTGGTTGATCTTTATTTCTAGTGACAGTAAGACCCCAGTTTGCTTTACCTTCATCCCAAGAGAAAACAGAATGTGCCAGAAATTATGACCTACCCATAATTTTGCTATGACAATCCACAAAAATAATAAATTTATGGTCTTAGAATAGATACGTAAGGGAATATGATATACAGCCTATTCTTCTCTTTATAGGCAGGGAAAAGAAAAATCCTCTCTGTAAAGGGATTATACACAAAACATAGGAATGGCTTAACTGTCTCTTTTGCAGGAAGACTGAATTAAAGAGCAACTTGTTTTTTGAGCAGCTCACTTCAGACAAATCTTCATGCAGGAGGTGATCTCCTCTACTGTTACCAAGTATTACTTCGTATTTCTTACTTTTTTTTTCAATTGCTCTTGATATTCTGGGTCTTCTATATCTAAAAGCTCATCTGACTTTTTTGTCTACCTAGAGGGCATGTAGAAAACACGTATTATCATCTTAGCTGAAATTCTGTGGCTTGAGAAATTCACTAATTCTCACCCCAAAGTTCTAGAAAAAGAAGCTATACAACAAGCTGAAAGGAACTGCCCTATTACCCAGAAGTGAATAAATATGGGTGGATATGGGTAGTGAAGAAAGAAAAAGGAGGATGTAGGGGTGAAACAGAGCAGATAGTATATCATCTTGGAAGAAGAAAAAAAAAAATTAAGTGATAGGATTACTTTAGGTTACTGGTTCAGCATCCAGCTTATGCATAAATTATGGCCTGCATGAGCCCGACTTCAAGAGTTTATAGGAGACAAGGGGCACATGTTTGAATAAGGACAAACTTTTTCCAATTCACATAATCTTTTTTAAAACAGGAAATGCATTAGGCATCTAGATTTCATTAGTCTTGGCTGCAACACTTATAGGAAAAAATACATCAAAAATATGCATGTCTACAAAATCACTTCCAACTATCTATCAAAATGTATACAGTATTAATGCATATTACCTTGCTGAATTTATTTATGTGCAGTAAAAAATTATGTAACCCTTCAATTTCAGTTGCCACTTTCATTAATACAATACTCTGGAACAGTATATTTATTTTTCGTTGGCTCTTCCCCAGTCGAAAGCATGACTTCCATACCATATATCTTGGCTAGCAGAGATTCTGACTTCACAGTTTTTATGTCCTGTTTGTCTTCTTTCATTTTGTTGCCAGACTTCCTTTTTGCTTATATGGCACGCCTTCCTCCATTCCTCTTCTTATAGTTAATGAAAGTGACAATTGCCAGGTGTTGATGAAATTTCACAGGCTTTGAGAAACTAAATTTTAATATGATAAAACTAACACAACTGTGAGAGAATATAGATCTTGTAAGTCAGAGATGATGCTGCTCAAAATGTGCAGAATCATATTTGTCATAGGCCTCAAGTTAAAGAAATGTACCACACTGTAAAAATTTACTACCAGAAATAGCCATCATGAATCTTTTCTCTCATTGCCCTGTTTAATACTGAGTAAACATTATACAAACCATTCAGATGGCAGTACCTGTCTTTTCTCACCCCAAAAAATCACAATTAAAAAGATACTTGCTGGAAAGAGTGCTGAAAAGGAAAATGAAATAACTGCTTTCTTAATGTAAGTACAGTAATTCTTATGATACAGAAGTAGTGCTCATACTACTTACCAGAATTTAAACAAGAAAAACTTTGGAGTCAGGCTTTGATTTTATGTATTAAAAACACAGAAAAAAATAATGATGGCCTAACATTGTGTTTTGTTATAGAAATTGGGTCCAAAATTGGGTCCAGTATCCAAACCTGGAAAGCGCTGAGAATTTCTGGTGTGTTACTGGCACTGCAAACACACAATACTTCCAACAAGAGTTATGCTTGGTTCAAAGAATAATGAATTTTACTTATACCATTTTATTTGGTCTGCTTGTCAGTAAATTCAAGGCAGCTCAATCTTTAGTTACATACTTTACATTGTTATTTTTGTGTTTTGAGAAACATTACACTCAGAGCCCATCCAAGCAACACATTATAAATATAGAGATCATTAAGCAAGTGCAACACCACAATAAACAAAAACACTGTAGTTACAAGACTAAGAAAGCACAGATACATATATAGGCAAACTATCTTCAAGGCTCATGGAATCTCAGCACGGATATATACAGATCATAATGAATATAGAAATACAAAATAATTTATTTTATTTCAGAGACAGCATATTTCCTGCAGAGTAAAATGTAAAAGAATAATTAGTGTCTTCATTTTGCCAAAAAATGACCTCCGACAAAAAGGTTAGAAAAAAAAATTAAGTAATTTTCCATAAGAAACATGATACAGTATGTGATATATTTACAGTATGATGTGAATGTTTGAGGTTATATATTTGTAATGGGCAGACCATTTCTCCTTCTCTGCTACTATAATATTTCAAACAGTGGATTACCATATTTGGATGATGTTCAAAATGTACAAAATCCAAAGACTGATGACATAAGTTCCCTTCATCTATGGTTTCATTAAATAGGTCTTGACTGAATTAGTTTTTTTTTTTTTAAGTATTATTTTCTGCTATATTACTCTTCCTTTAAACTAGTTCAGTTCATAGTAAATGTACTCCATTAGCACATTTATGGCTTTATTAAAGCACTACTGTGCTTTGGTTAGAATATGTGCATGTCTGTGTTCATCTCTCTATACCTCTCAACACACAAATTTCTGTTTGTTAGCTTAAAACATTTATTGTTTTAAACTCTGAATCATGCAGAAAATTTTCAAAGTGTTTTCAGTTTTCAATGCTCTCTTCAATGCTACAGATATAAAATCAGATGAGTCATGGTAGCATTTAGTAGGGATCAAGTGCTTAAAGGTGCAGTGTTCCATTTTGCTCTGTTAATCCCTTGAAATGTAAGCTCTCTTCCAGTCTTTTTACATGTTTAGGAGGATGTCAGTGCAAGGATTAAAGTGAAGAGCTGAGAGAGCAGTTTCTGGCTTGATTCCTTCAGGTCTCAGATCTGTGGAAGCACAAAAGCTTCCTGTCTGCTCACCAAGGGCAGAGGAGGTGCGTGAAAGAATCAGCACCTTCCTTGTTGCCTTCATTCCCATCATACACCAGAAGGGACCCTACCTGCATGTCATTGATTTCAGACCTCTCCTACATGTCACAGAGCCTGAGTGCCCTCACCTAGGGCACCGGTTGGAGACCTGTTCTGCACACAGGCATGGCAACAGGATCAGGATGTTCCCCACCTCTCTCCTCACCCATGCACGTTTCGACCTGACCCATGCTGCAGGCAGAGTGGGACAACTTCACTGTGGTTCCTAAAAACAACTCCTAACATGTCCAAACTATGTGTCACGTAGCCATACGGTGTCTCAAGCCATGCGGTTTAAGAAAGTCCTATATATTGAAAAGGCCACGATGGTCTCACATCCCAGGGCTCTGTGGTGTGTGGTTGTGTGTCACAGGGAGCAGAAAAAAATCTGTGCTTTCTTTTTGAAGGGATCATGGGCTCTACTCTATTTTTACCAAATATTTTGGTCCCGTTGTTGGAAAATTCAGCTACTGGAGTCATCTCAGATTTTGTCAGAAGAAACACCACACCTCCATGGGTTGTAAGAGTGGGAGGGAACATTCTGAAAGTCTGGGCTAGCTATTTCACAAGGCTGGCAATTGCAACAAAAATTTCCAACACTCTCTAGCTCATGCCTAGTGAGCTATGCTCAGACTGAGATCATTGCTCATTTGTAAATTCCCTTTGCCCTGTGCCTCCTGTGCACAGGCTGAACGCTTCCAATCCCCCTTCCAATCCCAGAAGACCTGAGGCTGAACTATCACCTTAAAGCAGTCACTTAGCACCTTCCAAAACAATGACACCAAGGTGATGTTATAGAGAAACAATGAGTTGGGAACGGGGCACAACGAATCTCAATACATAATTTTCTGGATATTTTCAGAAAAGGGAGAATAAGAAGCAGTTGGCTAGCAGCAAAAATAGAGGAAAAATAGAGTTTAATAGAGGAAAATTAAGTGTTAATATTAATGCAACAGTTATATATTATGCAGTATAAACTGAAAAATTGTGAGGATTTTGCTTCAAATTAAGCAGTATTTGTTCAACTGAAAAATCAGGGCCTTGTCAGGGCTATACTGCTGTAAAATAGTACAACACTGCTAAGGTTGGTTTTAACAATCTTTTCTAAAAGAAATGTGAGGAGTAAGCAAAAAAATATAACTGGTCTTAAAACAGACCTTTGTGTTTTAAAATCATAGTTTTAAAGAACATGAGCAAGGATTACTCTAAAATAATAGTTCAAACACAATGGCACATAGAAGTATAGCCAGACACATAAACTTTAAATCTTGTCCAGTGTGTCTTACATTTCTTTACGGGAAAGAAAACTGAAAAGGGAATTTTTTCAACCGAGGATACTCGGCATTATTAGGCAGAGAACAACAAGAAAGCCCAAATTCATGGCTCTGTTAAAAGAGGACACACTTTTGTCTAATCCGTGGGAACAGTAACTACTAAATGATATGTGAAATCAAGGCTGTTTGTTAGTGAAGAACCGAAGAAAAGCTTCAGTTTCCCATCTTGTGCAAGTTTTTGGTCTTTTGCCACTCTAACAAGGAGTTTCCTTTCTTTTTGGTCCCATTTTCTTTGTCACTAATGAATTTTTCTTCTCCTACAGGTATGCAAGGGGCAACCCAAGCATCTCAGGAAATGTCTAGCACGGCATACACATACTCTTCTTCCCTTCCATGGCCCAGCGTGTCCAACCTGCCTCCCGCTCCTTTGTACGGAGGGCCTTGTGAAAAGGCCCGGGACTGTTTCAGGAGCGCGAGTGGCACGTTGCAGCGGTGTCTTTAAGAATGCAAATGCTGCCGTCTCCTGCCCGGTGCAGTGTCAGACAGGAGCACACAAAGGGCCTGAACTGGTGACACGGCACGGCCAGCGCAGCCTTGCGCGGGGAGCCGGCCCCGTTCCCAGGCCCCGGGCGGGAGGCTGCAGAAAGGGGCTTGCTCGGGGCTGGGGCAGGGGGCATTGGGAAGCAGATGCTCGCAGTCTCTGAAGGAAAGCTGCTATAATCAGCATACAGCATTCTCTCAGACAATCCCAAGCTTTGCAGGGAAAAAAAAAAAAAAAAAAAGGAAAAAAAATCTTTTAGTAGAGTGCATTAACGTAAGAGGATTGCTGAAATGGGTAGGCAGGAGTCTATCACAGTAAAAATTATTATTCAGGTCTAAAGTAAGGCTTTGTTTAGGTTTTAATGAAAGCAAGAGAATTTTAACAACAGAAGTTCTGTTCTTTTTTTTCTTTTTTTTTCCCTTTTCCATATTCAGTTCCTCTGTCCCTGCACCTGCTTCCAGTTTTGGCTTCTTGGCAGTGATGCTTAAAGAGACATCAGCTGGCAGTGGCAAACTGTTAAAAGCTCCCCTGCAATGCAGCTTTGCAAATGCCAGCCATTTATTCACTGGTGCATGCCAGCTTAACACAAGGTTTCTTTCCCCCTGCCTCCTCCGCTCTCAGGTTTCACTTCCAAGCAACAGTTAAGAATCTAAGTCAAGGCTTGGATCCAAGCACCCCTTAAATGCGGTCGCTTCTATTTGTCATTGTTGTAATATTTTGATCCAAAGAGTGTTGCAGAGAATTTCAACTACAGCACAGTTTCTTCTTTGCAGAGATTGCTATTAGACCACAAATTTTGTTTTGTTTTACTGCTTGGTCCTTTTAAACAGATGGTGAGAGACTGGAGCTGCTGGGCTCTTGGAGTTACTTTGTTTCCTTGGTATTTTTCCTCTTCTGTTTTTCTAAGCCCTGAACGCTGCTTTGGAAGAGGACATACAGAATAGGTGTAGACGACAAAAAGGGCAGCAGACAGCTTAAGTATTCAGCACAAACAGACTGTTCCCATGTGGCCTTAGAAAACCCAGTTTAGCCTGATCTCCAGGACCCTGGTATAAATTTAAAGTTATTAGCAGCATCTGCTTTGTTAGACTGACTCCAGAATTCTACGTGTGATGGGATGTCAAAATTGACCCCAACTGTAGTTTTGCAATTCAGTGCACTCAGTTTCAGCAGAGTGAGAAAGTGCCCAGGATATGTGAGAATTCCATGGTATATTTTCCTTGGAGATCTAAGTTTTTTCTTTATAGTGTGTAGTCTGAAAGTTTTGTTGTTTCTGCACCATCTGGGGAGCTGATAAGGAATGTGGCTTCACTGTCTGAACTTCCAAGCCTTCTCCTTATATCCCAGACTCCTTCTGCATACAGTTCTGTGAGAGAGAGGATTGCTCAAAGGCTCTTAATATTGCTGCAAACTGCTGCTGCAGCAGCAGTGTGGCATGGGGCCAGAATAAGAAGTGTTCTGGAAGTTTTGTCTCTTGTCTTCTCTTTCACTAAGGCCTAAGCCTATTCTTAATAATGGATAGACTTATGTTGACTAAGGCTGAATCAGGCTTTTCCTTGCTGAAAGATGAAGCAAGTTCATAGAAGAAAGAAACTGAGAACAAGTTAATTTCTACGTCCTATTCTTGGTCCTTCATGCCCACTTCAGGAGTTTGTGAAATTTGCTCAGCATTTTATGCGAACATCACTCATTCAGGTAGAATTTAATTCCAGGGCCAGGGTTACACCATTAGGATGAAGGTTCATGAAGGTAACAGCCAGCTTTTAGCAAAGAAGTCATTGAACTCTGCTAAATACTTTCACAGCTGAAACAAACACAGCCCTTGTCTCAACACAGGCACTCTACTGCCCAGAGCAATGGCACAAAGTGACTTGGTGAGATTTCATTCTTTGAAGGATCAATGCCCTCGAGGTGAAAGACCAAAGAACGTACAAAAAAAAAAAAAAAAAGCTTAGAAAAGAAGGCACACATGAAACATGAGCCATAGAAATACTGAGAATATGGAAACGAGCATAAGTTTAAACCACTTTTAGTATGAGGTGCACGAGGTTTGAAGCTGTAAGCAAACAGCTATTTTCAGCTTGTTTTTGTGCCATATACAGAGCAAAAAAAAGAATTTCTGCCTTTTTTTTTTTTTTTTTTGTAAATAAGTATTGCATCAATGATATCTGGCTTGATATCAATTGCTCCTCATAATTGGAACAGCCTCCAATAATCTGATTTTTGGCTAAGTGCTCAGGTCACAAGGAGAGAGGTAGAATGAGATCATTAAGCACATTTCTGTTTGCAGCTTTGAATCTGGACCCAAGTCCTTTTATTTTTTTTTTTTTCTTTTTAACTCTAACATTACCAGGTGAATGAGGAAAAAAAAGCCATAAGATATTTTGAACTACAATTAATGACAAACTTCATATTATCATTTAGCTAAATGGGATGAAGAAGAAGGGATCAAGAACCAGTTCTACTTAAATCTGTATCAGAGCAGCAGCTGCCCAGGAAGAATACAGTAATAAGGAAGACGTATTTCTGGTTTTGGAAAGGTGATTTTCTAAGATAGATGAAGCAGAGAAATCTCTTGCTCTCTTTGAAAAGGAATAGATTTCATGATAAAGTTTGAGGTTTCATCTCGGCTTTATGCCAAAAGTACTTTTCACATAGTGTATTTCCTAGGTCAAACCAGCGCTTTTAGAGTTTCTCAAAGCATAAGAACCTTTGACAAACCCAGAGGCATCACACAAAACTTGAAAGCGTTGACTGGTTTTATTATGAAGTTTTGCCTTTGCCCTAGTAGCTGGGAAAAGTTTCAAACACTGAGTGAATTTCAGGCCTTTGAACCTCTGTGAGCACAACTGAAAAAAAAAAAAAAGGCAACAAACTCCATGTGGACCACATTCCCCAAATCTGAGAGGACAAAACCATTATTTTCTTCTCTTCTGCCCATATCGTTGTCTGTATTTATCTTCCTAGCTCATTCTTATCTCACTACACATTGGCCCACGATGTGTTTGAACTTACAACCTATCTGTAGTATCTCTGGTGAGGTTGGGGAATCAAGACCATCTGTTTTCAGGCTGTCTAATAGATATTCTAACAGTAATAGCTCCTTTAGTAATACTGCAGAACACAGTTGTAGGTTAAGCTGCTTAGGTGATCACAAGAATGCACCAAGGCAGTTTGATTATATACGTTCTTGGTTTTTAAATGAAGAATAAAGCAGCATAAACTCAAATTTGCCCAATGTGCTGCCCATATAATCACATATTGAGTTCCAGAATGAAACAGCAATACTATGTAAACATATATAAATATCTCAGACAGAATATTTAGTTTTTGCTAATGTCAGTTAATGAAACTAAATATCCTAACATAAAATTCTCTAGAGTTGAAGAGAAAGGTAGGAAAGGAGGAAGCTGTCAGACAGACTCCAGTGGCTGTGATATAGTCTGAATAACGAAAAGACTTAAAGAAAAACAAATTTCTCAAAAAAAAAAAAATAATAACACGGAGAGACCACACAGGCACAATCCACAGAAAAATGACATGGCAATGGAATGTTGTTATCAATCGTTCTAATTTAGGTCTGGGACTGTATGTACAGGACATGTAGAATTATTTAACAGGAAAACCAAAATCAGACACACATACCCATAAGCAAGTATAATGTACAAAGTCTTGGCAAAAGCTGTGAAAACTTTCGAAAGTCTTTCCAAGAAACAATCTTATCTCTGCTGTTGCTCAGAGTATTAAAGCACTGAGTGAATCAACTATCCAGGGCTTCCCATTTATTCACTTCACTTAACATATAAAATTATAAATCAAATTCATGGCCATGGGTCTGAAGGTAATGAAAACTTTGGAAGACATGTTGAGTCTTTAATCCTCAAAAGTTACATTTGGCTGTCGAAAAGGACAGAGGAGCTTGAGCCAGAGCAGTCTTCCAAAGTAACATTGAGCTCCTGAGATGCTTTGGGAAAGAGGAACTCTGTAGTAACAATTAGCATTAACAGAACATAACACTTCTTTATGTCTGAAAGGCAATGATCAAGAAGAGTGGGATTTAAACTTATAAGTGCATACAGAATTAATACTTTTTCCCTACCCATTGCAAATCAGATGCTTAAATACAGGTAGCTACACAGAAGCTACTAGAAAGGGATACTGAAAGCTTGGAAAATCTCAGGAAAAGGGAATGAAGTTATGAGATTAACATGTATTCATACCAGAGCTGTAAAATGAAATACTGTTTTGAAAACAACATTTTCATAGACAGGGAAAGACTAAATTAAGAAGGAAGGTAGAATTTTTAAGGTATTCAGTTTGTCAGTAGTACCTACACTAGTAAAAACCAATAGAATTAGGATTTATTTCTAATTTCTTCATCAAAATCCTAGCAGTAAAATTTCATTTAATTTTTAAAAAAAAAATCAATTTATATATCCTTCTTCACCTCTCCTAAAACGGTAGGCAAGGTCAACCAGGCACTGCTAAACAGCTCCCACATGTCAGCACAGAGGTGGCTGCACTTCAGAACTGGCTTAAATATGGAACATGATGCTTTCCGAAACATGTGTTTTTAAACAAGAGCTTAAAGGGGGCAAATGAGAATATACAATAGTGAGATGCCTTTCCATGGGCCTATCTGGGTGCCTCAAATGGACGCTGGCTTACTGGGATAGTTTGGCAGTAGACACACTGCCAGTATTTGGAAAGTCATTCAGAGCTTGCTGATTAATCACATTCTGCATTTGCAGGCAGGAACATGTTAATTGTTGATTTCAGTTCAAACATATCCATGCTATTTAATTTGCATTTGTATTCGGAGTATATTGATAACTGTCTCACATTTACATAGCCCTTCATCTCGGAGGGCTTTGAAGTGCTGCACAAACCCCGGCGCAGCTCCGTCCAAGGGGCGCCGCGCAAACAGATTTCCCCTTCTCCTGGCGGAGGCCGGGAGAGGGGGGTGTCCGCCAGCTGCAGAGTATCATTTTGCGGATCCGAGACCCTGGAGAAGCCCGTGCGCCGGAGCTGAGGGCCGGTCTCGCGGAGAGCGCAGCGGGAACCCGCGCTCCTCTGCGGGAGTTTGCTCGGCCGTGCAGCCTCCCGGGCTCTCCACGCCCGTGGTTTTTACTGTGTGTCGCTCTTCCCTGCCCCTCGAGCTACTGGTAAGGTTGTGCGTCCAGCAAAGAGCGGAGCAGATGCGCAGGGCTGCCCCGGACGGCCATGCACGTGGCACAGCACAGTCACTCCTGCACAAAGGTGGGGAAAGGGGCAAGCAAGCACAGGCCCCATCCACCCCCATCCTCCCGTTTGTCCTGGAAATAAACCTAAGGTTATGAAAAGCAGGGAAAACAGTACCCGGTAGCTTCTTCCTAGATTGTCTGCTCACAGAGCTCCTCAGGCTGGATGTTATTATTTCTCCAGACCAATGCCTGCAGCCCTTGAAGAAAAGAATCACAGATTCTGTATCTGGCATTTTAAAAGCTTTCACACTAAACAGCATATAGCAGTGTTCTATGGCCTCTGCAAAAGCTCACTTAGCACATGGTTGGGCTCTAAAAGCAGTTTGAATTTCCTTTGCCTGTTATTTTTTTCCCTCTCCTCCAGGAAGTCAACAGAGGCTACAAAACAAAATTTCAGTAAAGACTTTTTAAAAAAGGACTGGGAACCTTTTTTACTAGAGAGCAAAGATAATCTTCTTTCAATTTGTATTTTATTTAGATTTGTAAAGTGTTGTGTTTCTCTGTCAGGCATGGACCGTTCTGCATCATTCTCTTTTAAATTTAACTGTCAAACACAGTTGAAAGTTCAGTTCAGTTCAGTTATAAACAAACAATCCATCATTTTCCACGTAACTAAAACAAACTAAAACTCACTGACCAAATGCCGCTTTAATCAAAATCTTCTTTCCTCTGAAAGTGGGTTGTCATGTCTTATGTTTATTGCATGTGGTTAAAAAACACTCTTATTTATGCTAAATTCTTTTTCATCTAAGCACTTCAGAGAAGTTAGATTCTACAATATCTTATTTGTGGTTTATATTTTCTGAGGCAGTAGTGTCCACTGAAGTCTCCAACATCATTGCTCTCTCTTTAAAAAAAAAAAAAGAGGATATATAGTCATAGATTGCCCTATAGTAAAGCTTGGCTTCTGTAAATATGGAAATATATAGGTTCAAAAGGAAGTGGTAATATAAGCAAAGCCTATTTCTACCATCATTAAAACAGCTTGCCTCAATCTTTTCTGCAGCTTAAAATAACACTGAAATTCTGGATTACTCCCATAGATACAATACTCGGTTTTGAAAGCAGGGTCAGTCGGAGGTATTACTGACATACAACCCTGGGCTGGTTTCCACCCAGTTACTCTGCTGTAAGCTTGGACTGACTCCATCAACATGAAAGGAACACTGCTAGGCTTTACAAAATATAGCAGGATCTGACTCAGAACAGGTATTTTGATCCCTCTCTTCTGATACGATTTTAAGAATAATGTCTCTTTCATATATACCAGAAGATACTTCCGATGTCTGTAGATGTTGTCTTCCTTTCCTATCTTATACCCATCGATTGTTATTGTGCAGCAAAGCCTTTCAGTCTCACGGAAATTCCCAGGATCTGGTAGGATCACTGTGGAGTTGTCGTGCACAGGAGATCCAGCAGCCTCAGATAGACCCATTCACCTCGGCCAAGAAGAAAATGTCACTTTTCTCCAAATACTTTGCGTACAGTGAACGAGGCAAGGCCATGTGCATCTTGGGAACCTTGGGAACCTGTAACCTGTAAATTGTGGAGAGAAGCATAGTAGCAGGAATGTAGGATGTAGGCAGGGAGCTAGACCGGGCTTCAGGAATTTTCTCCTATTTCCCTCACTTTGAGATCTTGCAGGAATCTCTCCTTCAGGGCGTGTAGTTCAGTGTAGACACTGAATTGTCTATCGCATTTCTTCCTAGCAGGTGAACTCCTAGCTCTCGTAGAGCAGTAAACACTCACAACTTAATTCCCTGAATGCATATAGCCTGATCAGAAACCCACGGAGGCCCATGGAAAGAATCTCACTGACTTCAGCCATCTCTGGACTTGCTGTGTCTGCTCTTTTAAATAGCCAGTTCATATTTGCCATCAGTCCCAGGATCGTATATCTTCTCCCTCATCACATTGTCTGGATTGTCTGTACAGAACACAGTTCAGTGTGGGATATCGCTTAAAACATAACACAACAACACATTAAAAAAATACAGCCATCCACTAGCGAAAACATCTCCCTGTGTGAGGCCCCAAGTTCAGTCTGGACTGACTGACTGGAAGTATTACACAATGACTTTAGCTGGGAGAAAACACATATCATCTCTCAGAAGAGCTGTTCTTCCAAAGTTTTTACCAATATGAACACTAAGCTCAGAATCAGAACAAACCCATGAGTAATAGGTTCAGTTTTCAATTATGATATTTTTAAATAATCTCCAGAGTGCTTTATCTATAAACCTAGCTGCAGCTACTACAAGGCAGTTAATCTAAAAGGAAAGCTATACTCAGTTTTATAATGGCAGGGACAAGCAAAGGGGAGTGTTATGTATCGGAGCAGACAGAACCATTACTTTTCATACAAGCATCAAGATTGCTAAAACCTGAACAAAAGATTCCTAAAACCTGAACAAGAGACTAGCTCTTCTAGTCACACCTCACAAATAGTCTAACTGCAGCTTTCTCTCTATAGAGATGAAACTGATCATGAGAACAATGAAACTCTCAGCCTCTCTTCAAAACTTTTATTTTTTTTTCTTCTTTTATCAAACACCTTGACTGTTGGGAGCCTCTGCCTTCAAATGCAAAGAGACTAAGCAGAGAAAAACAAGTCTCTAAACAGACCCACTTTGACATATGCAGTTTGTGCATTCTCTCTACTACACATTTTTTTTTAATCTTATTTAATCTGGTATGTTCTATTGCATTGGAAAGTGTTGCAGGCATGCAAGCAGTCACTTCAGATGTTGGAAAAAAAGAAATGACAACATGAAAACTTGCTCAAAGGATTGGAAAGGGACTGGAGGAAGAAAAAGGACAAGGGAAAGAGGGGAGAGACAGGACAACAGCTATGGAAGAGGCAGGGGGATGTCCAGGAGAGGTGAAGCAAGGACAGAGAGCCCGCACAGAGCCGACTGCTTCATTAGGAGGAGCTGGAGAAATGCCAGAGCATTCCAGAGCGGCATGTTTGCCTTTAGGACCTCCTTGGTAAAATTCTTTCCTTTCGCTCCCATCTCTGCCTACCTCTTGATACTTTGTTTTAGCAAAGAAGAAGGCATGTAAGCCCTTTTTATAAAGGCAGCATGCATCTTAGAAATTAAATATTACAACCACATGTGCATACATCAGTACATACCCATCTTCCCAGTCAGGCACACAAAAGTAACTTCAGTTTCCATCTACATCTCTGTGTTTTATGTCTTGAGTTCTGTCATTTCGATAGATACTTTATTTTGGTTTCCCCAATAGATTTGGGGAACAATGTTCAGGATTAAGCCAAAAGAGCACTTGGCCTTTTCTCTTTCCTAGTGACAATTTGCACAGGGTCCTTTTCAAACAGTTTTTGTGCATCTTGTTTACACACATCCTATTTTGCAACCCACGAGCACTGCTGATCAGCTGAGCTAACTGGGTACTGATTAGCTTTTTCCTACGTTTCCCTTTCCTATTTCTCTTCTTTTTTTTTTTTTTTTTCCTTTTTTTTTTTTTTTTTTTTTTTTTTTTTTTTTTTTTTTTGAATCCTTTTTTTCCCTCCTTTTCCCCTTTGCTAGTGTGCTTCACGCAGGGAAAAAAATATATATAGCCTCCAGGATTCCTTAAGCCCCTGTTGGCAGGACTCCTTGTTTGGGTGCAGGTGTGCTGGAGACCTCCTCTGTGTCGTCGCCACAGCAACCCGCCGGTCTAATCTGCTGAACATGAAAAGAAGAAACAGACAGAGAAAAGCCATCCTCCCCCTCTGCTCTGTCCGTGAGCCCCAGAGAGGGATCCCGTCTCCAGGAGGCATTCCTCCCAGTTCGCCAGCCATTGCCCAGGCAACAGCCGCATGGAGCTGATGGCACGGGGCCGCGGGAGAAAGCCGCCCCTGTCTCAAGCTGGCTGCACCAGCAGCACCGAGACCTTCCCTCCGCTGCTCCTGAGCCCCCTCCTTTCCCGCACGCGTATGCACGAGCACGCGCGTGCGTGCGCACGCACCCCGTGTAGGCACACGCGGATCGCTTAGAGCCTCGCGCTTCCCGCACACCCGGCCTCCGCGCAGCGGATCGGAGGGCAAACAACGCGCACGTTTCATCACCCGTGACTCCAGCCGACTCTCTGTCCCCAGAATAGGCACTGGGAGAGGCTGGTCCAGCGCTTCACAACTGTCATCACTCAAGGATCCATGCTAGAATGACCCCGCGGGTCCTTCTGTTGTGGCTTGTTCAGTGAATCCCTGCTGCCAATGACAGTGTCGGTGTCAGACCCAGCTCTGCAAAGGTCAGCCTCCCGTAGTCAAAAATCCTCCTAAAGGCATTACATGATAACTGCTGAGTTCATCCAGCGCATCAGCCCCACCATCTAGACATAGATACCTCAGAAATGCCAGCTCAGGGCCGGGCACAAGGCTTCGGGAGAGCTTGGGAGAGGTTACACAGAGAGGGCTTGGAAACCTTTGAAGATATTTAAGTCTCCAGTCACCTTTCAGATGAGCTGTGTTGGCACAAGTGTGTTTATCTGCTAGAGAGCGGGTGGGTGAGAGAATTCTCCTTATCAAAGCTGGTAGTTTAAAAAGCAGTCCCTTGCAGTTTCAGTTATGACAGCTGTTTCTGGGATATGAGGAGGTTTTTCAGAGCTGTAGGCTCTCTATCCCCTGTATCCAGCAGTGAAAGCTCTCATTTGTCTTCCCACCATCATGTTGATGCAGCTGGGTTTGACACTGCTTACCTCAGCACTTTTTTTTGTTAAAAGACAGAAGGCTTACTTGTGATCCCAGCCTTTTCCTATCAAATGACACTCAGCTAGTGGTTTTGGTGACTTATTTACTGGCACTGTCCCAGTAAAAACAAAAATGAACGTTCACAACTAATAAATCCTTCAGCCCAGATAGCTTCAGCTACACTGGTAGGATTACATCAAACTGTCCAGACTGATAGCAGTGCTCCCTGGGAACCTGAATCCCAGCAGACAGAGGGGGGATGCCTCCACATTACTGCATCCTCTTTGCTTTCACATGGGCTGTACTTTATGTGGTGTACGTGATGGTTTTGTGCACAGCGCTAGGGGACAGCACATTAAAAAAAAGAAATCTTCCCTCTTGCTTTTGGATTTATATGGGCCCTTTTAGTATATGCTAAATAGAGAATAGCATAAATAGCACAACAACATAAACTTCACCAGAGTGGCTAGACAAGTAGGAGGAGAATTTCCATCTTTCTCAGCTGCTCTGATGGACGTTTTACTGCGAACAAAAGGTCAAGAAAGTTTAACTAATGCAACTATACGCGGTGCATTACTGCATGCAGGCTGAGGTCACCCCTCCACAGCATTACTGGAAGCGAATGCATTCCTTCAGTGCACTGACGATAACATTGTTTAGCATTGCATTCCTCCTTGTGTTCACTGAAACTTCCTTATAAAGCAGACGTATAATATTTCTATCAGTGACAGTGCTCAGCTCTCTCAGCTTTTCACAGAGCTCCCTGTAAAATCTTTTCACATTGTAATCAGGAGGGATAGTTCATATTCTGATACTGTCAGCAATTGTGTTTATAGTAAAGTGACTGTTTCTATTAACTTGCAGGCACAATTCTTTTAATAATGCTTTGAATGGCCTAGAGTTTGGTAAGGACTCCATCAGGCATATCTTGTTTTAAAAGGAGATGAACTCTCATTCAATACATTTAATGAGCAAGTAGCTCCCTGAAACAGATCAAATATAGCCTAGCTTGTTTGCTTTCCAGTTAAATTTACTAGTTCCTCATGCTCCTTGCTTTGGTAAAAGCGAGGGAGGAAACAAAAAGCCAGATAAACCTGTTGGTTAATGAAATAAAGTGGAGCACTGAAGTGACCTGGTCTTCTTGCAAAGAAGACAAACCAGAAAAAAAAAAGCATTCCAGCACAAGGGAAATTCTACTTACAGGTCAACCGTCTGCCTAAGGATGGGCCAATTCTCATTACAAGTGCTGTCACCACAGAAATAAAAACATGTAACCAGGAAAATGATGGAAGGAGGAAGAAATGAAGGGACCATTTGGGGCTAAGTTTAGAAGAACTTTGTAGGGGGTATTTAGATGAACCTTCATTAAACGGGAAAATACAGGAAGTGCTAAAGCTCTGACACACTTTCTTAGTGTAAAGTGTGATAAAGCAGCCATTCTGCAACCCTATGACTCCATTTACCAGATCAACACATGAAAGATTTAAGAAGACGAAAGGTTCTACATTGAACCTTGGCAGCGTGGAGACTGCTGTCCAATGCCAACTGCTCCCACAGGTTCCCTATATGACCCTGGTCATGTCAAATCACTTAATCTTGCATTGACTCCATTTCCCAGATGTAAAAGAGAAACAATTCTTCGTCAGGCTTTATTTGTTTTCTCTTTAATTTAGACTGTAAATTTAGCCTTTTATTTATTTAGACTTCAAGACAATGGATTCATGCCTAAGTGTTTGCATAGTGCATTGCACATTGGAATTCGAATTTCCTCTGGGATCATTACACAGGACAGATATTTTAAAATATAAAAGTAGCAACTTTGTTATTCATGCAGCAGAAAATAAACCCTATCCTGTAAAAAAAAATGCAGTAAGTTAAGGAAGACACTTTTCGTCTGTATTGTACTGTTAAAATGTTAGCAAGGAGTATGTTTTCCAGAAATGTTGAAAATTTTGGTAAAGATACTAATTAAACTAATACAAGAGACAAAAAACAGACAAAACCAAACATACAGTGAACTATGTAAAATGATTTCTTATGCAAGCCATTTCTCAAGCAAGAAAGCCTGCCTCAAATTTGGCCCAACATTTCAGTTGTTTGTCCAAATCACCTTCCTTTAGGTAAATCAGAGGTTTATCTTCATTTAGGAAAAGCAAAAGTCCCTACGTTTTAACAATCAAAGGAATGGAAAGACATGTTTTTTTTTTTTCCAGAGATATTTAGTCATGCTGCAATCTCACCATGTGACACTGCTGTCTTCGGGTGCTCTGAACCACATGTTCTGCAAAGGAGAAATGTTTACAGGGCTGGGAACAGAGTCACTTGCTATTTCTGCAGGCAACAGTACCTGTTTCTAATGCTAGATATTCCGTCCTGAACATAGGGCACTATGATACAGACTATATCTAAGTAAGTAGTTCATAAAGAAAAACAGGACACTGGTTTGCAGTTCTGGTTTACAGTTCTGTTATTGTGGAAACAGCAGTATGTTTGCTGGCTGCTGCAGATGTCATTGTCAATGTGGCAAACAGGTCTCCTACTTTTAATGTTCTTCTTTGCTACATAAATGGCAATCTATACCTTTATGGTACTGCCCATAGCAGGCATGTGCAGCTGTCACAAAAAACAGCCTTGGTTCTACCTTGTTGCATAACATTAAAGAGCACAGATTAAGATCCTGCTTTCCTATTAAAGGAAATGATGGATTTAATTTCAATGATAGTACTCCACCCAAAAAAAAAGGGAAATGTTATGTTTTTCTTTCATCCAGCATTCATTTGTTTTCAATTAAACTCCTTTAGACATCTAGACAGACTAGTGTAGAGCCAGGGAGCAAACTTATTTAACAGCCACATCCTTATTCAGACGGGAGTCCCTAGACTGTATGGTCAGGAAGGAGAATTGTGTCCATCTGGGCTGACCTCCAGCCTAAAACAAGCCATTACAGTTCCCTAAAACCCCTTCATTAACTGAATCATGCTGAAAAAGAAAAGGTCTTGCTGTAGGGCTGAGGAAAGACGATTACCCAAAAAGTCATTAGCATTCCCACCACAGCTGCATCTGCACAACATTCACTTAACGGGAGAAGTAGCTCTAACCAGTATGCCAGACAGGTAGGTTTATTCACCTCATGCAAAGGCAGAAGCTTGTAGTGCACTGGCTTTAAATGCAAGTGAAGTAATCCCACCAAGCATACCTGCCTCTGGAAATTCCACCAGCAGTGGACAGTCAGTTTGGAAAATGACTTGTTTCCCTCCTTACTGATCACTCCTAGTGAATGATAGTTTCTTCATTCTCCTCAATGTATTACCCGTAGATTTAGCTGAAAATCCAAATGTTCTTGCAAACATAGGTTTTATTCAAGAGAGGGTTCATTCAAGGCCAAATTCAGTTATGCATCAGTACCCCTCAAAGGTAGCTCGTACATAATGAACTTGGGAACAAGTTGCTCCAAGCTGCCGTAGAGCTATCATCTGATCATTCTTCGGCTGAATCAGGCAAGAACACTTCCATAAAGTGGACTTTGCAGCTAATTCCCCAGATTTGGAGAAATATTTACAATATCCCAGGTCAGCAATGAGAAAACTCAAGAGACACACAAAAATATATTAAACCTTTCTGCTCTTTTTATTCGTACATTATGTTTAGAAAGAAATCAGGTATACTATAATCTAGGTATACTAAAATCTGCACCTGCATAAGCACTGATGCTGAATTCAGCCAAGAAGTGTGATTCTGCACCTGAAATCATTGGAGGTTAATGAAATGTCTGCATTGCCTGGAAGCTTTCTTTGCTATCAGTCACAGGCAGACAGTGCTGCATTTTGTTCTTAAGTGCTTATTCAGCACAAACATTAGAATAGAGAACAAGAAAAGCAGTTAGAAAGATTAGCAAAAGGAAAAAAAAAAGCAAAATAAAACAAAAAATATTACAACACTTTGTATATGCAGCTTCATGAGCAGTGATTTCTTCTGAAAGAAAATTACCCACGTAAGGGAAAATCTCAGGACATTAGATATGTACAAATATATGGCTCATAACCGTAAATAAACTACTGCTGAGTACTATAGTTTCCCAAAAGCAAAATTATTCTCCAGTATGCAGAGTATAGGCAGCTCTTATGCAATTTTCTGAAAGAAAGGTAGAAATTCTCCAAGTCAAATTATCAGAATAAATCAGGAAAAGCTCAGTGCTTAAGCTTTTTAATTAAAAATTCATCTTTCTCAGTCTACAGTGGCTAACTGGTCTATTGATAGAGATAAAACCCTCTAGCTGATACCTAAGACATATGGAGTGATCTCTTACCATTAGTTTTCTCTTCCATAAAATCCTCTGCTAAAGTTTTCACCATTTGCATTATATTTCTCAGTTACTCTTTGCAGTAGGATACAGAACAGACCTGCAGTTAAGGAAGTGATTCAGACTCCAGAAGATGTGAATGCAGTTCTCAGTCCTATGCCATAAAACTAGTAAAAGCTACAGTAGATTGGTACTACTACTACTCCTATTATTACAAGAGTATTAGTATCTAGCTTTTGGTCTGAATAATTGTTTTTTATCTCAGTAAGAAAAAGGTGAAAGCTGGGAGAAGGACAATGCAATCTTGCTGTAAATCTGATTAATGAATCTCTGCAGTGTCTTATGCAGACAATATATATGGTGTATTGGGACAAACAGATTGCCATACTCCCAAGGTTCATTTATGTATGGACTTCAGAAGTAAACGTAAGTCAAGATAATGTCTGGAGCTTTTCTCCCAAATTTTATTTTAACTCTTTTCACAAAACATTAAAGTACGATAACATCGTGCTTCTCTTATGTTCCTCCTCTGTCACCAAAAATCATTTCAACGACACCCCAAACCCATCATTTTCAAAATATACTTCCTCCTCTAAGAAAAGTCACAAAAAGATACTTCCTGCATTTTTATGCAGGTTTAGAAAATGTACAAAATTTTCAAATGTACATAGCTATAATATATATAATTCAAATGTATATAGCTTATATATATACAGCTTATTTTCTAAGTGTTTTTTTAAAAAACTAATTTGAGCTAGTGACAATTTCTTGATGAATGGAACTACATATACCTCCACATACCATTGGAAATACTTTCACACCAGAATGATCTAGGATAGAGAAATGTTTTATTCAAAACAAAACTTCACTGTGGCTTTCAGAGCTTCTCACATGCGGCCCCTTCCCATGGTGTTGTGTATTAACGATGATAATATAAACAGCCACAGAGAGGACTGTGTTGCCAAAGCTTTTGGCCAGGCTGTGGCCTAAGCGTACTGGTGGGGACAAAGCAGTCACATCCAAGCACTGCGCTGCTCAGACTTTCAGGAACTGATGTATGTTTCCTCACGCTTGCCATAATGTAGCATGATTTCTTGGTTTTCATTACACCTAACCATGGCAAGATAATGGCACCAGTGCTGGCCAAGCATTCAAAGTAATTCATTATTCTAAATGCTCTACAGCAGATCCGTCTGCCCACAAGGAATGGTCTTCTGAGCCTAGTTCCTGTTGTACTTGCGCCATGGCCGGAAGCAATCTGCTTTGTGACTAATTAGGAGCACGGTAGGAAATAAGAGAGGTTACTGCATTTGCATGTCTAGTCTGATGCACATTTGCAGCATACATGCTCCTCTAAAATATTAGATTTTAGAAGGAATAACTCAGCTTATTTCTAACACTTGCATCCTTTAGTATCTTGCCCGTTAACGGGAATAGAAAGGGACAGCCCTTTCTTTTAACTTACATGCTTTCTCCTTCACTCCAGCAAAATGCCCTTGTGTTAAACAAAACACTGTAAGATACGAAACCCGTCACTTGCCTTTCATTCCTAAAGTGAACATGCGAGTATTCTGTATTAAAAATAAAAAGGGATACACACACAGCTAAGCCCTCATGTAGTTAGCAATTATAATTGTTCAAGCATAAGCGTATGAGTTCAAAAATGCATGAGTCTTAAGTACTTCTGTATGATGAAAATTTTATTAGCAGAGTATTAGATACTGTATTCACCCTGCTGTATCCTTAGGCAGTATGGAAAGAAGTGCAATTGTCCATACTCTGAATTGTGCTCAGTTTTCAAGACCAGGTTCTTACAGGGCAAGAACCTTCACCTACTGGCTGGGGAAACCAGGCTTGTGTTGCTCACAAGAAACAGGAAGTTAAAACATCCTATTGATCAGGAGATCGGATTTCAGAAGAGGGGCCATGTGAATGCTTGAATTCAGACTAATGCATAAGAGCTTTAAAGTTTCCCAGATTTTCAAGTGGATGGGCCACATGCTTGAAAAAAAATCTTGAAAAAAGTCTGGAGCAGACCCAAGCCCAAAGCTGGAGTAACGCTGGAAAGCAGGCCTCAAATCTGACCTCTTCTCTCCCTCAGGCTTGGCACTGAACTTTTCATTTAAAACCTTTTGCCCTTATTTGTTGTAATCATGATTTTTTAATGACGCTATGTAGTAAAAAGGCAGTTTTGTTCAAATTCAAGAATGCTTGTGCTAAGGTTTCTAACTGCATTACAGCTCTTGCTCCTGTCTCTCTTGGCTTGTTTTGTACTGAGTTATGCTTCTCCTCAGTCACAAGAAACAGAGCTAAAGTAATAAATCTAAAAATATAAATTAGATAAAACAATAAAATGTTCCCTATTAAAATAACTCACACCAGCAGAAGTGTTCATTAATTAGAACTAAACAGGGACACCAGTAAATCACAGTAGAGAAAGACCAGGAGAAAAAAAAAAAAAAGAATAAATCTCACCTGCACTTTGTGAAATTATATGCTATTAAAATGGAAGATGTTCCGCAGGCAAGTTTGTACATTTCTGATTTGTTTGACATACTTTCTTGGATTATTGCTATGCTATATATCTGTTAGTCTCATGTGTGGATAAGAATGGAAGAGAAAAGGAAGATTTCATTGATCTTTTTCTTCCTTTAAAATATTTTACAAAAGTGGAATGGAAGCAGGTTATTGTCCCAAAGGTTAGTGACATAATATTCCAGTTTTACCATATATTCCTCAGAACTGTATAGCAAGTTCCTAATATCTCCTGTGCAGGACAATTCGCAGCCCATGCTCCCCTCTGAGACTATGACAACATTTGGAAAGCTGTTCAGCGTACTAAATTTAAAGTTAACATTTGGCAGGTTTTGTAAGACTCAAGTTTGGCAAGCAAAGTATAATAAACAAAGTGGCATTATTTTTCATTTAACAAATATAACTCCTTGAAGATTAAAGAGTTCTGCGGGGAAAGGAGCCCTGCGTGAGTTCATCCTTTTTACAGAGGAGACCCAGTTTATACAAATGAATTCTGTTTCAATTAGTGTGGCAGCAGCTCCTTGTTTTGACTCTGGTATTTCAATCATTTTCAGCTTCCTCTGCTAAAACTGTCCCTAAAAAAGAAAATTCCAGATGAACTCAAAGAAAAGGGACTACTCAGTTATTTCACTTTGAATGTGAGCCTTTTCAGTCAGACTCTGTAGAGCTGCTGACAGGCAGCAGGTTACTAAGCTATGACTACTTGAACAGCCTTCAGGTTCAGTGATGTCCCTAGGCCAGCAAGGCAGTTCAGATAAAAATAACATTACATATAAAAAGGAGGGGGAAATCCAACAGTAACAGAAAACAAAACAAAACAAAAGTTTTGGCCTGCACTGAGAAAGTCCAAGGCACAGCTAAGGCCAGAGCTTGACCTCTCAAATCAATCCATGTGGAGCACAGATTAAAGTACAGCAGGGCAAGTCAAGGATGAAGTACTGGCTTAACATTGATATCCTGGCTTCTGACAGCCTATTGCCAGATCCTTAATGAAGAACTTTTAATGTTGCTGGATAGAAGGGGAACAGATATGTTAGTCATGTAGAAGGTTTTCATTTCATAGTGAGCAATGTCAAAAACTTCTATAAGAAAGAGATTTTAGGGTTCATTATTTAGCACAATCCAGGCACAGAGAGTAAAAGGGACTGGACGATCCTTCTGTATTTCAGGTAAGTGCTGTCACCAGCCAGTGGTTCATTGCATCGAGCTCCAGTTTGAATGGGCCCATCTGCACTTCAAAGACTGAAACTGCTCACTGAGTTTCAGCTCTGCATTGCACACATGTGCACACATGTGCAATGCAGGTGCACATTTAACATGGATGTTAACAGGATCGAGCTCTTCAGACATTATTCAGATACACTTACTGTGCATCTGTCCCTAGGCTCTGCATGTTCTTAAGGTAGTCTCATATCTACAGGTGGAATATCCACAGGTGACAAGCTCTGTCAAAATCCTAAAATACCTTTTCTCGAGGGAATGTTCCCACGAGGTCTCCTGTATATATATTTCCTGTGGTTTACATTATTATTTGCAAAATATGCTTTCACTAAGGTTTTGACAAAATTGTCTAAACTTAATAAATAAATAAATAAATAAATAAGAAAGTAGAAAAAGGTAACATTTCCATGAAGATTTCATTCACATCACAAAAGTTCGGTAAACAGGAGTCCTAGGTGTCATAACCTAGCTTATAATCTAGGTCCAGGTTTCATAAATGGCTGCATATGAACTTGACCAAATCTTGACCAGCTTAGCTCAGGAAAGAAAGAAGGGCGATAACCTGGGTACAGAGGCAGCTTCTGCGCCCATGGTGCAAGAGGAGGCTCTCACAGTGCTCACACCACATTGCAGCTTCCCCTGCAGCAGTGGCACAGCAGGGTAAATTTTGCTCTGCCCCTTTTGTCCACTTCCCTTAAGCACCTTGCACAGCTTCTCACTGGAAAGCCACCCACTGTAGCCATTGTTAGCCCATGTGAACGGCCTTCCTAGGAGTATTTCTGTTTTTACTGTCCTAGAGGAATCAAGAGCCAAGGAGTTAACATAGCCCCCAGAATGGGGACCACCAGAGAAGCATGAGCAAGGAAGGCAAAAACACCGTGGAGAGGGTTCTTCTTTCATTTTTCTCCATTACAGATCAGGAGTACTTTCACTGAAATGATTAAGTAAAACATACTTAACTCATGCCATACGGAGTAAGGAAAAAGGTCAGACTCTGGTTTCTAAACTCTCATTTAATGTGCATGACAAAATATTCTTGTAGGTTACATCAGACATCGTTAAATAAGTAGCTTTCCTTGCCTGAAAGTTTTCTGTCATTACCATTATCAAAGTTCTTCTTTCTGATTTTGGTTATACGACAAAAAGTTGTCACTTTCTTGGATGAAATTTATATCAATTTCCTTAGAAATCATAATAACAAACAGGAAGCTAACAGGTAATTTATCAGTGCAGATTGAGACATCAGTATTGACTGACAATTTCTTTAGATAGCACTTTTTTAATTCTTCCCTGGTCCAGATTTTTTCATCATTTAAGTTTGCAGCTAATGTTCCTTCTACAGATTGCTTACTGGTACATAAAAAAGAAGAATACACTGCGAAAAATGTTGTTGAACATACTGCATGATTTTATTTGCTCCCATAAACTACTTATTTGTTTCGCTACCCTACAGTCTGATTTATAGAATCTGCTTTCTCTACCTTGTGAAGCTTCACAGTTTGCATTCTTTCTAATTCCAGCTATAGTATTTCAGCTTTAAGTTACTGAATAGTCAAAATGCAAAGCATAAATTGCTGTATGTCCAAGAAATTTTATGATATCCCTGCATATTGAAGCATGTTATAAGACATTAATGTTTATAAGGATGAGCCATAAAGCATCAAGAAACAACAAAACTATGTGTGTAGGGTAAGAACTAGATAGTGAAGCGTAAAAAAAATGCACACACTGGTGATTTTTTGCTTGGGTATGCAGCTAAGCTGGCCATATGCACAGCATGTCTTTGTTATCAACATGCCATAAGGGAACGGCACTTTTTTTTATGATTTGCTGCACATGCGCAAAGCACAGCTGTTAATGGATTGTAACTCAGTCAAATAAAAGCCTCTTTCCAGTAGGCCACTCAGAAGGCACTAATCTATGAGAACAATTCCCATCATAATCTTTTTTTAATTTTGTTTTATTTTACATTGTCACAAGAAGTCTTTAAAAAGAACACTGAAAAAAATGGATGTAAGAAGAAAGTGGTTGCTGATTCTTTTATACTTTGCTGTACTTAGGTAGAAGTACTGTAATTGAACTCAGAAAATATCCAGCAAAGAGAAGGCCAGGAAAATTTCAGCCACTGGAATGACTGTCAAATTATCCCTATGCATATATATATATTTAAAGCATAAAGCTAAAAAAATGCACCTGAGTGTAATCTATTTTTTACCCTAGTTAATCAGCTTAAAAATACATGTGATCTTTACTACCACAGTTACATGAACATCTCTAAATCTAATATATCTCCCAAGTTTAATAATTTGTCAAGGTGTACTGTTGCCACTTCACAAATGGAAATGCTGCAGCTCAGAGATTAAGCTGCCTGCTCAACCTCACAAAGGACAGTTGTGGCAGAGTGAGGAATTGAACCCAGATTCTGCAAACTGCAGAGTAACATCCTACTGACAGGACCATTCTTACCGAAGTGTTAGTGGAAGTCAAGGGTTCCGTCTACGCTAACAGCTTACCCTGCTGTTAAGCGCCCCAAAGTGTCTTCATTTGCTTTCCCCTCACACAGAGCTATCCATACCTCTTTTAAATCTTGGCCAGCAAACAAAACTTGGTAGTCAACAATATCAAGGGGGTGGATGATCACGAAAACTAGTTGGGATGGAAGACAAGAGCAGGAGGACCATCTGCATCCAATCAAAAGGTGCTTCTGCTTTGTCTGCGTGAAAGTCTGTCAAGCAGCCATCTGCTTCAGGCAGCAATTTTAAATATACATGTATGGGACTCATACTGCACATCCTGCCCCAGCATCAGGGGCAGCCTTTTCTAAACTAGGCACAACAAACTAACTCATAGTTATTTCTAAGCAGCTGAGAGTGGGACATGTTAGACTGTGGGACACTAGCACACACACGGCAATAGCAAAAATACAAGTATCTTTGAGAAAGCAACTGCTTGCAAGTGCAGCTTTTCCTAAATAACAAGGTGGAAGGATGGATAGACATGTATATTTCCTACAGTTGAACAAAATCATATATACATATACACACACACATATATACATATGTATATATACAAGAGGGGCAGTAAGCCATGCTGTGCAGCAGTCCATGCACCATCTGTATGCCTCAGAAGAATAGCAGCTTATTTTCAAGGATATTAAATAATATCTTGCTTCTAATTTGTGCAATCATCTCAGTACCATACTTTTGCACAGAAAAAGTTATACCTATTTCTTTACGCATCTAATTTTTAAATGTTTTTGTGTAATAAAGTGTAGAACTAGAATTTGCAATTCTAAGCCCAGACTTTCTGGCAGTCATTTTGCTGAAAGCTGACACTGGTAGCATTTATTTTGAGGCATTTAATTTAGTTAGATTTAGTTAGATTTAGTTAGCATAGGTTTTGTAAGGTGCCTTGTCGGATAATAAAAGCTAAGAATATTTTCTGTCAAAAGACTGAAGCAGAGTCTGGGTCTCTTTGTCACTGCAGTAGTACTTTTCTTCACGAGAAGCCCCACTATAACTGAAAGTCAAAAACTGTTTGGGAATATGGGGAACAGAAACCTGGTTCAACACATAACAAAAAAGAATAATGACAAATGGATGGGACGAGAAAGGCTGAACCTGCATTGCAACCATGTAGTTGGAATTTTCCTTGTGTTACAGCTAGACCGCTCAAGTTGTCTTTTACACACAAAAAAATCTATCATAATCAGGATTAAATTTGTGAGAGAAATCAATCTACAGTAGTTTAGGACAGGCTGTTTGTTCTACATAATTACAGTTTGTAGAATTGTTTAATACTTTTAGTTATACAGAAAAGGGAAAACAATATCTTCATCCCCAAACTTGCACACCTGCTTTAGAAAATGCTGCATTTTGGCACAGTCTTGAAGTGAAGGGGAGGGCAGGGTCTCAGCTGAAACCATAACAATAGGGCACATCCTAGAAAGGAACTGTAAGTAGAAGCATACAAGCATGGGGCAGACTGATGGCAATTTCCAGCAAATGTGTCAACTGGAGGGTTCTGTGAGGGTTATTATCCTTTTCAGTTTGGCAAAAGGTGCTGATGGAGCAACAGCTACGTTGTGCACACTTCAAGTGGCACAGCTTTTTAAACATCATGAAAGCAAGCCATAGAAGTAGGGTTTTTTAGTTCTTGTCCACAGCCATGGCAGCAAAGCATCAGCTGAAGTGCTGCTTGCCAGAGACTTGCAAAGGGACACAGTTGTTATTGCCCGCACAGAAGTAATACAGAAGTATTATTAAAGTCAACAAAGATCTGGAAACTCACATTTTGCCTGGATACTAAAATCACAGTAGGTTTCCCTGGCCTCCATGTTATCTTCCTGGAGTACAGTAAATGCTCTACTTGCTTCCAGATTACAGAGCTCATAGATTGTGCAGTTAGATAAACATGCTGTCTGTGGTTAACCTTAAGGAATGTATAATTAAATCCATTCAGTAACAAATTCCCTGGCTGCTTGCTAAAACTATCGCTACAACTGGAAAGAAGGTGTTTTACTACTGCAGGTCCTCCCGGTCAGTATCGCTGCCCAAAGATTCGGTTCTTGGTGCAAGTACGCGCACTTTGGTTTCTCTCATTGATCCGAGTTAAACGAGCCTTGGCTTTAGGTGGAGAGTCTCTGTGTTAGAGTTGAACCACGAGGCGCCTGGGAAGCTGCTTGCCACGGCGGAGAGCGCTCCTCAGCTCCACAACAGCCACACCTACCGGATCAAACAGCAAGCGTGCGGGTCGGCCTGCTAGAGCCTCCTCAGAAATACACGCTAGGAAGGGCTCCGTTCCCTGGCGCTGGAGATGTGTAAACAGAGCCACCCCAGCGGTGGCGGGGCTAGGTCGTGTCTCGATTTTGGGCTGTGGGGACTAACCATCAACTAATGTAAATCTGTAAATATGCAAAGAGCTATTTCCAGCTTTTCATTCCACCTCTGTCTTGCCTTGTCTTGTGCTGTTTGCTTCATAACTTACTTCTCAACCATAAGATTTACGAAAAATCTCATCCATCTCCACTGAATGTCCACTGATTTCAGGATAGAAGAAGAGGCTTATTTGCCTCCCTTTGTGGAAAGTTTTCATTTCAAACTTTTCATTGTAACTAAAAGAGTAGAAACTATTTTTCTTTCAAATGATGGTGAAAGCTAAGATTTTTGTGTCTTTAAGAGACAGGCATGAAGAAAATGACAAATATCCCAAATCTTATTTTAAAAATCACATGAAAATGACCGCATTATAATTGAAGCCACACAGACATTAGCAGTGCTAAATCACCACAAAGTGCAGCAGCAGGAACAACCCTGGAACCTCACCAAAATTCATATAATTGCCTATTGCAGTTTCAGAGGTCTATAAAAAACAAACATGTTTCATTTATGTCTCATATAGTTAAGAGGAAAGGTGTGGGTTGTACTCTGCTGTAGGGAAACTTCAGGATTCAAAGGTGAATCAGATTCTTTTATTTGCATTTCCTTAGCTCTTTTGCCAAAGAAATGCTTCCAGCTCTCTGTCATTGCTGTTTCTAATGCTGTTCAAGATAGGAATAAAGAATACAGGGAAACTTGCAGAACTAATAAAGAAAACCTCTTCTGGTGACACATATCAATGATATCCAGGTAATCTTCTTTGCAAAATCAGACCTATCAAATTACAGCATTAACTGATTAAAAAATAATAATAATAATAATAAATAAATAAAGTTGAAATCTTTACTTTCCCCAAGCTCTGAAACAGCAATATTAAGTATTTTCCTTGTCTATCAGGCCACATTGCCATACCTGTGAAGGCAGTACTCACTAAAAAGAATCTCAAAACAAGGAATTAAAGACCCATACTCGGTGCCACTCCCCTTATCCTAATGCTGCTAACTGCATTTATGACTTCCCACCACAGCTTCTATAGAAAGCACAGCAAGGAGGAGATATCTCAAATATGCTGCACCAGAAGGCTGATAGCTCCTTTGGAGCCATTAGCAGACAACAGAGCTTCAAGGTTGCTCCAAATTCAGCCAAAACTGTCAAGGCATCAGCTACAGACCTGGGGAATCAAAATTGGCCCCTGCAAGACCCCCTATGCCCTGCTCCCCACTAAACTGGCTCATACTGTGTACATTGGAGGCTGAAGAAAATTAGCCCGGAGGATTTGTGCAGGCTGGAGGAAAAGAAGGGTTAAAAAAGGTGTTCCAGTTTTCTTTTCACAAAAGCTCTTGCCTTTTACTGCGAAGTAGGAAACCTTTTGTTTAAAGAAAAATGAGTCATGTGCACCTGACCTGATACAGCCTGCACGTGTGAGCCTATTGTGTGGTGTTCTGCTGATAAAGAATGGGATAAATGCTGAGACGAACATAGCACCCATTGTCCTACCACACCATACGAACTAGAAAAAGATGCTATCTGAAAAACTTGCCTGCCATTTTGCTATCTCACCCCAATTAAATCTCAGTTCTTCCCACAACATGTGAAACATATTCCCACATCACAAAGAATGGCCGTCAGGACTGTGTGGAACTAGTTGTCTGGACCCATCAGCCCAGGACCATAGCATCTCAGAGGAGCATATTCCTAGGATAGAAGAATATGGAATAGGATAGAAGGAAGGAATGGAGAAGTAGTTAGTATACTCTTCAAACTAGCTCAAACCAGCATTTCTTTTTTTTCTTTCCCTCAGAGTATTACAACCAGCTGTAAAACACTGCAGCATGAACACATAACCAGAATGTTACAGAGAGAAAGGAGGAAAGGCAAAGAGAAAATCTTTTTGACGGGGGGAAATTTTGAGGACCCAACTTGTTAAGGTTTTGGTAAATTCTTTTCTTTTCTCTATTTTTTTTTTCATTCCAGGATGAAAGAGAGAGAAATTACTCCGCAAAAGACTGAACATCCACCACAAATTTTAGATGCTGTCTGAACAAAACTCACTCTCCACAATTTGAGATATACACATCGCAATTCCCATTTCTATGATAAAAGTTTGCTAAGTTAGTATTCTCTACTGGTTTGAAATAACTGAATGGCAATTATTTTTAATTGTTGATCCAAGTAAATTTTTTTAGCTAAAATTAGAATTATTTTTTGCACCATCACTACTGCTTTTCAGTTTATAGACTAAGTGAATCTGTGCATGAAAAGGGGTCCAGAGTAGGGGATTTTTTTTGCCCAGCAAAACACACTTACTATATCTGGAGTTCAGAAGGGGAAAAAAGGCAAAGAAAACAGATATACTTCTAAAAATTCAAGCAGGAAGACCCAAATCCCAGTCCCCTGTGGGAAGCCCAATAGCTTAGAAAAAAAAAAAAAAAAAGTAAACTTAATTTAAGCAGTGCTTTTTAAAAGTAAGCACTGTGTTCCAAAATGTTCTTTCACTGACATAATGGCTTCATTTTCCTATTAAACACTGGAAATGCTCACGTTTTTGGACATTTTTGTTTTGCTTTTCGTTTAACTTCTCCAGTGCTAGTGAAATCTAGCATAACATAGCTGGTAATTTTCAGCGCTGAACCAGTTATAAACATAGATGCCTGTCTAAAGACAGTCCAGAGAGTCAGGATTACAGAGGGAAGTGGGAATGTGCATGTACAGACATGGTGTAAAATTGCTCCATTTCACACAGACAGCTATTTTATTTTAGCTGCTCAGTTGCTTGAGAAGTCCTGTTTGTAACCCCCCATAGCCCAGTCACATAGCAGCAGCACCCGTATGCAAACATATCAAACTGAGGCTAAATCCAAGTGCAGAGCACCACTTCCAACAATTTGTAATATCAAGCCTCGTGTTAAGTTTTGAATTAAGGCTGCAGTGCTCATAATCAAACAGCTGCACAGGAATCTCGGCTTTCAGATATATAAAAGTGAATCCCCAGCTTTCGCAATGACGGAATGAAACTGAAAACATGAGATGAGACTACAAATTTTTGAAGACCCAAAAGTAAGTTTTAAGACCTTGGAATGCATGCATCTTATATTTCTTTAGAAGGGAGGTGATTCTGTCTCATGATTTTTATTTTGTGTTTGAAATTGGCAGGACCACAAGTGTCTTATCATCTCCTGTGATTGCAGCAAGTGTCATAAGCAGAAAATTCTGTATAGAGGAAGGTTACGCTCACAAAGAACCAAACACATCAGCAGTTATTTTTCGCATCAGTGTTGTCTAGTGGTGAGTGGTGGTATGAGGGCAGTGCTGGCCTTACCACACTGTTTCATTAGCAGCGCTCAAGGATTTCACCTTGCAGTCATCAGGAATAGATAAAAATAGCACAACAAAAGGTGCACTGCCAGACTCCAGTTAAAATAACCTCTAGAGGATATCCCCAAACCTTCCCACAAGCCAGTTTTCCTAAGTCCAAACACCACCAGAAACCTCTTTTCCTGACAGGAAGCCTGCAGGAGAAAAAAAGGGTTTGCAAGAGATGGAGAAGGATGTCTCAGAGGAGAGGAGTCTTCAGTTTCCTTAATGCAGCTTTTATCATCATAGATCCTGATGTTCATGGTCCCTGATACACGTTTGAATGGATTTGGGCAAACAATTTCTAGTCCCAGTCCAAAGCTATTTATTTAGTGACTTTCTGCTAGCTACATTTTTACCAGACTCTTTCCATCAATAAAATAGGCATAATATTTACATAACACACAGGCTTCTTTCCACCACTGTTAATAAAAGAGTTCGAGATTTAGAACAAAATAGACACTATGGAAGGCACAGTTCTGTATGGTAACTCAGACTTTCCTTCAAACGGCACAGGGAGAGTTTCCAAGCTTCCAAGTCAAAAAAACTCAAACAAACAAACAAACAAAACAAAACAAACAGTAACAAAAAAAAAAACCCACAAATATCTGTGCTAGGTTCCTAGGGTAGCTCATATTAGTTAGGTGTAAAATCAAGGAAAAGTTTGTCAAGCAGAGTGGGAACAAGCAATAATTTGGGAAACCTGAAAGAACCATAAAGAACAGAGCTAACTTTATTTTTTCCCCCTACTTATTCCATTAGATCCCTTCTAACATGTTAAACTGAACAAAAGTCCATAATTCAAGAGTACTTCATCCTTCTGTCCCGATCCTACAGCCTGGTGTGCATGAAAGGATAGCATCCTAGTTATCCTATACCTACAGAGGCAGTGTGAATGCCTCTGTACTCATGCACTTCTTTTTTCTTTTCTCAGTTACAAGAGTTCTTATGTGTTTATAAAATCAGTAAGACAGAAAAGCACAGGAGCAAAGATGAGAGAGGAGTGAGCCAAAAAATTCACCCAAATTTCATGCTTTCCTTTGCTAGAGTGTGAGAATGTTCAACAGAGAAAGGTTATTTTTAATGGATCCCAGCTGTACCTCCAATATTCCAGTAGCCATAGACTACAGCAATTTGCACATTTTTGCAGGCTCAAGAAAGAACACTAGAAGCCGCCTCCCTCAAAAGTTAGAGGAAATATGGCTAAAAGATATTATACCTGCTCAGAAGAACATAGCTTTAACATATACTACATGGAGAGCAAAGAACACAAAAGTGTCTGTCTTCCCAAGAAAAGTTGATGCAAAAGACAAGTATATGTAAGCCACAGCACACAGACCAGAGTCTGCACTCAGTGGGGAGCTGCCAGATAATTTGTGCTGCCATGTGGCCCGTCTTTCTAATCAATAGCAAGAAAATGGAAGTAAGAGGAACATATAAAAAGTTGTCTTTTTTAACAGAAAAAATAATCTGATATCTAAGGAAAAATCATAACAGTTAATAGAGGGGACTCTATCCTTCAGAAAAAAAAAAAAAAAAAAGAACAGTTTCTGGAAAAAAATAGTACACAAAGATATATTTTCCAGAAACTCTCACTTCATTATCCTCATAAAAAAGTAAAATTGCTGAATTACCTTCAGTCATTGTGAGTCTGTTTATTTCCAGCTGCAAGTTGTATAGAAATGCACAGTGTCCAAAACTTGGAATTTATTAAAAAGTGGTTTAAAAAATGTGAATTCCAGCCAGTTGAAAAGAAAAAATGAGACTAGAAACAAGAAAATACTGTTATTCTGACCTCTCTTACTCTATAATTTTAGTCTGTTTATTTACAGAGACCTTAAAGAGACATGAGCTGAAAGGGATCATGCTTCGGCACTGCTGTCAACTATTGTTCTCATCTGGAGAACATATCTTTACTGGAAAATATAGATTTCTCATGGTGTCACCTGGTGCTGAGCACTCACCCAGTCCCTTAACTTCTTTTTAAGGAGGGAGTGACAGAAGAAAAAGTGGGTGAAGGGAGAAAACAGGAAGGGGAGAAGGGAGAGGTTGAAACAAGAAAATCTTACTCTTTCATTTAAATATATGGTGTATGCATTTCCTAAATGTAATGAGTTTAACTAGGACAGATTTAGTACAGGAATTTTAAACTCATTTTATAAGCCCCCAAACTATATCATATAAACTTTCAGTTTGGAGTATCTTCTTATAACTTTAGATTAAATATGTGGTAGTACATTGTGAGGGGGGTTAGTACCTAAAACTCTCACTAGATTTATTAATGGGCCCAATCCTACAGAATCATGTGCACTCTTAATCCCACATAATACTCCCCCTCCTCCCCCTAGCTTGTACTTAAAAGCAGTATAGTTTCCACAAAGTTACCCTGGTGTGTTAATTGCTTTACACATTATTCCTTCCATTCAGAGATATGTTAATGCTATAATTAATTATATGCTATACCCAGCAACTGACTTTTAGATCTATCTTCAAAAGCCAGGTGGAGATTAAAACTAAGATCTACGTTTCTCAAAACTTCAGGTCTCCCCCAAAGACATTCACGTGTACATAGGCTTTTCTTCTGTGGTGTGGTTAATATTCTGTGAACTGTAGACTATATCATAAATTAAAGAGAAAGCATAATTAACGCTACTGTTGAAATCATAACATCAGCATTTTTTCACCATGTGACTTTAAAAATTCATTAGCTTAGGAAGCATGCTTCTGTTTTAAGGATTTTAATCCACTTCTAGAAGTAAAAACATGAACTATACCAACTGAAAATTTTATCTTACTTTTTTTTTCTTTCTCTTATTCTCAGTTCTCATATATCTAAATTTCATGGGGCTTTGTACCTTCTATGTTTTTTTCAAGAATGCGTGAATATGTTAGCTTTTTTTTTTCTTTAATTTCCCTAATACATTCTAGTTCATTCCACTAGGCTGGCCTTCCTTCCTTCCTTCCTTCCTTCCTTCCTTCCTTCCTTCCTTCCTTCCTTCCTTCCTTCCTTCCTTCCTTCCTTCCTTCCTTCCTTCCTTCCTTCCTTCCTTCCTTCCTTCCTTCCTCTCTTCCTTTCTTCCTTTCTCCTTTCCCTTCCTTTTCCCTTCTTTTTCCTCCCTTCTCCAGTTTCCATCTGGATAGTCTTGTTCTTGGTTTCCTACAGGTTCTCCAGACTTTTTGCTGGAAGCTTTCATGCACAATCCTATTAAGAGCCTAGTTCTCAAGGTCTTTCATGAGGTCTCGCTGCTAAAAACAGAAGGCCAAATCCATAGGTCTAGAGGGCATGCTCTAAACTTGAAACGATTAAATGATTACACTTAAAATAGAACTGAAACGATCCCAAGAAAACAGACCTCTCACTTTGGGGTTTCAGACTGCACAGTTTCGACACCAAGCATGGAAATCTAAGCTGAAAGGATTTTAGGATGTGTACTTGGTGGAAGCACAAGCTCTTGCTTCCATGCCAAGGGCATGGTTGGTATCATGTTAGGAGTATGGGGAGCAGCCCAGGTTCCTGCCCCTGTGATAAGGTCTCCTCTCGCTCTGCCCTTATTCACGCAGGCTTCCTCAAAGGGGCTGCCTTTCTCACCCTCCCATGGGGCCAAGGAGGATCAGCTGTTCTGCTGTCATATGTTTCCATAGTTCAGATGTCTCAGGACCTCTCAGCTGCAGCCAGAGCATTGGAAGAAAAATCATTCTTGCTATCGAGCAACTCGATCCAAACAAAGAAGTTTTGGGACTCCCACAAGACAAGACAAATCCCATGAAATTTCTCACCTGCTTTCTAGACTGAAGGAACTAATGCATTCATAACCAGTTCCCTGCCAAATAAGAAAATTAGACCTATTTTATTTCACTCATCTCTATAATACAAGCAGCTCTCTAACCAGAAACCCTTTAGCAGATCCCTTCACTAATTCAAAGGATCTGCTTGAATCTGATTACATTGTGTTGTCTAGGTAACTCAAACTTTCACCTCATTTTGCTGTCCACTGTATGAGTCTTTGCAAAAATACTTCCCTCCACTTTTGTTTTTCTCTAGTGTTTTCTAACCTCCATCTCACTGTTCTCTGGGAATACCGTTCAAAATCTGGAGGACATTGTCATGAACAGAAGCTTTCTGTCTAACACCAGGTCAAAGACACCACAGGGTTCATTCATGACTGGAACTGAACATTTCCAGCAAACAAAAGGCAACCTGTTAATTCCACCCTGATTGCTGCTCTTGTTTGCATCAGAGCTGTCCCTTCCACAGAGACGGACTCACAGATTATACAGACCTTATAAGGCACTGAAAGCTCAGAATCTCCAAGGTAATTGATGAGAAAGATTAAACACTTTTAATCACTATATATGTTAAATGCAGTTCAGCTACACATATTCTTTTCCAGTGGCTCCAGAGGGAGTACAATAGTTTGCAAATGTAACTTGAAATTTCCTTTTTGCTAAGCAAAGTTAGATGAATTTCCATCATCATAACAAAAATAAAACCTGAATGGCTTAAGAAAAAGTGTACGTGGGTGAAAACTCATTTTATTACGAAGGACAAGATGCAATGAATGGAAATCATTTCAGAGTGTTATTTCTAAATAAAAACCAGCTAAGTACTTTCAGGGCTGTAATACAAGTAGTAAAACACTTCATTTCACATACACGCAATATTTAAAATATAAATGCTTGGCTTCATCTAAAATCTAGTGGAAGTAAGTCTTTTGGTTTCACTGTAGTAGTATTATAGAACAAAATTTTAATTTAGTTTTAGATAGAATATGCACAACATATGCATGAATTTGTATTTGCACATATTTTTGCATATCCCTTCCAGATTAAAGATACAGCACACACAGAAATATGCTTGGCTGTGAGTCTCGAAGTATGTATTTTTGTTCAAAGCTGTTATTTGCAGGACCAAAATCTGACCTCCTCTGCTTTGTATCTGCAGCCTCAGGTATGGTGCCGACAACAATAATGTGAGTTTTGTCACTTGGCCTTGTCAGTGACTCTAAGCTGTCAGTAGATCATTGCCACATGGCCACACTACACTCTAGGGGAGTGAGAGACATTAAGCGAGTCAGCCTTGTTGTGCTATATTAAATATGTCAGTTTTATAAAGCAGGCTTCAGTCCACTAGGTAAAGAGTAGAAAGCAGAAATTCTGCACTTAAAAATCTTTACTAACAAGCCTGGAAAAAATGCTGCTTCCTGGGTGGACTTCCCTTTCCTTGTGAGCATGATGAAGGAGGCAGCCGCACAATAACTGTGTTACACTGCACGGTAGCAGACGTAGAAGTTTTATGATAGAGAGCAGTATTGGGGTTGGACTCTGATATGGTAAATTATGGGGAAAATCATGGATTAGTCACAGTAAAAATGTCAAAAGCAATAGGAATTATAGTAAAGAAAAAAGACCTACATAAAGTCCTAGATGTGCTCAAGGCCAAGTTGCCGCTTTAGACCACCTACAGTTACAATCGTTATTTATTTACCCAATATCCTTGCTGAGACTGTGTTGAATGGAAGACAACAGCCTACCTCAGAGACTTTACAGTGCAAATTGCCAGTCTTGACCCTTGGCTCTGTTCAGCCATGAGCGTCTAAATGGCAGGAGCAATCCCATGAGATCCATGCAGCCCTTACATGTTTCAAACCTAGCTCATGGACCCCGGGGAGTTCAGACAGAGATGTTGCTGTAGGGGTGCAAATGGGATAGAAAAGTAGTGGAGCAGGAGACACCCCTCAGAGACGGGCAGGAAGCTCTCAGAACCAGAGGAAGGGGAATAGATGGTCAGCGATCACTCACATATCTTGACTGGCCCTGAGGCCACTGTCATGCGCATGTCCAACCAACCCGGTGCTCAGTGTCATGGCTGTGCAAAAACACTTACGTTGCCAGCCCTGGGGACATGCCGAGCAACTCTTCCTTCCTCAGTAATTTGATTCTAATCTACTAGACTAACTAATGGCTCCAGGAGGCACTGAAAGTACAGCTAATAGTAATTTTCTTTGGAAGATGAGCTGTTTGTTAGAGGAATGCAAAAGTCATGCATGACAGACAGGGAGGGCTTCCTTTTTTTTTCATGGATGCACCAACTTCAACTGGAAGGAGTTTGTCTTTTATAATATTATTGCATGGCAAAGAAAATGCTAATGTGGCTTTTGGAAGAGAAAGAAGAAAACAAGAGCCGGATAGGTAAATCTTCTGTAAATGTTAGAGCTCACAACACTTTCTATCTGTGCATTATACATCACACTGTGAAATCTGTGTGATGGGGAGAGCTGAAAGCTACAATCTGAATGGCATCATATGACAAAGTCACTGTTATGACAAACTGTTCTTTGTAGTGGGAATCCTAATGATAAAGATTTCTATTTAAATACTATTAGTAGCTATAGTAGTAATGTTAGTATTAGAATAAGCTTTATGACCAGGAGTTTGAGACGTTTCCATTGCTTAGATGAAGTCATAACGGGCAAACAAGGGACCTGTTGCAATTAGATGCAGAGGTTCTTTTTCCTATATCAAAAAGGCATTCATTTTGTTTAAACATCATCTCAATAAAAGTATCTGGAAAGCTAGGAATTATCCTGCCTTTTGAAAAAACAACTTTGCAAAATAAAAGTAATAAAAGAATAGCTGGCAAGTACACAGGATCTGGAAGATGTGCTGTGGAATATGACTGTTGCTCATTAGAACAACAGAATTCTGAGGTATTAGTAAAAATATGTTACTAATGTCTGAAAGATAACTAATACTTGAAATATAGAAAACATACGACCATTTGAATGCCTTAGAAAACAGCACCATTGTTGTGAGGACTATATAGAGAGATGATGTTCAGATGCCTCCAACTATGTGCAAAGGGTCTCCTGGCTGTTGTCAGAAAATGTAAAGACATTTTTTTTTCCTCAGTATTCTGTGGGGCTAATAATCTCAAACTTCCAAAAAATATGGATCTTGTGAAAATACCACGCTAATTTTAGTAATAACACTTTTCCAATCTATCTCTGAATTTTCCATTTATATTATTCATTGTGGGATAATCAGCCTTTCTTCAATACAGGGACTAAAAATTCATTCTCTAGTGAAAGCTGGACTGTCACACCACTCCAGGATGTAAGACTTTAAGGAGAAAACATGCCACGATTATTACATAACAGTAAAGAAAAGTGTGTGGTCATTTGGAAAGAAGAAAACATTCCATGGCTGCTTTTTCTTTCACAAATTTCAGTGTTGTTTCTCAGAGTAAAGGGGTGGTCCACTGCACCTTACTGTAGCTTTTCCTACCACTTTATAATCAGTATAACACAAGTATTCTCTGTCTTATTCAGTTTACATTGCTGCTGTGCTATTATTTGTTCATTTCAGCCTGTTAAACCACAAATTATTTTTTCTAAACCCTTCTTGAGTGTGTAGTGTCATCTTTCTCCAGGTGTTTTTTTGCAACTTTCTCACCCTCAGTCCTGACCTGAACAAAGTTAAAGGAGACCACCAGTTCCTTCCTACCTCTTCCTTAAAAAGACTTTGCTTTTCTTTCCCTTTTTGTCTTCAAAAAAATCATTATGCCAGCAGACAGTAGCAAAAGGCTAAAAGGCTCATTTTCACAAGAGTTAAGACAATAAAACTCTGCCAGTTGGACCTCAGGAAACCTTCAAAGCTCACAAAAATATCATGAATATCATGTTCTCTGATGTGTTACTTCTAGAAAGACTCACTGAATCATGCTATTAATAGGAAAATAATTGAGAAAAAATGTACACACAGGTGGTTTGAGCTATGATTTTCAGTTCATAAGTGGGTTAGAGATAATATATGAGAGTTTGTTTTTATCTTCTCCTTGCTAATCACAAGGAGCCATACAGGTCATAGGAAGGCCTTACATGGACTAAAATAAGAGAATCTCCATGTCTTTCTATTGGTGAGATAAATATTAAAAAAAAAAATTCTATTAAAGAATTTTTCTTTGTTTACTGCTTGCATTTTGCTTTGGATCTTGGAAGATTTATGAAAGTTACCTGATAGTGCTTTGAGGTATTTGATTCCCCTAGTTGTTGTCCTTCATACAAGGCAAAAAGAGTTTATTCCAGAAAAAGTAAAAGATACATTTGGAAAATGCCAGAAATCTGTGGTTTGGGGGAACTGTATTTGATACTTTTTCTCAAAGAAAAGGATTTTTTTCTCAACCAGCTCCTCTTCCTCTGCCCATATACACATGTGCTTCTGTTGAAAGAAGTTCTAGCAAGTAAAGACAGGATAAAACTGGAGCACAGATCTCATCATTTGCTTAAAGGGATTTAATGCCATAGAAGGGCAATTAGGGGCAAAGAATAAAAATAAAGAACTGTCTTCTCAAATTAGAGAGATTTCTTTTTAAACAAGAAATACTCAGTGAAGAAAAATAGATCTAAAGGGGATGTCAATATGGTTTAAACTGGTCAACTAACAAAATTTACAGGACTAATGACCAAAAATCTTCGCTCCATCCTCACTCACTCTGAATATTTCATTCCAAATCAAACCACTGTTTTAAACGAAAAACATATTTTCTCATCTATATTAGTATATTACTATGAAGATGTTTATTAAGTTCACCATTAATAAAAACAACTATTTTGGAAACGTGCTGTGGTCCCTAGGGTAGTCTGAAAGCATCTAGGATGCTTTAGGAGTGCTGGCCAAATGCAAAACTGCAACACAAGGGAAAACTTCTGGCACCCCCGCACGTACCACAGGATTTTCTCCCCAGAGAAGCTGTTCAAGAACATGATGAATACATTGTAAAAGCAGCGCCACAAGTGCTGTAGAATACAACTTTTCATAGAGGACCTTCAGTGTGTTTTTTTTAGTTAAAATGACCACATAAGATTTCTAAGCTGAAGACAATGGTGTCGGCTTATTAATACAGAAACTATGAAGTAGTATTTAACAAGTGTCCTTATTGGCAGACATGATACTACTTGACAATTTAAGGGAGTATATCTAAAACTATGAAATTTCATGCCAAAAGTCTAGGGTATTGAAAAATTCAAGGAAGAAAAAAGGATGAACATGTTTTCTTTACAGAGCAATTATGGGAAAGACTGTGAATTCAACTTCCAACATCTAATAATACTTCTCTCTCAAACATCATCAGACCAGAAGGTGTTGATGTTACCTAAAGTTGTCTGTACTAGCTAGGTTTCTAGGCCAGAAAAAATGAACTGCAAAGTTTGAGAACACTGTGCCCTTTGAGATTTCTGCTACGTCCTGAGTCTGAACGGTCTAATAACATAAAGAGAACCTATTTTTCCTTGAAGGATTTTGGCACTTTAATTCCAGATCCAATGCAAAACAGAGAATAAAGTAGAGAAGCCTATTAATAGAGAAGCCTATTTGAAAAGACATATGTATGCCTTTTACCTCTGTTAAAGTAAAAACTGTACTTCAAAGTATAGGGGTGTTGTACGTGACATGTTTCATAGATCATTTCCTCTTAAGACTTTTTTCCACCTCACTCCTTGATCATTTTAAGCAAGCAATAGTAACTTTTATTCTGCTTTCTCAGAAAAATATTTTTATTGACTTCACTTAAGAAGAAATAGTATTATTTAATATTATTTATCACCTCTAACTGGAAAGAAGTAGCAGGTCAAATTTTCAGTAGTACTGTCTCAGTTTAAGAAGAACTAAAAGGTCAATGTAAGATGAGCATAGCCAGCAAAACTCAACTCCAGCTCCAAATATTCCCAAACTTCAAGGAGTCGCACTCTAGGTATCTTTCATCCCAATAGTCTCATAGATGGCAGTAAAAAAAAAACAAAGAAGGGTGGGCCTACAATTACTCTAAACCAAATGTGTTTAAAGAGATGCCTCCATTTAGTATTTTCCTCAGTAACATTAAATATAGAATTATTATTAAAAATTTCTCTAGAAATAGAGGCACTGTTTTTACAGAGGTATGTGTGGCACTATTTAAGGCAGGCAATATGACAATATGTGGGATCATAAAATCATAGATGGTTGGAAAAGACCTTTAAGATCATTGAGTCCAACCGCAAGCCCTTCACCACACCTGCTAAACCATGTCCCTAAGGACCTCATTTTCACATTACCTGAACACTGTCAGGGATGGTGACTCCACCAGTGTCCTGGGAGAAGAGACAGATGCTAGACTCACTATAACCTCCTTACAGGTAGTTCAGGTAGAGAGCAATAAGATCTCCCCTGAACCTCCTCTTCTCCAGACTGAATAACCCCAGCTTCCTTAGCTGCTTCTCATTAGACCTCTGGATAAAGCCGGAATTTAAAATTAACTCTGCAGTAAACTCAGAAGACCCCATCTTTGGACTCTTATGGGAAAAAAATAAAAATAAATCAAATAGTTCAGAATTATTAGTCTACAGGAAGAATACCATAGTTTTGTTTTCTGAATGGAACTCCTTACAATACCTTTGTACAATAATTCTAGAAGCTTTAGTAACAGGAAACTTCACAGATCCCATTTTCTAAGTAAGGAAATCAAAACAAGGTAAATTAAGTGCACAACATGTTTGAATTCATTAAGAGAACCCAGATCTTGTGCTTCTGAAGCAAAACTGTACTGGATAAAACTGGAGTTCTCTCAACCCTATTTCAAAACAAAGATAGTACTATCACTTGTCATTCCAAAAATTAATGAGAAAACCAGCTCTTACAGACTCTAAGTAAAAGAGATACCACAGCGTTGACTGCTACGCTCTCCTAATCATTAGAAAGTCTTTCCTAAAGCCTAATCTACATCTTCCCACATTCATCTTTGACCAGTTATCTTCTTTTGCTGTCGTCTTAGTGTCTGAGCATTAATATAGCAGTTGATATTTTCTGTTTTTTTATCTAGTGTGATCTTTTTGAAAATTTTTAAGTGTCAAAATGTCTACAGGAAGAAAGTAAAAAGTAGAGAAAAGGCACAACTTCACATTTTGCTACGCGTGAAACAATCCTATATTTTTTGTAAGTTGTAAGACAGCAAATAAATGTAGACTGAGTAGATGATTGCTGAAATCATCATTCTCCCAGATAAATTTCTCTGCATCTCAACCTTAACTCTGGGCAGATATCCCCCACCTACTCTTTACCTTCACTCACCCGTATATTTATTTTCTCGGTCTTTAATTTTATTTACTTATGCCTTAGACAATAAGAGGAATAAATGTCTAGAAGCTTAAAAAAGAAGAATTGAAATAAGAAAGGTTTTGGTTTTATGCCAATTAAGACTGAAAGCATATTACCTTATCCTATCGATCTCTTTTCTGTGCTCTGGTATTCTATCGTTACACCACACTAGAAGATGTAATAGGTGTCTGCCTAGTGGAAGAGTCCTGAAAAAAACAGAACAAGCCAGAGCCTCAGCTCTCAGTCTTCGCTGATTCCTGGAACTTGAACTGATGTGGCTTTAGGACATCACATCATCTTGTCTCATGAGATGAATCACTTGAATTTGTAACTCTACTCACTGTAAATATTCTTTCCTTCCTAGTAACTATTTCTAAGAAACAAAAATGACCTTATGTGTTTGCAGATCAAAACCAGAATCAGTGTATGCTTTATGGATCAAACTGCACCAGAGATATCTTGACAGTCCAAAGCAAAGTCCTCAGGACTGTATTGTCTTGGTTTATCCAAGCCCTTGCACATTTGCCCTATGTTCCCACCAGGACTCATGCCCCTTTGGGGCCATGTTCACACACAGGAAAGGTGTCTATAAGCAGCAGTGGATGGGAGGCTTGTTTCATCCACCTTGATTGTCCAAACTCTTTTCCAAGATGTCTTTTCAGAATTATGCCTTATTAATAAGTAGAGATACATCCAATAAATTCTGCCAACATAAATTAAACAGGATTGTGCATATTTTCAATCCAAAAGTAGGACATATAACATGCATAAACATACATACACACACACACATGCATACAGACACAAGTACACACTTTTTTTTTTTTTACGTGTAAGTGGCATAGTATATTCTGTTAAGGTTCTGAGAAATTAAGATTACTGATGTCAGCAACAAATGCTGAGATGATATAACCATTTTCGACACTTCTACAAAAGGCTATTTAATCATCTGTAGCTATTCTCCAGACAATCATAAATGCCTTATTCTATTTACTGTATAAAAGCATGGCAGAGCCCAGGAGATATGCCACTGAAACAACAAGGAAATCAAACTTCCACTTGTTTCTCATCAATCTTTGAAAGAGAAGAATTCACTACCAGAATATGTGGCTCCCTAGATTTGTCAGATTTTCATGCAAATATCTGCTTTTCTTCTTCCCACTTTCTCTTATAGAAATCTTCATATAAAACTTATTCAGGCTGTTGTGTTTCCTGTGTCTTGTCTTCCAGTGCTAACTGTGAACCACACTGTGGTTCAACTAGCTGCTAAAAGTAGACTGGAATTGTGGACTGTCCTTTGTCATATCTTTTCATGTCATTAATTCTCAAGAACCTAATGAACTCTCTAGAGTTATCGTCATGAAAAAGAAACATGGAAAGAGCTTTGTCATGGATTTCCAATGAGACTAGTTCAAAAGGTTTTCACTGATTCTGGTGGGTTTGATTGCTTCTCCAATTGCCTTCTTATCTGAATTTATTTGTAGATTTGTGCTGTGGGGCTGCTGTAGGCATTTTATATTTGAGAAGAAAAAAAACCCTTCTATAATGCTCCGTGCTCTCCAAGATGCCATAGGGAAAGAACTCAAGAGGTTCGGGTTATCTTTCCACCTTCATTGGTGGATAACCCCTAATCACTTTCCATAAATATGCCAGAATTTCTCTGTAATTTGAGGCTACTGATACTTCGTAATGTACTTTGAAATCTATTAATAAAAATTATCTGCAAACACTAGGCTGTATTATGCTTACAGTAGAAGTTATTTGCCTTAATTGCACCAAACTACTTGCTGCTTAAAAGCATGCTATTGTTTACAGATCACCCTTTGTCTGAACCTTTTTAGCTCCTATTGTTCCAGATGGCACCTTTGTATCTTTGAGGTACTAGTCATTATCACAGATTTCCCTGTCTAATCAATTTGCCCCATTGTTTGTATGAAACCTAACTTTTGCACAGAAAAGAAAAATAAGGGCTTTTTTAAACATTGAAGTTGACTGCAAAACTGCAGTGATTGACATAAAACTTGTAATTATGCATAGTTGCTAAGTTGAAACTTCATTTCCTACTTTTCTCATTTGACTTAATTCCAAGTTGATTTTTTTCTTTTTTTTGCAGGTTGACTGTCTTAGGTAGGCAAAAAAGATACCCCAGTCTAGAATCTGACCTTGCTGAAGTCACTAAAGATTTGCATGGACTCAAGTTTTATCTGAAGTTCTTGGGTATTCATTTCACAGATATAAAATTTCTTTGCAAATTCTGGTGTCCATTTTTTCTGTCGTTCCTGCTGCCTCTTTTTTTTCTTTTTTTTTTTTTTTTTGTCCTACATAGTGCTATAGCATGGAAACAAAGAAAAAACAAAATCCTTGTTTTATAATTTCCTAGATGCTTTTTTGGGAAGAAAATGACCAATAATCTGTTATGTTATCCATATGGCTGGTTTGATCTTTAGGAGACCAAATTTTTTCTCCAGAGACATATACAGTATAAGCACAGTGACAAGACACAGACATGCTATTGTTGCCAAAGTCACTGAGTGATTTAAACTGACTAATTACAGTACATAGAAGTATCAGACATGGCTGTTTTATTCAAGCAGAACTGATATGTCTTGTGGACACCATGTAGCTCAGAAGTGGAAGAAATACGGCTGATAAAAACACAGAGTGCACCCCATAACGAGGGTCATTTCTATGATTCTTACTCTAATGCATTCCTACTGTGTTCGTGATCAGAGGATCAAAATCCCTGATTTCTTCTCTGATGATGCAGGATACCTTCACTCACAAGAGAGCATTTCCTTCTACAGAATTTCGTGAAGAGAAATGCCGCTCACAACCTAGAGTACTGCTTAATCAGTAAAATATTACTATCATAGCAGAATTCTTTTACCTCTAAAACTAGTTATTCCAGGACACTCTTAGTGTAGTTACATCAGTGGGTTTTCACCGGTGACTAATTTGCTTCATCAGTCCTTGCAGCTCCAGCTCTAAGGATCTCCCAGAGGATGCTGCACCTTTGGATATCTAGACTTAATCTGTGCCCTTTGCTTCCTCTTACCACTCTGTTGCTTTTGGATCTTACAGGTTTTAATTTTTTTTTTCGTGTGTGTAAGCATCACTTGTTAATAAATTACTACAACAAACATGTACAGGACAAAAAAAAAAGAAAAACCACTCATAAGAACTGGCGAGCACCTACTTTAAATTCAAGTGCAGCAGCAATTTAATAAAAACAACTCCTCCAGAATGTAGCCATAAGGAAAGAGTTTGCACAATCTGTTCATCTGCATAATTAGTAATTGAGGACCTGAGAACAGTTGGAACATTGCTGTGGGCGACCCAGGTCAGATCACTGATAACATAAATAACAAAGACTCAGATTTCCAAAAACTACAAACATCAGAATGTAGCTAACAACAACTCTAATAAGAGTGCACAAAACAAACACAAAAAGGAAAAATTCAGATAGCCATGAAAGGCCATAAGGCTATTGCAGAAAACAACCAGTACATCATAAATTCCATCTGAGCCATATAAAGAAGAAGAAAAAAAAAAGTAAAAAAAAAGAAACGGAATGAGAAAAGAACTTAGAAAATACAGCAACTTATTTGGTGTATTATTTGCATAATGATGCAACTATTTACACTGTACTCATGCCAGATGCTTCCTATAAGCAATCCACTTGAGTAAAAATAAAAAAATCCCATTATTTATATCTAAGTATTAACATGACTAATTATATCAGGATCAAAAATTCCTATAATCACAGTGCAATCTTTTGTTTTCACTACATTGTGACAAAAAAAAACATACACAAAACACCACAGGACCTAGTATTCCAATCTGAAAGATGAAGAGTAGTACAGGAGAATAATAATGATGATACCCTGCACAGTTGTGGATTCCCTCTATTCTGGCGATTTAATTTGTTATATTTTAACCGTGGACAAACATGCTTCAAGACACTGGACCTGGGTAGGCCCTTGGTGGATCTAAATCTTCTAAACAATGACTTCAGTTTGTCAGCTTCACGTTTCATTTCTTATTTACAATATAAAAGCATTACCCAAATGAGCTGGCTATTGCCACGTAGTTTATTTGTATTTATTTATTTCACCTCCATGGCAGGTATAAAGAAATAATGATACAGAAGGCTGTTGATTTATGTTGGTGAAGGCTAGAGTTTTGCCACATGACAGTAAATCAAAATAACTAATTTCTTAGCAAAAATATGAAAATAACCTAGCTGTTTGGGTACCAATGAATTTTTGATTAACAGAAATGCTGGAAGCCCCAAAATACCAGAGCGAAAGTGGATTCTAGGATCTCTGTACTTAAAGAAATCAAAATCAAGCTATCTCAAACTCAGCCTAAAAAAATGACATCTGGAAGTAGAGACATCTCTGTAATTTGGTCCCTGGCAAACAACATTATGCTATTTGCAATGAGATTAGGACAAGGGTTGGAACTTTAATGCCTTTGTCCCTTCACTATGCAGAGTAAAATATTAGTGTACAGGAGAAACAGAGAACTAAAAAATTCAAGCAATAGGAACATAAAAATATGACAACAGTGAAATTGATTGCACAGAATATGAACTCATCTGAGTTATTGCAAAGGATCGTGGTTTTTACTTTAATTATATACAGTAATCTTAGTGATATAAACCACCTGGAAGTGAAAACATTTTCTGGAATAATCTGGGAAAAGTTGTTTCTCCCCCTTCTTCCAAACCAAAGCATGATGTTTCTATCCCCATACTTTAGAACATGTTAGGAATCAGGTATACAGAAATCTATCGGAATGACTGAACATTGCAAGCTATCTAACACACAGACTAACTGCAAAAACACCTTGAGGACATCTTGAGCTTTCTTCTACTGTAGGCAAAAAAAGTTACTAGCACCAAATAGCACCAAATAAAGCTGTTTTCAGTAAGAGTGCACCCTAAAGTTCACTGCATCTTCGAAAATTAGCCTAACACTGGTCAGAGTTCCTTATTTTTGAGTTAAAGACCAAAAAAGATCCTTGTCAGAAATACAGATTAAAAGTAACAACTTTACTTCAGATTACTTTTGATATAGAAAATACTTGATAAGGCTTCTATAAATTTTTAAAAATCTTGAAATTATGAAAAAAAAATCATCTCTTTCTTTCTTAAACGTAACCTCCTCCTGAACCCTCAGCATACTCTACCTAGTCAGCTGAAGGAAGGGTATGAAACCATATAACAGTATACTAATCCAGACACTACCTACAAATTCAGATCTGTTCGCAAATCCTGTCTCATTTCTGACACAGAAGAGCTGTGAAAGTCACCTTCCTTCTAAGTGTTATTAATGTAACTCTCATTTGAATTTTCAGGTCATCACAGAGCACTGCAACATGAATCGTGAAAAATGATTTTCTCTTTGCTGAGTATGTGTATCCAAACAGATACCAGCTGTAAATTGAGGGAAAACCTAAAGTAGCCAGTGTTGTAGGATGAGAAAGGGAACACTGCAAGCAAACAGCAGACTGTGCATCCTGGAAGCAGGAACTCATAGGCTTAATGTAATAAGGAATAGCATAGACTAGAAATTTCCACTGCTTAAGAAGCTACATAGTGCCCTGAGAAATAAAATTGGATGGGAACAACTGATTGCTGCTGTGAGATTCTAAGTGTCTTCCTGTATTTTTCCCATCAAGCTGACTCCTAGCCTCTCTTCACATTATGATAACTGCCTCTATTCTGCTGTCAAACTTAAGTGAACAAGATCACTTCACTAATAACATCAGTTTTGTAACACAGTCCTCAATGTTCAGTTATGGGGATATTATTGTAAACTGGCCCCATTTTTTTTCAACTTTCACTAATAGTATAGTTAAGTTCCACACTGGCGTGAGTGAACTTGACCAGATATGGTCCTAGGACCAGATGATTTCCAGAAACGCCTCTAACCTCAACTATTTTGTGAGTCTGTGAAAGTAATGCACATGGGACACCTGTCTGCTCTGAACAGACCTTTTTTCTACTTTGATTTTTCGTTTTCTATTCCATCTTTTATGGAATAATTTCCATTTTGCACCAGAGCAGCTAGCTGCTAGGAATTAAGCCAATATGCTAAACAAACAAACTAAAAAAAATCGACATCCAAGAAGCAGATTCAGGATCCTATTTGATTGAGAGAACACATCAGTGACTTGAAAAATGCTGAGGAATTCATCATTACTCAAGCACAACTTACAGACGTTAATGCAAAACCCCTGTTTTGCTGCTAATACAGAAACAGCTGTATCTTTCAAAGAGGACTGGGAAAAAAAAAGACACATACTCCTCCATATATACAGCACCACTACAGGCACAACAATCAGCCTAAAAGCAGTTTATATTAAAGAAGAGTAGGAAAAGACTGGAATTAGAAGCAACCACTTTTCATATAGTCTTACCCAGTGACACCAGTGAATCTCATAAAAACACCACCTTAAACACTGGGAATATCCCATCAGTCATACTAGGGATTTTGAGCTTTTAGTCAAAGGTGCAAGTAAGAAGGTGTTCAACACCATAAATTTAGGCATAGACCACAAACCGAATCACATATCATTGAGTCATGACAGTGGCAGGCAAGAATTTATTGCAGGAGAGTCTAAAGCAATATACTGTTTCTTCCACCACAAAAGATCACCCAGTGCAATGGTATTTTTATCTGATAGGGTTTGCTGACAGAATGAAATACATCAATAGGTCTTCAAGGCCAGTAAGAGGAAGGTACTACCAGTTAGCTAACTAAAATTTACATCCTCGTTGTCCTTTGCAGTGTTTCAATATCAGCCAACTGATAAAAATGAAAAAGTCATTACCATTTTATCACATAAGTATGACAATAAGAGCTTTAAAAAAGTTTGAAAAGTTTTAAAAATTATGAACATTCATCTTTTCCTATATAAATTCTCGTATGTAGCTTAGGGTTATCAATCAGTCATGAAAAAAAAAAGACTTCTTTAGGAAGAAGAAGTATATTTTAGGAGGATCTAGTCTCTATTGGCTGTTTAGGACCTTTATGATAGATACTGTCCAACAGTAATGTCCTGCAATTAGTGCAAACTTGTATCCTCCATCTGCTATGCTTAAGCCTGGATCTCAGCAGCTCAGCAGCCCCAGGATGGATGCTGATGCTTGGCTTCCCAGAACAAACCAAAAATCAGGGGTATTAGTCTATTTTGATGAGGATTTCAAGTTACTCTCATGACTCATCAAGTATTCTCTACATAGAAGGATTGATACAAGATTGATTATTTAATTTAATGAACATTTTCATCAGTGATGCACTCTGTTCTTTAAAAAATAAAAAATATCTAAAATAAATAAATAACATTAACTCCTAAGCTGGAATAATCACAGGTCCATAACCCTGATTGTATTCAGTCCCAAAATCTTTTTCAGAATAATCATAACACCTGTAAGACCACAACAAATACTTTGAGACAATTCCCTGGTATTTCTCCTTTGTTCAACAAGAGGATAGCAAGAGAAACCAAGACCACCTGTAACTTCTCAGTTACAAAGGACACTGTTAAGCAGATATAGGATAAGGATTAAGCAGCTGTTTTCTGAGCACTCAGTACAGCAGAAAGATACTTGATGAAATATTCAGCCTATGCCAGGCCTCTGTAAGATAAAATATACACCATGATAAACTTAACATATATGCAACCTCCAAATGGAGGAAGATAAAAGCCATAAATTCATGTATATTCCTGCATCCCAGACTCCTTCTGTCCCTTTTGTATTCTTTTGAACTGCATGTTTTATACACACTACTCTCCTGAGGAGAGAGGTTGTTACCTGCTCTAGTGAACCTGATTACCTTCCTGCAATTCTGTTTACCCAAGGAAGCTTTCCCAGTGAAGCAGGAGAAGAGATATGTAAGAATGCATGTGAACAAGTATTTGTAATCATGATACAGAGTTTTTTATTATGATTATTCTTCACACTGCAGTGGCCATTTGCTTACATTATAACTCACTCTGCTTTCTCTCTCTTCCTTCTACCAGAGAAATAATTTAATGATTTAGTTGAACATTTGTGCTAAATATTCAAAGCTGTTTTTTTTGTTTTTCCTTCTGAAAAGGAGACTGTTTAATCAGATTGAAGAAATAAACTCAAAGAGATGCTATAACCTTTTACGCCTGTTAAAAGTTGCTTTACTATAGAGGCCGAAGCTAGAAAAAAATCCATCCTATCTCAGGAAAATATCAATAGAGGTCCAAATGAGCATTTTTCACAGAAAAAAATACTGCTCACCTTTTAACTTATATTAACTTTTACATCTTTTACAAATGTGGAATAGTGATCTAGGAATTACTTGAACATCAGTTTATAATTGCATAGCTCAGGTAATGGACATTTTCTGAACACATTTGAGCTATCTAGGGTCAAAAAGGAAGTCTGTTTCAGCCATAAACTGAAACTATTTCTCAGCTATAGTTTTCTAGGTAAGGTTTCACTGGCCCTTCTCAGCTTTAAAACAGTGCCTGACTCTCCTTGGCAGCAGAATCCAGCCTTCAGGATCAGGTGGAGTTTAGAAAATACTTTGGGTAATGTGATACCCGGAAGGTTATTCCAAACCCAGAGTCTGGTAAAGAGAAATAGCCGTGCGCAGCTAGAGAGCATACAAAGAAAGGAGGTTTATAATCTGGGTTCGGGGAGGAGACCATCATCTTGGCGCACATAGAGGACTGCAAACCACAGTTCCAAGGCAAAGATAAGAACACAGACTTGAGCCAGAGAGAGATCTCATCAAAATCCTGATTTAAAAGAAAGATAGATTCAGATTAGAAATGCAAGATATTGGAAAAAGTCTAGACAGATTTGGGCCTACTAGTCTTATTCGTGAACAGTTTCTATCAGTATCAGTGCTATCTGTAGCCTTATGTACACAGCTACTCACCCTCAGTTACCAATACTGGTGTTATTCTTCAGAGTGACTATGCGGTAGCAGGAGCAAGGGTTCACCACCTGGCCTTGCACTATGTGTAATACAGATGCGGACAAAAGTGCAGGAATATCCAACATTCTGTTTAAAAGAAAAGAAAAGGTTTGTCACACATGTCAACAAATGACTTCTGAACTTGATACAGCCTTGAGGTCTTGAGCACTTGTGGCTGCCCAAGATCCCCTGGCACCTTTAGCAGGAGTGGATAATGTCAGCTCCAGTGTCTTGGCCTACTTTCAACAAGGGTAATTATACACTGCGAGCATATTTTCCCTTGGAACTGCAGTTCAAGCGTTTATTTTTTACTTCCTCCTGCTAAAAACTGTGTTTTGTTTTTTCTGGAATGGAGGAGTTGCCATGTTCCACCCCAGAGATGGTTGCATTTCAGTGGTGGTTGAATTGATCTTTAAGTGCATACAGCTGGTAACACACTTGGAGTTCCTTCTGGAATAAAAGGCATTTTGTAAGCATAGCCTTAAGAAGATAACACAAAATGAGATATTATGTACTAAAATCTTGACTTAGTTTTTACTCTCCTAATTAGAGCAGAACAGCCCTTGAATTAGATTAGTATGAAAACATATTTTGGCCCTGAATAGTGACTATAATTTCCCATTTAGTTTTTTAGCTTCTGAGACATAGGAAGAAACATACCATTCTCTGAAAAATATTTGATTTCAGTACTCACTCTTATGTTCACTGAATGCATCTATCTGCTTTTCTTTTGCCTCTCAAAATACGGACATTAAGCATTAAATAAGAATGACCTCCTTGATTTGAAAAACAGACTTGGTGGGTGGCAATTTTTAAAGTAGCTTAACATAAAACACACAACAGAACTATAAAAAATGTTCTGGTTACACTGTTTGGCACTTATAGGTTTGGATCCATCCCAAAGCCAAGCCACTGAAAAAATCCTCCCACTCCAAGAGCTGCACAAGGTGACAACGCCTCCTCTAAGAAACATAAACTTTGCTTACAAGGTTTAGCCTGCCAATTGTTCTCATCTAGTAAATCACATTCTCTGGATGTGATTTGGGACTAGCAGGGGGAGGAGGTGTGAAAAGTTAAACTGTGCAGCTGATGAGGGAAGAACTGACTCTTTGAACCAGCCCTGAAGCACACAAGAGAGCAAATACCTTTCAATATTTTGCTCGTTTCAGCAAGCAGCACTAAGAGAAATCATTTTCCAATTAGTCAGCAGGTTTCAGCATCATTAGCTTCTATATCAGATTTACTACCATTCAGAAAAGCATCATGAGAAAATGCAGGAAGAGTTAAGTATCTTTACTGGAATCTGAGGCCTGTAAGGAGGTGAAATTAGATCAACTCCATGAAAATGGGGATGGTTTACATTACCAGAGGGGCCCTACCTGTCTCTAAGCTTAAAAATGAACAACGCCTTTAGCATATGGCATTACAATGGATGATCAAGTGCAATTAATCCTAATATATCCTCTCTTGAACTTCAGTAGCTTGTTAGCTTGAAGAAAAAAAAAATCTGTCCCCGACTTGTCAGGTGAAACTTTCATTTGAGGTAAGGCTAGCATGTGTTCTGTACCTCCATCTGGTGACTCTCTTTAGCGATATTCAACCAGAAGGTGTTTTAATGAGGCTTTTATAGCAGGCACCACCTGCCACTGATCTTCCTCTCTAAAAAGGTATAATTGAGGGTTGGTTTTACAGTATGGCTTGAATCTGAACCCTGGGAATTCATCAAGAAATGCAAATCTGGGAGTGATGTAGTAATTCTGAAATGCCATTTTGGCTTTTGGTTTAGAGTGAAGTGGTTAGAGAAAATTGTGGTTGACTAATTGCAACCAGTTATATGGTAGCTTCCCCTTTTTCAGATGGATTAATACATGTGTCATCTCAAAATTTAATCTAAGCTGATGGTGACCATATGTCTCCATCCAGACGCCTGTTTATTCGTGATATAGCTAAAATAGAAGCAGCTTCTAAGACAAAATGGGATTTGTATTACTAATACTTAAATAGTTTTGATTTTAGGAGCACCTATAAAGCTCTTAGGGCTGCATGCTAAAATGGCAATATAATGTAAAGTGGAGAGAGTAGAACTAACCCTACTTTTTCTTCTAATGCACAAATACTTCAAAGCACAAGAAAGAAAAGCAATGTTATACTTCCACCACCATGGAGTTGCTTGTGAATTTGGGGTCTTCTGATGCTCATTTGTGGGTTCTTCAATGAATGCACAATGTATTTTATTGAGGTGAATGCAATACATTTATTGAAACTCTGCCAGAATTGTGGCACAATCTCTGCTGCTTCCTGTAGTTCTCAGGAGGGCTGTACGTTCTCCCCTGCTGGGGCTGGATCCTTACCTTAAAGCTATGCTTGAGTAAAGAGCAACAAACCCCAGAAAAGGCTGTATCGGGCTGTATCAGAATTACTATGTGCATCACTCCTATTTCCATCCTTCCTCCACAACCCCTGTGCTGGCCAAGCAAGGGAGTCCTCACATGATTCAATGGGTGCTAATTAATCTGTGTCTTTTTGATTCCCTGCTCTTGACCACTCATCTGCTCAGAAGTTTACAGATAAGACCCCTGGTCTCCAGAGAGTTAACATGTTATTCAGCATGGCTCTGAAGACACAGACTTCGGAAAATCTATGGCTGAGGCAAAGGAGGCTGGTGGAAGGAGGAAGTGTGACATTTAAAGAACTTTATGCATAGGGAATAATTAAATTTTAATAGTGCATTCAACAATGTTACTGTACCCACCGTGACACTAATAACAAGGCAGCAGTTCCATGATGAATCAAGATTTAAGGAGTTTGAATGCCATATTTTAAGGAAAGAGGTGATTTCGTACAAAAGTCTTCCCTCATGAAGGCAGAGAAGAGGAAAGAAATCTTCCACATCATGATGCTTCCAAGCCATAGCCTGGGTACAATTTAGCCTGAAGGGTACAGCAGCCTTTCCTGCAATGCCCTAAGGAATGAGACAGATGAAGGCCCTGGCTAAGCCTCACAGAACTTCTTTGCACTTTCACTGCACAGCTAAATTAGCTTCACATGTGCAGAGAGCACAGCTTTCCTCACGTGCACGCAGCATGAGCTTACTGGGAGCCACGTGCACAACAAGAAGCCTTGAATGCTATTCCCAGTTTCAGAGCTCAGTCAAATCAAAGCACATTTTCCTCTCCAGGCCCCACGGGCACTTCCACAGAGGCTATTTCCATGCCTAATGTTCATGACTAATCCCCATCCATACTGTGCAGAGAGCTGCTACAGGCTGAAAAAAGTAATTTCCGCAGTGTATGTACAGTTCTTTCCACAGTCAATGCAAGGCTGCATGCACTTTTCTGAAAAAAATAATTTTTTTAAAAAAAAAGCAGTCTGGGGAGCGGAGACTGCAGACATTTTCTAGGCAGAGGAAAGACTAGAAAATTACTAGTAAGATGAATGTTCCAGCAAAGTTATAACCATCAGAAAATAGGAGTTTGGACCAGGAAATATTACTCAGTTTTAGCAGTGGAAGCAATAAATACCTACAGGATGAACATTTGCATGTGTAGCAAAATTACTGGTTTTGACTGATGCTCTGTATAGCATCGTGCAAGGATCTTCCCCTGTAGGGAGGAAAGGAGATTAAGCACACAGGGCGAAACGTGATGGTGTGGGTACTGCACTGTGCGTGGCTGCCGGCAGGGAGGCTCCGCGGCTGCCCCATGCTCTCCAATGTGTGGCAGTCAGTTCTCACAGATACTGGGAGAACTCATCAAACCACATGCAAGAAAATACAAAATTTATCAGATGCAATATTGCATCTTTCACATAGGGTATGTCTTACTTTTAAAATTCCAAGTCTTGGAAGAAAATCCTTTATCTACCTATAAAATAAGGTAGTAGATAACTGTTCACCAAGTCAGTGTAACATTTAAGTTTCCTTAAACTTAAACAAATAAAGGCAAGAATTACTTTGAATGAGGCTTGTTTGCGTGGTATGTTGCCCAAAAGGCAAGCATTTGCATAACTTTAATGCTGGATTTAGTCCGAGCCTTCAGTAATAGGAGTTTAGCCAACTACACCATGGAGCAATGCAAATTACTTTCACAAGGCTCGTAATATGTCATTCATTAAGATGACTCTCCTGGCGTCCAGTGCGAGTGTCCTCTTGCTCTACCATAGAGCCTGAGGGAATATGAAAGATGCCAAGCCACTAAAATAGCTGAGCAATAGAAGCCACTGTGGTCATAGGGCTAATGCCAACACCAAAGGCATGTACCAACCAAACTGCAGATGTTAACTCTGGCTATGTAACTCAGCATGTGGGCCTTTCAGACTAAATGAGCTGAAAAATTACCAAAGTTTCTCCCTCTAGTTCACGCACATATGTTTAAGTAGCCTATAATTCACAATTGTTGTATTTTTTTTTAACTTTTCACATTTTCTTCTCTCTCTCTCTCTCCCCTGATTTCCACAAACTGGCTGTTTTTTTTTATTGGCTAATGTGAATCCCAGAAATGCTATATGAAGAATAATATCTTGTTTGTGTGAGCAAATATTTTGATACATTGGTAAGTGAAAATCTACAGATATCAGTCATTAAGGTCAGTAGAGCAAAGGCACAATATTATTTTTGTAGGCATTTCTGATACAGTGAAGTAATTCACTGCATTGAGTCTTTCCTATAAAGAAATAAACATTCAGATGCCTAAATTGCTTGTAGCACTACAGTGAACCTGACTTTTTCACTTTTACCCGGTTACTCTAAGCTTGTATAAAATGGAAGTATTCTACCAAATTTAATGGATCTACATCAAAATAAAAGCTCTATTAGATCAAAATCAACCATCTGGTTGATTAATTTGAATTTGGTTAATTAATTTGAAGTGTTTCAAACAACTAAGTAAACTGACCAGTTTAGACTTCCTGAAGTTACTGGAGAGGTAGATAGTTTGTGGCTGAATTTTACTTTTGCAGTTAGACTCAGTTTCATTGGTTATATTTGTTAGGAGGCACATAGTGTTGATCTTGTTCTTTGACTGGAGAAACGTCTATGTTCAATTGTCTCTTACATGCGTTCAGAATATCATTGCTGTTTCTATATATAACCTCAAACCTGATCGCATAAATGTTGATTACAAGTGAACCCAGCATGGCTGCTCACTGTACATCAAAAAGCTCACTTTAAACCAATGACGGTTTGGAAAGAAACTGCTCTGTAGTATGGCATATGAAAACACATATCAGAGCAGGAGAGAGATAAGCTCTCAAAAGTGATGAGGCAAAACGATTATATTAAACACATTCACTGAGAAGCTGTATCTGCAGGATGGCTTTGTGCTCTTCGTTATTTACAAACTAACGGTTGCAACCTGGAAAAACAGACTTTGAGGTTGAACCCAGATATGATTTTTAAGCCAGGCTGGAGTTATTTCTGACATAACATGGAATTCCTATGAGATACTTTTAGCTTATCACTGGTCATTTTTGTGTGTCCCACCTCCTCCCAGGTAGCCCTTCTGTCTCAGAATATCCCTCTCCCCTTCTTCCACCTGTCCACCCGTCCAAAGTTTCTCAGGCCCAGCAGTCCTGCAGCCTGGTGCCCACAGTCGTGGCTTAAAGCCCTCACTCACATCAGAAGCCCATGTGCCCTGCTCTGGGTCTCTGTCTTCTGTGAACTATTAAACTGTGAGCGGTAGAAGCTGCTGGTAGTGTAAATCCAACCAGCCTTGCCAGCTCCCACAGCTTTATTATGAAAGTTGCAGTATGTGTTCTTAATTAAGCTTCATGCTATGAATCCTGACTTTGAGCATCTTTAATTTTCCTTCATTCAAAATGTCAGCCGCTGCCTATTTCTGTTAATGAGGCCAGAGTTAAGCCGTTCTTACTCGTTTGCAGCTCGGTGAATAGCGGTGAGGTTATACTCATGAAGGGTACCCATGAAGGCCACCAGCTCCTCCTCCTCTGAGCCTTCGTGAGGCTGGACTGGACAAGACTAACAGAGCAATCACGTGCCTCATCACACACACAGTGCTGCATAAGACACAGATAATGTGAAGAGATGGAGCATCTTGAAGAGCAGGAAGAAAGTTCTCAAGGAAGCTGAACATCACAAAGCTTCTGCACAGCTCTGTAAGAGTGCTATAGAAGTGCCCCTTTATAAAGGAGCTCCAGAACTAGTCTTTCCATGAAAAAAAAAGTAGGAGGCACCGACAAATCTTTAGGCAGCAACATGAGCTGAAACCATGCCTTTGCCTTGAGGTCCCTTTAGACATACTCAAAAGCTGTTCTGCTCACTCCTCTGTAATTTGGAAAGGACAGCATGGTTTTCCCAAGAATTAATCGTACCTGAGCTTGGTTGTTTTCGAAGATGAAATAGCTATATCTGTGAGAAAAGGGCAGTAGATTTTGTCCACCATAGTTTCAGCAAGGCTCTCAACACATTTGTCCCATGGTATTCTCATGTTCACATTGGTCTGGATGGGTGGACCAGGTACATCAAACGCTCATTGGATAGTCAGGTTCAGCACGCAGTGTTTAGTGGGTCGTACTCTATCTGGTGGCTCACAGTGTGTAAAGTAGAGAACTAGTCCATCCTTGGACCATGAGCTGAGTGCATCAAATCCACCTTGCCTCAATTTGTGTTTGAAATCCTTGCAGGCCAGGAAAACAGCCTGGGTGAGCTCCAGAGCATCTGTCACCTCTAGTTCCTACAAATCTGTTACTCAGATATTCTTTTTGTTTCCTGCTAGTCTCTCCTGTTTCTGGAACGGAAATCTCGGTATAAGCTTATGTCAGATGAGCTATACCTGGAAATTTCAGAATCCTCATTACATTTGTTGTCATTTTCTTTTGCTTCCAGCCCTCTCCATTGTGATCAGAAATAAATCTGTTTCATTTTCTTTTTGTGCTCTTTCTTTCACTGTTGGTCCTGCCACAGCTCCTGTTGCCCACCTGTCTCGGGCTGTTCTCTCTGAGGCATTCTCTCGCCTCAGAAAGAGGGGCTTCCCCAGCTGGTCCTGTATATTTTCCCCATATGGCACAGGGAATAATTTTCCTGGAGTCAAGTGATAAAGTTGCATTCCTGTTTCCAATGGCAGGCATCCAGCACCAACACGAGGTTGAGAACGAGAGTGACAGAGCTGTCAAAGCTCTGTGCAATTGGGTTACTGCGTACAGTAGTGCAGCTGGAAAGAGTTTTCTCACTGTTATGCCCTGGGACTGCGGTTGGACTCAGATTCCTCAGAATGGAACTGAAAAATGTTTGCATTTTAGCCACAATATCCAACACAAATTACACTCCACTATTCATCTCCAGCTCCTGACCCCAACTGCAGAGCCCAAACTCAGATGGCAAAAGGTTGCTTCCTAATGAGAACCACTCAGTCACTGCAAACAAACGTCCCCTCTAACCAGTCGCGATGTTTGTGGTGTCTGGGGGTGCAAGAGAGAGGGAAGGAGCTGGGGGTTGGTTTATTTGCTTGGGGAATTTCTGAAGTGGGGGAGGAAGAAGGTTTCTCCGCTTTGCAGGTGTTAATGCTTGAACTTTTAGCCCCAGAGAGGAGCGGCTGAGGAATGTCAGCGAAAGGTTTCTGTGGGGCTGCTCATGCACCGGCAGTGAAAAAAGCTCAAATATGGAGGGGGAGAAAGGGGTCAATACCATTTCTGCACAGCAGCTATGTCTTTAAACTAGAGATTGTGTGCTACCTGAATAGCGCACCTCCTCTGGCCTTTTGGGTATTTACATGTCTCTAAGAGAGAATAAACACATAACATCATAACCAATTAGTTGTCGTGCGGAGTTACTTGTTACGGGCTTTACTGGGGCACAGCACCAGGAAAGGAAAGAAATTTCATCCTCAGCATTACCATTCCTGTCTTTTATAAAACTTTTACATTTGTTCTTGCGTGACCTTGAAGAAAAATGTTGATACAGAAAGGAGGAAATCCTTGCTGGACAGCAAGTATAAAACCTGTTTGAACAGGATTTGAGACAAGCATATCCTCTCTTTCTTCTTAGGACCATTCACTTGGAAGTCCAATTTGAACAGCTGGCAGTGTTGAGGTCACTTTTGTGGAGCATAACACGGTAATGGCTGTGATAACAGGGTCATTACTGCTCCTCAGGTGTCTTGCAAATTCTTTCCAAACAAGCCATCTTACAGTCCCGTATCATGCAGCCTTCGTAATGTTTTTAGCATGCCAGCTGTCATTCTGCCTTTCAGATGCAGAAGCAGTGGGATGAGCTGGGGAGAAGCTAGGGCCTCAGGCAACCATGCTCAGGGCACGAAGATGTAACTGCAGCGACAGGGTGTTCAAGGCAATGGTGTCCTCAGTACTCATAGGAGCCTACTCGTATCTTCTTTATCATTTTTCACTGTGTTTCCTGATACAAGTAATAATGCTCATTAGAGTAACGCATTTGAAAAATACATGTCTGATAAATAAAATTTCTGGAGACATAAAAAGCATATGCAGTTACAGGGATAGAAAACAATAATGAAATAACAAAGATATGCTTAACTAAAGGCTTCACAAAACTGGACAGAACAAAAGGAGGTAACACCAAGAGTGCTAAAAGTACTTCTCAAATATCCTATCATTGCCAAAGAAAAGTAGACAAGTTAACAGAGGCCCAGATCTTCTGTCTGTCTTCTCGGACAGACTGTCAATATTTTGATTTTTAGAAAACTGACTCCCCAAAATTCTACACCCATATAAACTTAAGCTTCTTATTTTTCTAGAAAAATAGGATGAGTTTTGCAACTTCTTATTGTGGTTTAGAAATAGATTTTAGGTAGAAATACTAAAATGTGTATATGTAAAACATTGAGGAAGATTAAAAAAAAAAAAAAAGTATGCAGAAAATATGCCACAGGAAATAAACTGCAAATCAGTGTCCACCCAGCATAGTCTCCCAGTCACTTTTGTCATCTATAGAAACTATACACTGATGCAGAAAACCTGTGTCAGTTGCTTTTTACATGACACTTACCACCTGGATTCAATTTGATTAGAAATAGAACTGCATGTAACAAAACACAGATATAAGAAACCAACAACATAAAACTTCCCAAGTCTTTATGCTTAAATCAAAGGGTAGGAACTCAAAATTACAGGGAATGGTGAAATGAGGGAATGGTACCGAAAGTAGAGTCTAAGGAGTTAGAACATACGTGTTTGACATAAATGGAGAAGAAATACAGCAGAAGATCTGATCCAAGGACCACTCCTGTGAGTGAGGAATCTTCCAAATCCTTCCAAAAGTTCTAAACCATGCCTCAGCAAAAACTTCAAAAATAAAGAAAAACTTATAACTTGACTGAGATTTCTGAGAACGGAAGATCTGCAGAACTGCTGTTTGCAGAATGCCTATTTAAAATATATATATATATTAAAAAAAAAAAAAGCCAATGTTGTTCCCACCAGCATTTTCATCCAAAACATAGCATAATAACATAGTGTTATAATCTGGGATACACATACCACATTCAGAAAAGTGATGCTGAGATGTCTCCATACCTACAGTTTGTTTGCAGTTCAAAGTAAAAAATAAGGTCGGTTTTCTTAGTAATCTTGTAAATAATGCCATAACAACTCTGCTTTTATTGACACTTTCATTTTCACAAAGGTTGTTGATTTGTTCTAGCTAGCCACCAAATCTATTTAAAAGACACTACAGGCATATTTATATAGACACCAATTTTTATTTAAGCTTGATGAACAGTCCCACAAAGCACTTTTTGATGTTTATAGTTATTCCAGATCTGCATATAATTGATCATTATCTTATGCCCTAGCATAAGCATAGCTTCTTTAAAGCAGGTGGAAGAAATGTTTCTGAAGTCCCCCATTTGTGACACAGAAACTATTGTCATGCTCACTGAACCTAGTGAGAGTTAATATATGTAAGAAGGCAGAAAAAAGAACTGGAAGAAAAGAATTCTGATTTTGAAAGGAGTGGCACCAGATAGATAATTCTCTGTTACGGAGGATGTTGCATCAGTGCTAATTTTGAAATAAATATATCTGAAATAGTTTAATGAATAGTTTAATTTCCAAGTGCTGCTTTCACATTTTGCACTCAGTTTGAAGGTGTAATTAGTCTTAATGCAGCAGTACAGCAAAAGGTTTCTAATCACATCTAAATAATGTGCTTCTGTAGAGAAGCAGGGAATAAAAGTTGCAGAGAGAAAAAAAAATGGTCACTCTCCCCCTCTTCCCATGATATTCTCAGTGCATTAATAATTTCAGATCCTGTGATCCCACAGAATGGCAGATTACAACCAAGATGGTGTCATTTTTGGAGCTTTCATCCTCCATTTGGCTGTGATCCACTGGCCTTGGGAAAGGAGATAAGAATTTACATTTCTTATCAGCCACCAGATGGCTTTTAAAACCAGAGGCTGTCTGTTAGGACTTAAGTTAATGAACAAAAGTGTTTTTATGAACTACTGGTATGTACAGTCAGAGATGTAATTCTGGTTATTCAAGACAGTGCAAGAGAATATATCCTATTGCATTTAAAAACTTAATCTAGCAATTGTATAACAGTTCTGACTCATTTTTCCATAAGCACTGTAATTCTTTAAACAAAAATGGGTTAACCACACTATGATAAAGCTTTTGGAACTGTGCAGAGTTTAAGTATAAGAAGAATCTTAGTGCTTTTCAGTGAATCTCAGTACAGAATTTTATGACTGGAAAATGCTCGCTAGGAGAAATAAATCTAAAAGCGTATTATATCTCCCCATCATGTAAAGAAATCTTGACTTCCCATCATTACCAAAAAGATGTGGGTTGCTTGTTTTGGATAGACGGTGCTGCACATTTAGCAGTAAAGTAACACAGCTAAAAACAAACAAATAAAAAAACAAAAACAAAAAGTCACCTCCTTTTGTAGAAATAATGAGCATTTACACTAGCAGCTCAACTAGGAGAAAACCCTCACAATCGGTGCCATGCAGAAAGCCAACAGAGTAACTGAAAAAATAACAGAAACATTTTCTGGAGCTGTTCCCTTTATACGGTGTTGGTGAAATTCGTTAAGACCATATGTTAGTCATACTGAAGGAGGCTTGGTTTAACTTTATGTATTTTGGAGTTCTCCCAGCAAACTCTCAAGGTCTGATGTCTCTCAGATTTGTCGAACTGCTCATGTCATTGCCGGATGGATGCAGGTTAAAGGAAAAGTCAAAGAACTGATAGCAGAAATTGCAGTTGCTCCCTATTAAGCTCATCATCAGGTTCCCTTATAAATCCTACACTTACCAGTTTTATTACAGCAACTCATAAAATGGGCTTGATGTCCAAGTTGCCAAGTATACTCTGAGATGCAAGCATAGTCCTTCTGCAGAGACTAAAGAAAATCTGACCTTTTTTTTGTTCAAGCTATTCCTCTAGCTAGTTTTCAGTATTTCTTTATACATTCCTAATAAATATATGACTGCAACTACCATCAAAAAGTTATTTATTTCTATTTTGCCTTGTAAATGTATTAGTAAACCTATTTTTAAGAAAAAATGTAGCTGATCACCAGTTATTTAAAAAAGTTATTATACTGAATTGTAGAAATCAAAGTCAGTAGTCAGCACAAAAGCCACTAGTTAGTGCAGAAAAGTATAGCCTTCCTGTTTCTTATCGAAAAAATATAAGATCTGTTTCATTAATATGACTGGAGAGAGCAGTGGTTTTTGAATTTTATTTCAGATCATAGTGCTGGAATTCCAGGTTCTAGGAACAAAACAGCCTGAGTACTTTGTCTGGGCACATATGCATGTTGCCTATATGTTGTCTTTCCTTGTACTAGCAAACACCAGGCATGGTTCCCAGAGATGTGGGCTTCTTTCTTTCTCTTTCAGTTTTTATCAGATAGAACTTACTATGGTATGTATAAAATCAGAAAAACAACACATTTTTGTTTGTGGCTTTGCAGCTATTGTGAGATGCTTTTCATAGCACAATGATGTGCCAAAAAGCACATGATTCTTTAAATATGGGCCAAGCTCTTTAAACATTCCTGTGTTGAAACACTTTGTGACTAGAATTATTGCACAGTAAATGTAGGTACAGGTTCTGCGGTGCTGTTCAGCCTTCAGCTCTGTGCTGAGCAGCACCACAGGAGTTATTGCCCGGTAATTTATGTCTCGTTTCTTAATCAACTTCCAGACTGTGGTAATAGCTTTTTGCATTAGCAAATGTGGTCCCTATAACATGATATAAATACATCACAACCATTCCTATTACAGACAAAGATGGCAAGTTAATGGCATTCCTATCCTGAATTTAAAGTAAATGTAAATGCTTGAGCAATGATAAACTACCTAATGTATGTTATGCTTATATTAATAATTTTTTTTATAATATTTTCCAGGGGAAAAGGAATAAAGAAGATGTATATATGTATAACTTTGCTTTGAAATAACGTTACCAAATCAGCTCAGATTTGGGGAATTTCATTTCTGAGTGCTTAAACTCAGAATTTTATCATTGTATTCAAGAGATCTGCCCACATTCAGCTCCTGATATCTCCTCAACTTAATTACCAGATATTTTCTTTCTTTCAAATACTGAATGTAAATCTGGAGGTAATCAGTTTGCATAGCTCATAGAAGAGTTCATAGCTTCACATTTGCTTCAGATTTATTTTTCTACTTAGTTTACATAGCTTGGCTCCTTTTCTTTAAATGAAGAAATACTTTTTAAAAATATTGCATACATCTTTATACATACAATGTCCTTGAGAGAACACGCTCATCTTTCTTTGAATTCAGTGCTGTGAAATTGGGAGCCAAACTTGCCGTCGCTACCAGCAGAGTGAGTGCAGGAAGTTGTTAACCAATTTGTTGTTTCCAATATGTATGCAGAGCAACTGCATTCAAATAATGAATAACAGCGCACATTTTAGTAAGTGTTTCTCCTGTCTCAGGTTAAAACTTGATCCACAGATATGAATTCATGATCCCACCATGACGAAGAGAGGAAAGAGTGGGATAGATCCTCTAGTTTTCCTCTGAAGGTTCCCTATTGCCAGATGCCTATATGCACCTCCCCACTCTGCAGCATACAGCAAAAATTCCTCCAGGTATTTCCTGAAAAACTCTCTGAAATGTTCAACTCATGACATCTTTAAACCACTTTCTGTTTATAGAAGCATTTAACAGATATGGATTATGTCTAGACTTAAACCTCCTGTCTGCTTTAGGGTAGGCAGGGCTAAAGTAAAGCTAGAGACTTATTTTACGTGAAAGAAAGAGTATATTTTTGTCATCTTTTATTTAAAACGTATTTTTTTTTCTTTAATTCAGTTTAGTCCTCTGCTGTCTGCCTGACCTCCAAGAAGCACTCCTGAAATGGTGGACTAATTTGATGTTGATGTAGCGTAGTATGTGCTGCACAGACACACATGGAGAGATATAGAATATACTGTGTGCAGTCACATAGTGCATTTATACTCACATATGTATACCTACATATAGAGACATACAGCTAATAACCCATAAAATAGGCCATAATGCAAAATGGCTAGAAGAAAAATATTTTTGTCATCTCAGAAGTGCAAGAAAAGCTTTCTAGAAGTTTGAAGAAAATAAAGAAATAGCTTTTATGCTGGTTTCTTTTGAAGGTTTGAACAAGTTTGAACACATCTTCTGCTTAATTTTCTTCTTTTGAAAAAAGAAAATCTGTTATAAGTCCTGCATGTGTGACTCACATCTGTGACTTGTAGCAGAAAATGGGGGGGAATCTGTGCAAAGCTAGCAGATGATATCAGCTGCTAGATAGTAACAACCATTGCACTCCTTTGCAAAGCTTCACAAATTAAGAATATGCAACTTAGAGACCAGTAAATTTTTCCAGCTGCACATTCTTAGCTTCTGCAAAGTACTCTGGACCTTGGTTAGCTGCATATTCAGTTTCCTACGTGTGAAGATTTATCTGCAATTAACACTATGGTGTTCATTTTCTGCTTAATGCAATCTCTGTGATAGAAAGGTCTATTTGGAATTTAGCCAAAAAAGGGTCAATACTCCATAATAATCAAAGACATTCTAAAACTGAAGTAACAAACAGAATGAAAATAGTAAGACCTAATAGTACCTTTGTTTTTCTTTCTTTTTTGATAAAAGAAATCCAATATCGTGGTGCAAAAATAAAATCTTGCCACTGCTCTGTCCATGTATGTAAATGCAGCATAAATAATAAATTATAAATATCATACCAATTACAAAGGTCCAGATTCTGGAATCCATACTTGGACAAAATTAATTGCACTAGGACTTGTCCTAGAAGAAAGCTACAAAGTGCCCTTGCCTATGAGTAATATATTTCCATTGCTGTTTGAAACGTTGTTTAGCACCTTTTTGTTGTTTTTGTTAATGTAGTTGTTTTGTAGATATGAGATTTGATTATAAACCTTCCACTGACTACAAGCTTTCCCTCAGCATTCATGGACTAATCCCCTCAGAAGGTTTGTGGTCTTCCACCAGTGAAGTCTTGCCCCTGAGGACTTAGCTTTAGGTGCCTATGGCTCAAGTTTTTGGCTCCAGTTCTTTCCCAGGATACAAAGAATTACCAATTTATTCTGAGATACCACGATTAGGCTTCATTATAAGCATAATATCACTTTAATATCTGAGATATAGAACTCTGTAATAATTGTTAGCAAATAAGACTTGTTTTTATTAAATCAATCAACTATTGAATACTCAGCTTACTTTAATTCCTGTGAAGTGTAAATTGCTAATATGAATACTTCAGATTTATATTGCAGCAATTCACCTTTTTTTTTCCTGGAAAGATAACTACAACAGGAACCATAGGAAGAGTGATGAAGCTATAATCATCTGAGTGTTAATATCACTATCACTGAGTGCAAAGGAAATAATAGCAATGTCAAAAAAGATAATGAAAATGATTATAAATTGAAATGATAATTCATTAAAAGGCTGGAGTTTATTAGATTTTTAAAAATCAAGTGAAATTGGCCTAAAAGATGTTCCTTGCTTTTATTATGATATTTTTTGCCCTAATTTATCACTTTAAGAGTTTCCTCCCCCGCCCCGAAAAAACAGAGCTTTGATGGTTATATACAAAATGATAAATAATTTAGTGTAGAAAGGTTTTGAAAAGTTCAAGTTTCTGATTATACATATTTGTGCAATCTTACTGAGGTTACTCAATTTCTATTTAAAACTCTGTAGCTGTATGGCCAAGAGACCCCAGTGAAAAAGAGCAGTCACCTGTTAGCAAAGACAAAGGTCACTATGTTAGTGTGCACTAGGGTTTCTCTAGTAGCTGGCTAACACACACAATCACGCAGCAAGCTTTTCCCATCCCTCTTACTACCGCTGAAGAGTCCACATGCCTCTGTTGTTTGCGGATTGCTCCCATAACTCTATGCTTAGGCAGCCACTCAGTCATTTACATTTACCTACATGGAAATGCACAGACCAAGCAGCAGCAAGTGATGGCTGCTGTGGTAGAGTTGCTGGTCTACTCTGCGACTGATCACCAGTTGGAAGGCTGGAGCATGCCGCTCATCTGTGGTAACATCCAGAGCTCCCATGGCTTTCTTTGCTCACTCCTGCCCTCCTTTCTTCAGACTCTCTCCTCTTACAAAGTCCATGGATGGTCTTCAGTCAACCATTTTAAACTGGATATAAATTGATCGGCGCAGCAGGGGCTTGGATCTGTTTTCAAGTTAGGCAGGAACTTGTGCACTTTCTGGGCCAAGCTCATTGTGGTCAGTAGTTCACAAAGTTCTCTGAGTGCTGCAATTCTTCACAGGAATAAATCCACCAGGAAAACACAATGCAGAGAACTGTTCCTTCATGTCAGTAATAGGGTCATGGTGCCACCTTCGACATCGTTATTACAATGTGGCATTCTGACATTTGCCATGAATGCCACTGCCCAATCAACTTTGCTACCAACAAAGAAAGTCACTAGTCATTATTAAAGTCATCATATGGCAACAACATTTTTTTTTAAATATAGGGACCCGATCTAAGTAACATTTGGAGGTAATTCTCTCCAGAGTGTGTTGATACCTGTGCAACATTTCACTTAGGCTTTGCCCTCAAACAATTACAAGGCAAATGGTGTCACTTCATGCTAAGCACCACACAATAGTCACTGTATCAGACATCCTGTTTGGATCTCATTTTAAATCCCTTCTTATTTTTCAAATTCTATTATTCATACTTTTAGCAACATACCACATACTATTGAAACAAACAAACAAAAAATGCTAGCAAATAGTAAGTCTTTCACAGTTTTTAACAGCCTGCTTGCATTAGCATTAATGAGAGTTGTGCATTTGCATTCAGAAGAAAGCTGAGGAGAAAACCTCTGGTTGTGAACACCTCAAGAATGCAGCTCCTCAGACAGCAATTCATATACTTTTGTGATCACTGGGAAGTCAGTTGGAAGCTTAGAAAATCAAAATCCTGTTCCCAACTGTTTTGCTCTTTAATAGGCAGCTCTATCTAGAAACACTAGAGCCTCTTCTCTACTGGTCGTTGTACTTATATAGTCACCTTTTAATTCACAGTGTTTCAGACTGTAAGTTCTTCCTCATCTATTCTTGTAGTTGTAAAGAAAAAGCATCAATATTTATCTATATTTTCTGTGGGTGCACAAGTTCTAGCTCCTTTGGACTCATAGTCACCCACAACACCAGCATTGAGTCAGCAATGATGCACTTTTCGGCTCTCATATTGCACCCTCCCTTGACACTAATCACATTCTCAATATGGACATATGTGTTATTTGAGTATTTCCTTAAACCACAAACAGTATTTGTTGAAAGTGTGGTTATGTTTAGAAACATGACTGTGTTAAAATGGCATTTTCTAATTCAGCAGCTCTTTACCCAGAATATACTATGACTTTATACTGATTTATTTTTTTACTGCTGCAAAGTGATACTAGTTTTTCTTTTCTTTTGCCTCTGTTAGTTCTACAAGGCTAATCTACCTACGGGAGAGTGAACCATATTCTAACTAGGACGTCACTGATAAAATGCTTAAACTTAGTTCCAGCTGTCCACTGGCATTTGGCATTTGAACTGTACAAGTAAACTAGAGAAGGGTGAGCTTGGATTTCAGAGTCCTGGCTGAGTTTCCAGAGCAAAAACTTTGGGGACTAAAATGCAGAATTTAGGGTTTATTGTAATTGAATTTGTGTCATTACTGTTTTCTTTTTTGTTGTTGTTTTTTAATTGAGTGCGTGTGATCTTCAACTGGTTAAGAAACTTTTATTAGAAGAGCAGCTTTTAATTTTTGCATAGTTTATAGTGCAAATGCCTGCGTAGGATTCTAATGCAGAGCTCCCAGCTTGGACCCAAGCAAGCAACTGACTCCCAGCTGTGCTGGCTGAAGCTGAGAGTTGCATCTGAAGCTGCGAGGGTTATAGAGTGAGGTTTTCTAAGCCATGCCTCATGGCCAGCTGAGCAGGAGCTGTTGGCAATGAGAAAGGGCAAATGGGCTTTACCAACTTCTGAATTGCGTTCAGTTTTGGGAACTACAAGGACACTGAGGTGCTGGAGCATGCCAGGGAAGGGCAATGAAGCTGGTGAAGGGGCTGGAGCTCAGATCTTGTGCTGAGCGGCTGAGGGATCTGAGGATATTTAGTCTGGAGAGAAGAAGGTTTGGGGAGACATAATCTCTCTCTACAATTACCTGAAAGGAGGTTGTAGTGAGGCAGAGCTCGATCTCTTCTCCAGAATAACTACCGATAGGACAGAAGGAAATGGCCTCAGGTTGTGCCAGGGAAGGTTCAGGTTAGACATTAGGAAGGATTTCCAAAAGGACAGAGTGGTGAAGCACTGGAGCAGACTGCCCAGGGAAGTGGTGGAGTCACTGTCCCTGGCAGTATTCAGTGAAAATGCAGATGAGGTCCTTAGGGACATGGTTTAGCAGGTGTGGTGGTGAAGGGTTTATGGTTGGACTCAGTGATCCTGAAGATCTTTTCCAACCATAATGATTCTATGATTTTATTCTATGAATCAATCTGACACCCACCAGTGATAGCTCAAGGATTGCAAAATCTATGGTCTTTATGAGCTGGGAATACATGATGGTCCAGCTCTCCATCCAAGTATCCTGGATCCATCCAGTAACACTGTCTCCTTCTGTGGACAATCCTAGTACTTAGAAAGAACTAGGAGAAGCTGTAGTCCCTGATGGCGCTGCTTTGTTTGGGTTTATGTTTCCAGGAGAAGCAGTCACCTACTGCTCACTCCATGAACTCAGATGTTAATCTTTTACTCTCTGCTTATACTGTCGCAAATGGACAGTTTTTCAGATAAGGGCCCTCTTCATTGACATATACACATGTAAAAAGATTCCCTAAAAATATGGTAAGTTTTTTGTTGTTGTTTTTAATATAAATATGGCATGTGCACATAGCAAGCTAGAGAGAAGCAGAAGAAATGAAGGACAGCAAGCAGGTCCAAACCTGACACCAGGGACCTTGACTCCTCTCACCACAAAACTTAAGGACGGATATGACACTCCTCTCATGTGTGAGAGTAAGAAACTGAGATTTGCTACAGTACCGAAAGACTGGCCAAGGATAGGATGTATTTATTACCAGCAACTACCTTTAAGGAACCCTCTGACAAAATACGTATGCATTTACATTACCTGTGGAACAAAACTCTGAAATTAAGAATATCATGATCTGCACAGGAGTCTCACACTGGATCCTAGCCTGTCCACTTTCTACCCCTAACCTCACAGATCCCAAATATGTAGACACCATTTGAACTAATTTCCTCAAATCAAAAAATTCATTTTTTACTTTCAGAGTGTGATATGCGCATCCTGTAGTCACAAGCAATATCAGTATATTTCTACTTTTAGTCTTTTTGATATTTTTACTTCCTACCAAAGGCACAAAGAACACTTGCTCGTATCTCAGCAAGTCAGAAACAAATTTGGATAAGCACTTTGGCCTTCTATTGACTCATCTTTGATGAAAACCTGAGACATCCCAAATTAAAGATACTAATACACAGTAAATGTCTACTATAACCAAACATCCTTGTAATTGTTGTATGTGTATTTTTATTTTTCCTTCCCTCTAAGTCAAATGGGTCATGAAATTTTTCTTATGAAGTTGTACAAAGCAGAGAAGTTTAAATTTCATTCTATTTCATTAGAACTTCAAAATTTTATATAAGATGGCAAATGTTACAAGAAGCAGGAATAACTCTAGAGGTACAATCAACTTTAAGCACAATAGCTCTACATAGCTGAGAAAGTGGACTATTTTTAACATAAGTTGAATAATATGTCATTTTAAATTCTGAAAACATGAAGGGTTATATCCTCATTCTTGAATAGGATATTACTTTAATTTTTATTGCAAGTTTTGTTTCATCTTTAGAAAGATCACTAATACACAATTGTCAAAACAAAAAGGACAAACATTTCATGTGTATTGACTGATATTGATATTGACTTAATCATGACAGAATGAGACCTTTCCCCACTCCTGCGCTGTGACCAAGGTGCTATGGTAAAGATACCTAATTCGCACAGCTACTGCTGTATGAACTTTGCAAAGATTTTTCTACACGTCTCGTTAGTGCATAATCCAGTGAATTACCATCTGCTCTGAATATGACCTCTTTCTCTAGGACCTTTCAGACACTGGATTTTATCAGGACAACAGGGCAGAAAAGGAAATTTTCAGTGCTTCTTGTGCATCTTTGTGCAAAAGAATTTTTTTTGTTGACACATAACATGAATTCTCATGCTTTTCTGCAGCTCCCTCTGCACTTTGTTGAAATGAAGGCTGAGGGATACAGCTGATGGAAAGTTGTCACTGCTAAGTAGTGTTTGCTCCAGCTGGTTCAGGAGTCTTGCAATGTCGGCTCTGCAGTGCTGGAAGACTTTGTGCTTTTGCTAGGTTGACCTGGGCAAATTCCTTCTCTTGAATAGGAGGACCCCAGAGTGTGTGTGAAACACATAGTCTTCTTCTCTACCCTTCTTTCCCCTTTCTTTTCCATCAAAGGAGCCAAAGCATTTGTGCTATGTGTTTGCAGAAAGTGTTTAGTTTTTCTAGTTCGCTCTGCCAACCAGTGGTGAAATAGGGGGGTTGAGCATAGATCTGCAGCTCCATAGGCAGAATTATTTCATTACATGAAATATATGCACAGACATTCTGGATTAAGGTAGCTCTTTTGTCAATATCTTATCACCATCTTATAAAAGACTAAGGAAAAGTCTTCTGAGAGTTCACAGCCTGTCATATAGTTTCACTGCATGGGACTTTTTTTTTTATTTGAATTGAAAGCCTATGAACAAAAGAGTAGCTATGAAGAGTTAATGCTGCAACAATGCTTTGAGGATTTTTCCTCTAAATTTCCCTGACTTTCATCAAACAGAATCACATTCTTATTGTACATTTTATTTTACTTCTGACATGCTCGTCTAAGGCTACACTCAGCACACATGGAGCCAAGTATGTCCCTGGTGTAATTCTGTTGGTATGCCACTTCAGATCCACACTACCAAAGAATCTGGCCTCTGAGCTTTTAGTCAGAAGTCTTTTGTCTTAAATGTTCTCCCTCAAAAATACGCAAAAAAAAAAGAAATCCTGACAAAAACAAAATAAAATTCTTCAGCATAGTGAATCCCTGAGAAGATAGCATTTCTGTGCTTTCTTACCAGTTTTCTGTTAGAGAATAGTAACAGTATTCATACAAACAGTTTATTAAATTGTATAACAGTCTGCAGCATCTGCAGCGAAGGTGGAAACACACCGCTCTAAGATTCTCAACAGGGTCTTCTGCAAAGCCTGCGAACGCTTCTGAGCTAAACATAGGTAGTTTTGCACAGCTTGAGTTCTTTCATGGCTGCCGTGCTCAGGTTTCAGACTCCATTGCAGTCAAATATTCTTTCCACAGACTGCATGTGCCTCACTATAAAACAAAGTCATTGGCTTCTACAGCAGAGCTCTCTCAAGGGAAAACTCGTTGTGCATGTGATGAAGTTTTGCTGTGTTATTACGTCCTTTAAAAATTGTGTTGTCAGAAACTCTATTGTCAAAAAATATATATATAATGAGCAGAATTCATCCCGTGAACTTCTAAATAACAAAATCATTTTACAAGAAAAAGAAGGAAAAAAAAGGTGGAGAGAGGCGCATGAACCTCCTTAATATCATATAGCAGGAACACAGATCCTGCCATATGAGCCTCACTGGGGAAATTTAAAGAAGGAGTTCTAGAAATGTAACGTGATTTGGCAAGAGCTGCATTTGAATGTGGTTGTGAGGTCCCCACAAGCAACATATGCTTTTACTAAGCTGCAGTATTCCTTCCTTTCATAGCCTGAGCTTTTAAACCATTACTTTATATTTTCTAAGATTATATAGTTCTATGCCAAACCAAAGTTGTTAACTCTGGATAAAACCATCATATTATGAAATTACAACTCATCCTGAGGAAGAGAGAAAAAGAGGATATTTAATTCTGACCTCTAAAAAAAAATGAAGGGAGGGAGGGGGAGACAGTGTGAGTGCAGAAGGAGAGAGGAGGAGATGTCTGCTTATGATTATGAGATGAACTTTGAACCTCTCCTATTCCTGCAGCCAGGAATTTTTGATTTTTTAAATACCTTACCAGAATTAAAATTTGAAGTGTACACTGAGCTTAGAAAACTTTTGCTTACATGCCTATTCAAAATTATTTTTTGAAGTGGCAGAAAAATTCCTTCCAAACACAACCGGAGTTTGAAACATGTCTAAGAAAATCTGCCTATCTGGAATTTGGAAACAAAGAACAGACTTTAATCTCTCTTGCTTTCCACCCGATGAGTGGGATGACAGTGCTGCTTAGAGAAGTTCAGGCACGTTCTCAAATTATTCTACATACTCCTATTTCCTGTTTTCTTTGTCATGTGAAAGCTTACAATCTTTCCTTTTCAAATCAGATTAATTTAACAATGTTAATAATATTACTTGCTTTTCTCTTATCGTAATTAATAATATACCAGGACATATGCATGCCAGGACAGGAAAGATGTCTCTCATGCACAGCTCTTAGGTTTACTGCACAACCAAGAAAACAAGAACACAACTTCCCTTTTCCTTTGCAGCCTGCACTGCTCTATGGAGGGAAACCAGGCAAAAAGGTAAGAAAATACAGTTTTGACTGAAGGGGACCATCTGAATTTCAAACGTTATTTCAGAAACTAACATCATCAGGCCACAACCACGACGAGCTGCATATCCTGGGCAAAGCTGGTGCCACGAGGCTGGCACCTCTGGAGCAAGGACAAGACCTTCCTCCCACTGTTTCCCTGCGCCAGGTCTCGTCTGTGAACGGCCGTGTTAGCCTCTCCGGCACTGCACAACGGATGCAGAGAGCATCTGGGAACAGCAGCAACCGGGGGGCTGGCGGGAGGCTACTGTGGGGAGGTGGGGAGACGGGAGCAAGGGATGCGACTAAGACGTGTCCCAGGAAGACCGTTTGCCCCGCAAATTGTGGAAAGGAAAACAACTAAACTAAACAAAAATAAAACAAAATAAAAGCAAACAAACAAACAAACAAAATAAAACACCCCCACACAGAAGGGAAAAGAACAACACTTCTGGTAGCATTCAGTGCCAGAATTGAAAAGAACTGCAGTTTTTATCAAAGTGCGACAGAACATAAAGAGCCTGAGAAAAAAATTGCTTCATACAGTACATATAAGGCTAGCCAGCAAGCATATACCACTGAAAATGATGGGAAAGAGTGTCACCTATGGAGTGAGTGGGAGTACTGATTCAAAACATCGTGCTGGCAGGAGGCAGCCAGCTTTTATCAGTTACAGAGACCAGTATTTACATTCTGATGAACACGACAGAAAGAGTAAGGAAAAATGCCTATGTATAGGTTACATACAATCAATAGGACTGACATATTGAGAACAGAAGTGCTTCTTGTTTGAAGGCTTGGCTTTCATTTTGGGGCATTTGTCAGGGATAAATTGTCTGAAAAACATAACCTTTTAAACAAAGCAATTCCAGCAGGCAAATTATTCCTGTATAAAAAAGGTCTCCAGTACACATCCCAGTGCTCTCTCACTCCTGACCTCGGTTATCATTTGGAAACGTAACTCTGAATGCCACAAACTTCCACGTTTGTCTAGAATTCACCTAGGAGACTGAAAGTGTTAAATGAAAGTGATATTGTTCCTTTCTTTAAAAACGATTTAGGAAGATGTTTGCATGTTCAGAACAAGATGCACAACTGGAATAAGTTCATTCCTAATCGGCAACCCAGATTTTCTTTTGATTAAGAAACCATGATAGACACATGATAAAATTATAAATGGGAATTTGTATTCTACAACTGAATGAAGGCAGGAACGTAAAACTGTTTATAAGAACCCACCCATACAGTGAGAAATTTCAAATCCTGCTATAGACCTAGACTGACCCACCCCTCAAAGTAAGCAAAATCTTACCATCCCAAGCTTTGGGGAAGTTGAGATGTGATTCCAAAACCAACAGCTTGTATTCCTCTCCATTTAGGATGCAAGTACCTATCCCATAGCCTTCAGGTGTAATTATCACTTAAAAACAAGGTTAATTAACAGAGATGCCAACAAACGTACAATAATTTGCAAATAATAAACAATTCACTAGTTAAATGCCAAGAATTACCAAAAATCTGAAGGAATGAAAAAGCATGATTGTTAACCAACCTTTAGGGTATGATACACGACTCTTAAATTTCTGTTGTGTCTAATGCCTGAGTAAACAGATACATCTTGCACAGTGCCCTGGAGGTCAACAAATAGAGATAAATTATGTCTTATTTAAGTCCAAGGATTCAAAAATATATTCAAAACCATATTTGTGTTTGTCTGAGTTGCTGCTTCTAGATCCCTCTTTAAATATAGCAGGAGCACTTAGCTAATCTTCAATCCTCTTTCAATAAGCAAATGGAAGGGAGACAGTACAGTGGCATTTGTGGACATCTTTTTCTTTCTCCAGATCTGCCCGTATCCTGATTATTGGTCTGGGATAACACAGAAAGGGACAGAATAATATGAAATATGATTAAAGACCAGGATTTTCTCTGTATTGTCCTCAATAACTGAAACTGGAGAGGTAAAATGCACAGAAAGTGGGACGATGACGGCAGACGAGCATCTTTAATCTGATACATTGCTGAGATTGCTCAGGAGCAGTTCATCCATGTGAAACACAGCTCCTGCAACACTGCCAGCTCAGTAAAACCAGGGTGATGACCTGCACAGCAAGCACTGGGTTTGTGCATTGAGAGAGCTCTATGAAGAATTTTGCATATTTATTTCCTCTCTGTTGCTCATAACATTTTAAAATAACATTTCCTGCCTTAATAGTCATATTCTTTCTCTCGTGGCATACTTCTTATTACAAACTTCACATAGAAAATTATCAAGTCTCATTGATAATGAAGTAAGCAAATATAAATCAGAATCATTATGTACTTATCAACAACAGTGTGGGAATTGGATGTTAATTAACTGGTCTAGTGGTCACAGCCTCGGACTCAGAATGTTATGAGCAGAAAACTAACAGTATTTTTAACACAGAGTTGCTGTGTGACCTTGGGGAAACTGTAATCCCAGCTAAATGCTTCTCTCCATCTATAAAATGGATTAATGGTATCAGAACTCCTGTTCTGAAAACACAATAATTAACTACTGCAAAGGCCAATGAAAAACCATAATAGCAATAAGTATTTTTATGACACAGAGATTTTTTTTTTATTTTTATACTTAGAAGCCATCTTCAGTAGTGTGTATAAAATACTCTACTGTTGATTTACAGGGCATCTGAGTTTATTCCTGTATATTTCTAGCAGCATTCATTCCAAAGTTTTCGAATAAAATTAAAAGGGTGTGCCCTGTCATATTAACCTGAAATAATCTAACAATTTTCTGTAGGGTGTTTTTATTACTCATTGTTAATTACTAAGACTGCTTGCTAATTTTGACTACTTTTCACATTTTGTGCTTTTCGCATCTCTTTTAACATCTAAATAAATAGTTTCGTTGCTTTTGTTTTTAATACTTTGCAGGAAGCCAAAACAGAAAATAGTTGGAATAAATTTTGAGTGGAATTTTGACAGTGCAAACAGAGATGAATAAAATGTCTTCCTGGATAGTACGTTTTACTTCTGTTATTCCAAAAAATGTTTTTGTTCCAAGTGGGCACAAAAACCCAAAACACTAATTCTTTATTCTCTTCTGTACTTTTATCCTGTGACAACTTTTTCATCTTGCATAACAATGACAAGTTTTTGCTGCATTTTGTTGTGTTCTCACAAGATTCGTTGTAAGGAAGGGTACTTCAGAAATTAATCACCGTGTAATTTAAATGACTTTGTTGTTGTTATTATATAAGATCAAAAGACATGTATTTATGGAGTGCATTCTGGTAATTTGCTTTAGTAGTATACCACATTCAGTGATACACTTGCTTAATTTTGCCTTCTACGTTTTCAAAGCAGTAATACAATAATAGAGAAAAATCTCTACTTTGCTTATCTGAGAGAAACAAGTGAAAATTTTCCTAAAGATGTTTGGGGATTAGAGTTGTTGAGTTCCTTTTTTTTCAGTGGTGTTGTAGTTATCTGCCAGACAAAGAAATCACAAGTTTAATTTACTTCACTGCAAATTTCACATGAGATCAGAAATCCAGCCTTTAGATCCCACAGTTTGCAATAGTTTTTCTACCTGGAATAGACACCACCAGTTCAAGTTTCACTGGCAAACTGATAACACAGGAAGCGGTAGAGAATCCAGTTCCCTTTTCCTTGCTCTGCTACGTGACATCTGTATGTCTCTAAGCACCAGCTTAAAGCCAAGGGCAATCAAGTATTCTGAAGGTCAGGATAAGTGTTTGCATAAGTTCAGGACCTCGCTGATTTGCTGGTCCTACCAAGAGCGAAGGCTGAGCTGGTGAGCAAAGCAGGGCAATAGGATTCCCAGGCCAGAAGATGTTTAAAGGCATTCAGGTTTACATTCATTTCTTTAACTTTCTTTAATTGAAAAAGCAATAATGTTCACTCATTAATACTATTGCTGAGTACTTAGTATCCCAATGGGAGGATAAAGGAAAGCCAGTATGGAACCAGGCCCCAATCCTAGCCGCACTCGTGGAAGGACGCAGGCACACAAATGACTTTAAAGTCAGTTACCGCCTTTCCAGTCTCTCTTGCCATGCACCATGCTTCAGCTTCTTTTAAGGCCTGGCTCGGGCTGCAGGTATCTAATCTTAGCTGCTGTCTGTTGTTCCAACAAACAAATCATGCATGAATCACGGCCCTTCCTCCTCACAACCCTAACACACGCTCACATGCCAGCAGATCTGAGCCTTTTGCTCAGATCCAAGACTTTGTCTTTCTCCCTCTGTTGCCAAATAAAATACATTCGGTAACACTTAATTAAGGCTCCTATTCAGATTATGTAGTCTCAATGCTAACAACGGGGCTTCAGCTGCCCAACTCCCAATAGCATGATTAAAGCCACAAATATCAACTTGGGAACATAACCCTTCATTTAGATTTAATATGGAGTATTATTGTAAGTTAAATAATTATCAAGTGATTATTAAACCTTACCTAAAGATTAACAAGCATTATTAATTTCATAGCTGTTAACCCTCCATAATTATGTCCTTTGTAATCAGTTGGCATTTATTCATTAATCTTGCATAGTGCTGTCATAGCTTTGAACATTATGCAACTGTTTTATTCTCATTAAAGATATTTTAATAGTCTTTAGCTATTTATGTTACAAATCTAGCCATCTAATTAATCTACATTTTACGTGCTTTTGAGAACCAAAATTCAAAATGCTGCCTAATAGTGGTATAACTGTATGTGAAGTCAGACAACAATAGCATATTGGCCCTAACATAACAGTTATGCATGTCTTTTGCACAGAATAGCATAAATTTTCCTCTCTTTGTCCAGAAGTACTTTTGTTATATAGAGAAATATTTTACATGAGGAAAAATTTTACAAGAGTGTAAGTTCAGGTTCAGCTGATGTGAAATATTTAATCAGCCAACACTGAACGCAACAATACTTGGTGTTCAAAAATTTAGTGCTGTGAATCCTGCAGAACATATGTGTAGGGTGTTACGTGGGTCACTGCAAGTGCAGGATAAAATGTGATGAGGGAGCCAGGCAATCTGGCCCCATGTTCGTAAAAACACTCCATGACTAGAACCTGAAAGTTGAAGTGATGCTCAGACAAGTGTCCCTGAGGACTCTGTTCTCTGGCTGACAATCTCACGTCTCACACGAGCTCCTCATTCCCTAGTCAGCTTGCAATCCACCTATGCAATACCCTTCTTCTTCCCTGGTTTCTTTTAGCAGCATAAGCCTTGGTAGAAACTTTTCAACATGGAATGGAAACCAGTCCACTTCAGGTATTGTCTACAAAGAGGATTTGTTTGGATTTGTGCTAGACACAACCCTTTTTTCACCTTACAACCTAGATTTTGTATGATGAAAGTTGGTGCAATCTGGAATCTTTTCCTGCTTTTATATCTGCATACATGTAACTTTGCCATCCATTACAATACTAGTCTACATATTCCAAATTGAATTCCACATGGCTGGAAACAGTAAGACTTGGTTGCAAAACTAGAGATGAATAGTAGGAAGGAAAGGAAAAAAGGAAGAACACATCATATCTCTGAGAAAAGTCTCTTAAGGTGAGGATTATGTGTAAAATAACTTTTCTGACTGCAAAACAGAGCACCTAGAAGTTCCTTCACTGGGCTTTCAGGTCCATATTACATTTGTCTCCTTCACATAGTGTATGTACTCATCTGTTCCACAGGGTATATTCATAGCCCAGCTGTAGATTGTCCTGAGGAAGAGCTAGAATACCAACCACTTGGCTGCAGATGTGGTTTTCCAGATGTTTTCTTCATACACTATAGAGCCAGGACTTATTCTCATCAAAGACACAGTAGTGGTCCAGGTGTACTGTATCTCCGATGCACGCATGATAAGAGTGCCATCATGCAAAGATCTGCATCATCTTTTTCCTTAGGCACTCTGCTAGATTGTCTTCCACCACATGCCCAACTCCATAAAAACTATCATCAGCTCTGAAGTGTGGAGGGAATTTCTTATGATGTTAGACCCACAGGGACTAACAGGTCTATTCATGTTTGGATTTTCACCCTTCACAGAGTTTGTTTTATCTCTTGAGATCATCTGGACAAATCTCACATATTCAGTTCCCTGCTGTGATGGGGCTTCAGATGCTGGTGGTACTGTGGTCCTTTCCTTCTCTGGAACTTCTTTGCTTCTTTCATTATGTAGAAATGCTTGATCTGACAGTTTTAGGACTCCATATAGGGATAGCTGAGTGAAATTTTAATGACATATGATGTACAAAAGGTGAGTTGGATGATCTAATGGTCCTCCCTGGCCTATTAAATAAATTTCAGGAAAACAAACGTCATGAGCGCACCTTGAGGGATATTTTTTTCCTCCATTTCCTGCTAATTTGGCAGTACTTCCATGTGTCAGTCAAGTATCTCTATGTCAGGCTGATGAAAGACTGCAGAGTCTCTATCCCTGGCTCACCTCTAAATGGGCTGATGAAATCAGGTGGCACCAGTTCAAGTCAGAGCATTTCTATCCTATGTTTGCTATCTACTATTAAAAAATCAGTTCCTTATATAAGCAATAGGGATATAAATGTCTGCAAGCAAGCTGTCCCAGCCCAACGATTTTGTTACAAACTAATGAAATTACATCACTGGGCAATGACAGACCCAGCCCTTCACAGAGACCGCATTAAACCCTGAAGCAGTTCAGCTCCTCTCACACAACTGTCTGAGACTATGGGTAGTGACAGTTTGGAAGATTTAGAGGGTGGAAAATGCCTCTGCTCTTACTTGGCACTTAAAACAAAAAAAAAAGAAGAAAGAAAAAAGAAAAAAAAGAAAGAGACCAATTTAATATATATATGTATATATATATAAAAGAATTTCTGTCTAACAGTAACAACTGAAAGTTATATTTTCTCATTTATAAAGACTTTCCATGCAGAGTTAGCTGACTGATTAACGGGCATCGTTAAATTACCATATTTTAAATGCTGTAATGTACTCAAGTGTTGGCTTGCTCTCCTCCCAAGGCCAAGGATATGAAACACATTTTCAACTCTATAAAGATGCTTCTAAAAAAGAAAGTCACAAGGAACACATGGCTGTTTCCTCTGTGAAGTAAGCTGGTATGTCTCCAGTGACTTCAGCAGAACAGGCATGTTTTATACCAGCCCTGGATCCTGCCCGCAGGATCTACTTTTGCTTTCCAGAAGAAGCTTCCCTTGCCTTCCTGGACTCTGCGCAAGAGTCCATTTAGCCCAGCAAAAGGGAGGATAGTAGAATGAGTTAGAATTATTAAACCTGGAAAAAAATATCTGTGGCAGTACTCCCAGGAGCATATTTTCAGTTCATTGCCTGAGATCAATTGCATGCAGTTGATCATGAAAATCACCCTGTGCTGCTTGCCTGGAAGAGTGAGCAGATCTGCTCCAGCAGGAAAGCCCAATTTGATAAAGAGATTTCCAGGTGTTAAAATATTCACCTGGCAGGGTACAACTCCAACCAAGCAAAGAGAAGCAGGGCTTCTGAAGGGAGTTTCTTGCACTGGGAAACTTAATCTGCAAGAGATTGAAAACCTGAAATCCTTCACTGTACAATATGTTGATTTTCAACACATTAAAAAAAATCCCAGAATTCATCAAATAACTTTCGATGTGTCTGGGAGGTCACTGTGAGGTTAGCATATAAAATAGACCACCTAGGTAGGGAAACTGCCATATCTCTTTACCATTTACTTTGTCAAAGAAGGACAAAGGAACTATTTTAATGAGGTGTTTTTCAGTTGTCTTTTGTTTCATATTTTACACAGGAAAAAGGAAAATGTTTCTTCAGTTCAGGGCATCTGAATCATATTTCCAATGGGACGGCCACTTTCAGGACAGTAAGTTCTGAGGTATAAATAACCTTCTGTAAATTAAACTGCAGTCATTTCTTTTTTCATATTTGGAAACTTTCAGCCTTCAAAAGTTCTAGTTGTGCTTAAGCTGAATATCATAGTTATGTTTAAAGTAAATATGTTTCAGCACATTACAGTTCAGAAATAATGATTGAGTAATACAGTACATCATGTATCAGTGAGAAGCTCAGCTATACCAATGAATGCAAATTTATTCCAGCATTTTGCAGACAGTCAGCATTTCTGGTCTATAAATTGCACAAGTCTGTCTCAGTGGCGTGAAAATTCAGTCTAAATGTTAAGCACTACATAGTTAAAAAGGCAAAATGCGGAATAGGAGAAATCTAACTCCTAGTGTTGAGGATGCATACATTAATTCTCCTGTCATAACTTACCTCCTTAATCACTGTTTTAACAGAACACCTATATCTCTCACCTTGGAGGGATGTTTTAAATGGACAGAGCAGCATGCTTATTTTTTGTTTCACAGCTGATCATGAACATATATTTTAATTTCTTAAGGTAAAAGTTTCTATAGTTCTAAGAAAAAATATTAAATATCCCATCAGAATACAGGATTGCATACTATAATTCAGTTCAGTTGTTTTTTAGCAGTTTATTTGGTACGAGCAGAGCTTGAATATGCCCATGATATATTTTTAAAAGACCATTCTTAGGCTACTAATTTAAATTAGAAGGGCAAGTCCTACCAGAACTCTCTTCTATGTTGCTCTGCCGTGGTCCCACCTCCACTATTTGCTTTGCACTGACTGCATCTGCACTAGACTCAGCAAAAGGCAGTTTGTGGGTTCAAGGCCTCTGCTTTACTACCTGACATCTTTAAGTTTCTAGACCTGCATGACCCAGGTCAATTATGGTCTTGGAAATGCTTCCCATTTTACAAGGAGAGAGTAGTGCTGTAAAAGCATAACTTTAACTCTTTCTCATCCTCTAACATGCAATCACTTTTCTAGACATGGAGGTTTTGAAGAATTTCACAAAGCTTATTGCTCAATATCGGTACAAGTCTGCTCCACTTTAAACAAAATGTCCTAATAATAATTTGCAAAATACATCTATAAATACAAAATATTTCTTCTGGACAAAGATGGTTGTCCACTTGTACCTTAAAAGGTTTTGAACAAAGAGCAGTTCATGCAGATTATAAAATGTCTTCCCTGTGTTTAGCAGTGTTTAGCAAAGGCACAGGCAGAACACGAGCAACCACTTTCAACATCAGATCTATGAAATTTCTGGTACGAGACTTCAGGCTACTAAAAAATTATGTAAATACTAAAAAGTATGTAAATAACAAAATATTCTTCCTGATGCCATGTCTCTTGCATAGAAAGGCTTTGACTCAAGAACTACCTTTGTATCTGCTTGTAGAGCACTCAGTGCAATGATCCCAGTTCTCCCAGTTCACTACAGTAATAAAAACTCAGTTCACTACAGTAATAAAAATGTCAAAAAAAACAATCTTCTCAGGATTCCACTGAAGCACTTTTCTCAAGATGGAAAATAATATATAGCAAGAGAATCTAATAGGAAGCTCCTTCTTTTCTTGGTCTTAATAAACCATCACAGGGTTTAATCTCTGTATAATTCTTCCCCAGGTGCTGGGGCTTTGATCAACCCTTGGGCTGGTCTTGCCTCCCAGGGGCACATGTTACTGCCAGTGACTCATGCTCTGTCACATTTCCACGTCTAGTGAAAAAGCAGTGAATGAAATACATGGTCATGAGCATCATCTTCCAACAGAGAATAAGTTCATTATCTTTCTATATTTCCATGTGTGCAAAGTGATCTCTGATACAAGGCTGTCATAAAAATAATATGAAGAAAGAAGTGAAACATTGTACTGATCATCAGAGCCCAGTCTGATGACAAGGTAAGCCACAGAAAAAAAATAATTCATTCTGTTCAAAACCATAGGTTACCCACCAAAAGAGAAGTGGCACAGATAACGGGGGCAGAGGGATGCTATTTGTAATGGTTGCTATTTTTATTGTTTCAGACAACTACTACAGTCTTGAAACAATGCAGTTAATATTGTCCAGGCCAACAACAGTGTTGAGAAACTATTGAAGCTGCCTCAGAACCAGAGCCAGTGGACAGCATCATAAATCCTTCTAGAAGGTCCTTATTGGAACTCTTTTATGCTAAAAACTACTAAATTTTTGACTTTGTAGTGGAGACCAAGAGTGATAAATGTGCATCAAGATCCCAGAAAATTAAATATTGCTGGCACACTTTCAAATAAACCAGAGAGTTCACAGGGCTTAAGTCTCTCTCTTCTAAGTTACTGATGCATTTCTTATTAAAGCATCAGTAATTTCCAGTTCAGAAGTGGTGGTTATGATGCATAGTAAACATGCACAGTTTAAGGATTAGTCAGCTAAGCATGTGGTTTATCATGACTAAACTGACACACTTGATAAAACTTAATAGAAGTTGGAAGTATTTCACATATGAAATTTTTCTTTTATAATCACTGCTATGATTTGAGTTAGAAAGTGAAAAAAAGATAATTTAAGATAATGTCTGGGGTTACCCAAAGAATAAAAAACTCTGCATAAAAATAGATCTTAAAAAAAAAGAAATACATTTGATGAAAAAAAAAGAGAAACAACAGGATAGGCAGGGAGAATGATTTAAACTCGCTTTTAAGAATACTCGATGTTAAAACAAAACTTTTAAGTTTATTTTGGTACATTTTTTTAACTTGTGTAGAATCTTCACATTCCACAGGCATTATAACGTATCGCAAACTGCTTTCAGTCTAGTTCTAGTGCTAACATTGTGCCTTTGTTCTTTAGCTTCAGTTTTTCTATACCTACGAGAACAAGACATGGTCATCATCAGCCTTTGGTGGTGAGGAGCAGAGGATTACAGGCACAGCTCATGTGAAGGATTGCTTATTCTAAAGGGTATAATCCGGTGCCTTCAGTTTCTAATGATTCATATTAAAAGTATTCCGCCATGGACAACCTAAACAGGAATCTCTCTAGGAGGAGCCAAGGATCAAACATATAACAGTGAGAATAAGCCCCTGGGTGATCTTTCTGAGGATGGTTTAAGCACATTGCTGATAAATTGCAAAATACAGACTCCCTTTGATAAATACCTGGGAGAGTTCACATTCCAGGACTTTCTTTCTGGCAGATATCTTAAGCTTGACATTCACTAGAAGAACGTAGATAATTCAAAGGAAATAACTGAACACAATGATAATGTAGAATGAGTCTTGAAGGAAGTCGCCAGTAAAATAATCTTTGATGGCAAGCCTTTCCAATCCTTTTGCAGATTTTGACTAGTGCTTTTCTCTCTCGTAGATGAGGAAAGATACCAAGCTTAAGGAATAAGAAAATATAAGACAAATAAGAATATTGCAATAGTTAGAGCAAGCAAAATGACTCCCATGTTGCTTTATTTTTTCTTTCATTTTTTAATCAAAACTTAGAAGAGGGGTGCTTGCTCATGCCTAAATAAGCTATGAGGATGAACTATGAAGTCATCCATGTCTGGGAACAGAGGTTTTGTCACACGATTTCAGGTAAAATTCTTGAAATGTAGGTTTGTTTAGAGATTAAACTAATGATAGCATGATCTTTCAGTACTTCTCAAGTGTCAGTTTGGACATTTATCACAGATTTGTGAAAATGAAGATCATATACTTATTTAATTCCTGTCATTTAGAAGTTGTTGCTATAAGCTTTTCCATAGAAAGCTTTTATCACCTTATTTTTTTTGTGTCAGAATATCAAAAAAAAAGTTCTAGCTGCAAGCATTTGACTAAAACACGTGAAAATCAAACAAGACTTTCAATTATCTCAAAATTAAATGTACTACTATGTCCCTTATTAATCTGAGATTTAGTGTGTTTTCAGATAAGCTTAGATGGGAGAACACCTGTATAGTGATTAGTGTATACACCTGTGTAGCTTACGGTACTGCTAGCCACAAAAGCCTTTCCAAAACTATAGATGCTAAAAAAAAATCCATTTGTAGAGTCGTCCTCACCTTCAGCACTCTAAAACTTAGAATATATATTCCTGACCTCCTCTCAAAGCCCAGTTTGATGACAGCAGATTCATTAAGAAAAATCATGGAGAACAAGCTCAGACAGGCGACAAGCTAGAAACCAGTTTTGTTGCAAAGCCTGACATGAACAGGAATGATTGAGCATTTTATAGCACTTTTCATCTTCAGAGGATAGCTGCTTTCACACCTGGAGATACTGAGACTCATGATTAGATAAACTGCCAAGTTACAAGGAGCAACTGCCAAGTTTTAGTGAGAGAGAAAAAAAAAAAAAAAGATTAAATGGGAAGCAGTCAAAGCAAAGTTCACCTTCATCCTCCAGCACTGTCCTTATTTTGGAGAGATGCCTTCATTTTGGGGGTGCTCACTTTATGTGGAGAACCGCTTTTGCCAGTAGCAAAAGTAGCGAAAGGAAGAGAGCCCCAAGCTTGGAAAGAACAGCATCAGCCCTACAAAGACTGTTTGTCGCAGCTCTCCATTCCTTCTCACCCTCGCTCCATGAGTTCCTCCCTCCTCTTTGCATATTATCCCATCACCTTTACTTTTCCACTCCTTCACCCTATTGCCCTTGAATCTTCATCATCTTCTTCATTTTCCCCTCCTCAAATTCATCATGTCAGCGTGACGTTTGATGTTGTCACACTGTCCATTTTTTATTTTACTGTTTATTTTTACAATAGAACCCTTCTTCTTTGCTGGATGTGTCTGACTTCTGCAGGAGGTAAAGATTTCAGAGCAATTCTGTGAGAATTTTCCCCACATTGCATAATTTATTTAGTTATTTTTAAGCTCATGACCCCATCAAAATAAGCATAATTAATTATATTAATTTAGGAGCCAACAGTCAGGATTAGAAATCTCTGTTTCCCATCTTACGTTGAAATTACTGATTTGTCACAGCAATTTGTATAACTACCTGGGTCATCTACCCGAGTCCAGCTAAAAACCTCTCTGCTTCTTCTGTTTATGTATTTCTTCTGTTTTCAGAAACATTTAGTGCACACGCTCTGCACTGGCATAGCTGATCAGGGTAGGAAATTCTTCTACCTTCAGTTACTTTAATACAGTAAAAGTCAGATCCTTCAGTGAGATAAGCTAGTGCATGTGAAAATCTGGCCTATATATCCTAGTTATAGTAGTTATAATCCCTACCCTGTATTGCTAACCACAATGGAAAGTGGTTACAGTGACTTCAGTGAAAAAGCAAACAGAATATTCTACTTTGTGTGAATGTAGTGGGGGAAAATCCCTAATTTCTGTTTGCAGCTTTCCAAAGATATGTCTAGATTCATTATTTACAGTGCTTAGAAATAACTGTTGAACTGAGACAAGCTGGGAAAACGGATGTATCTTGTAATAAAGATAAATCAATGAATGTTCTGACCCTTTCAGTTTTACCTATAGGCTATTTGCCTTCCATGGAACTGGGCCACCCAGTGAAGCAAACCACCTCCCTCCGGAGGCAACCGTTTGTTCAAAATCGCCCCAAAATAAACCACTTATGCATCTCAACAAGTACAGCGTGAAGAGGCATAATTGCTTGGTCTCACATAACTTCCACATTTTCTACTCAACCTCAAAAAAAAAAAAAGTTTGGTTTGTTTTTGCTTTTCCTCTTCACACTTTTGATGTTAGATCAAACATGACAAGCCTTATCAGTCAGCAAAATGAAGTGAACTCACTCAAAAGCCTCAGGGGTGAGGGATTTCTTTAATCATACTCAGAACAAATACAAGGATTTCAGCTACATGCAGTAATACGTCTCAGTATTAAGTGTTGCAATTTAACAGCTCAAGTCGGGAAAAAAGGCGTAGGAATAATAAATAAATAAAATATATAGTATCCTTTGCTGCAGAAGTGACAATGACTACTAGAACTCATGAAAATACATTTGCACACCAGTTCTGTCCTTCAAAAAAAAACCCAAAAGAGACTCCTACTAAGAAAATGTGCAAAAAGTACCCAGAGGCTTTTTTACTCAGGTTAAGCCAGAGCAGTTCACAATATTCACAGGAAAGGGGTGCAACAGACACGAGTATGATCTTGCAGTCCATGCTTTTCGTGATTCTGCATACAAGGGTGATTGAGAGCCTACGGTGTCAGCACAGCTGCGCTTCCACATCTCCATTGCTATTAGCACACTGCCATGCTGCCTTATTACTTCTTCCATTCCAGAACCACGGGTTTCTGGAAAAGTCAATCTATCTTTCCAAGGCCAGCTATATAAACCGAGGGAGAAGTGTGCTTCAAAATGTATTTAAGTTTGTGCTGCCCTGTGGAAGAGTAATAGTTTGACTGTGCATTCACAGTCTTCCTGCCTGTCTACTGCCCTGCAATACCCTTCCCACAGTGAAATGCCATTGTGGGGATGTTCTGTGTTGAAATACTTTGAGGCTTCAGAGGCCCTTTAAGCAGGGCTAGGGCCTCTGAAAAGCACTTTGATCTCTCTGAATAAAAGAGACTGTATAGATGCAAGCTGAGGTTGTGTTGACACTCTGTAGAAGTGGAGTCAGCATTTTCAGATTTTGTACTACTTTTTTGACTGTCATGGTTACTGTAGACAACTGTAGGCTTTCGTAAGTGATAATTGTTTCTAACAACCATAAATTCTAGATGAGAACTAGCAATCAGTCAGAAAAAAATAAACCACTATTACTCAAATCAGAGGTGTATTTAACGTGACAGATTTCAAGCATACTGCATGGAAGAGATAACAGATAATGATGAGTGAGCACAGAAAAAATTCATCCTTGTTTCTGAAAAGCTTTGTATTTGACCAAGAATGCCACCCATGAGGAGAAAATACCTGATGGGTAATTTATTTTAAATTTATTTTAGACAGCAAGACAGATCCATGCTAAGGACTCTTTACAATGACAGATCAGAAGTAAACAACTTCCTGTGAAAACTGGAAAGGTAAAACACAGGTTGTGTTTAATTTGGTTTGATATTAACCTGGAGTTTATGAGGACAGGGTGAAAATGAAAATATGAACTGGTATAAATCAGGGATGCTTCATTTGCAAAAGCCAGTGACATTGGCTGCTAACAAGAGTCACCCCAAACCTAAGAATCAGGAAATTCAGAAGTAAGAAATAAAAAAAAAAAGAGTTAAACAAAAGAAAATTTTAACAGAGAAAAGGCTTCTATTACCCATTCCTTTACAGTAACTGCATCTATCATGGGACTGGAAGAAAAGTAAAGCTCAGGCTTTACTGGTGGTTTCTAGAGGGAGAAGGAAAATCCCCTTCCAACTAGAAAAACTAATTGTATATTTTGGTATAATCAAGAAATATTCTGCCCAAGAGACAAGTCCAAATCTCAAGAGTCAAAAGTTGCTTCAACAGCAGAGGATTAGTAGAAGAAATGAATACTCAATTAAATAATTTTCTAGGTAATTAATTAATAGAGCTTGAAAAAGATTTCAAACTCAGTGTTGGGAACAGAGGGCCATAAGTAGAAAGCAAAAAAATACGGATTCTTATGTCCATGGAGTTCTCATGGCCTCCAGTTCCATTATTTTAATCTGTAGGCTGTTTCTGAGTAATTTCTTTGGGGAAAAAAAAACAAGTTGATTCTTTGTCATCTGCATACAAATCAACAAAGGCAATAGTACAGTGTTCTAGTCAAAAGTTTATTTGTTAAGTTTCTTAATTTGTCCATGTAACAGGTTGGGGCAAAATCTGGGGGTGGTTATCTGGTATTTTTGAGATAGCTATCCCTGTGATGTGCACATCCCCCATATGCAGCATGTGTAAATCTTGCCTTTCATCCTAGGAGGTGAAGAGTTTTGTCGCTTTGCTGTAGATCTATATATCGTGTATTTTCCCACAGCTTCCCACCTTACAATAAACTCTCAGAACTAATCCTTTAGATAAATAATTCAGCTTATCTCCTTCCTTGCAGGGGCAATTAGCATAGTATTTAACCAAAACGTTCTTCTAGGATTTCATTTCCATCTACAGTGGGCAGTCTTAAGGAAAAAAAATATATAAATATATACATAGTATTCAATTATCCCCTCAAATGAGCTCATGAATCTTTGTATCTGCAATCACCTCCCAATGATGATAAATATCCTATTCATACAAGAATTAGGGAAGACACTTAGAAGAGGTGATTTGCCTTCCACTCTAAACTTTCTCAGACTTATTTTTACCATGTCACTAGCAGAAATTAACCCATTTTAATTACCTTAAAATATGTTATTAATTGAAAACAGAAATCTGCAAACATTGATTTAAGGCTTCTAAACCCAGCTGGTCTTCCTTGCATTACTCTGAGCTGCAAAAGGTGCTTCCTCAGCAGCCTCCAGGCCTCCAGCACTCCTTCTCATTCAAGCTCTCTTCTCCCCTTTTTCTGGTAGCATTTCCTCCTACACCAATATTTCACTACTCATCCTCTCCCAGAGCTCTTTTCTAGCTTCCTGCTGTAAGCAGGAAGAAACTCTGACAACCCAATGACGGGCGAGTAAAAAGTTAACAGCAAAACTACTGAAGTGCATGAGCTCTGCCGAGCTCTGCCAATGTGACAGACGGATGGCAAAAAAACCTATCAGGGACAGCAGAAAACCCAGTTAGAAAAGCGATGGTGAGACTTTGGGTGCTTTCCCCAACATGAAAGGGAAGAGGTAAGTCATGCAGAGGTAGGATGGTCCTGCTTTCCCATCTCACTAACATCATAAAGACCCAACTCGCTAAAACTTGCAAAGCACCTATAAGGGGCCAAACCCTTCTGAAGATAATGGAGGGACCATCTCGTGAGGGTGGCCATAGCAGAGTCACGTACTCCATTCCTGAGCGGGTAAAGGACAGAGTCTAGCAGTGAGGAGTTGAGGGATCTGAACAACACCTGACGAGCTCCTCCAGCTGGACCATGGCGTGAGGATCCCTTCACTCCCCGTAACCCGGACACTGGGCTAAGGTGGCCCTTCGCGAAGCTGAGCGTCTCCTGTACCTTCAGGATGCAGAAATGCCAGCATGTATTTTTCACTCCTAGCAAGGTTGAGAGTCCCCTGTGTACTCAGGGTGTAGTAACATCACAGCAACTCTTTCTGTTATTCTATTTCATTTCATTTTAGCTTTTTATTTATTTGTTTGTTTTTCTTGGAACGAGCAGTGTACTCCACTCTAGTTGGGCTAATTGCTAATTCCTGCTCACTAACTGACCAGCCGAATCCTGTAACAATCGCACCAGCTGATGGCGGATGTTGTTATAACAAAGATCTTGCACTGGTGAATAAAAAAATCAACTAACTAAAGCTCCTCTGGATTATTTTCCTGTCTCCCTTTAACGATACAGAGAGTGATACTCAAACCTTTAGCACTAGGGCTGAACCACAAATTTAAGCTGAGATAGTCGTTCTTCTGAGTAGAAACTACTACCAGGACGAACAACCCTGCATGTCTGACTCCTTCAGGGGCTTAAGTGCTCATCTAAGTATTTTTAAGTGACTAAAATACCAAGTACCAGTAACACCGGTTAAGATCGTAAAGAACGGTTCCTGGAAGGAGGAGGGCTTGTTAACATTTCATTTCATTTCATAGAAAGTGATGACAATGGGAAAGTCTACACTGGCTGTTGCATCTCCCTGCACTATACATGCAGGAACCCCACAAACTCACAGTTGGAGGCTTGTTAAACAAAGCTACCCTATACAGGCTGATGTGCAGGTTAGAGCCCTCTTTGCTAGGATGAAATCATTCAAGTAGTGATGGTCATCTAGTCTAGCTTCTGCTATTCCAAGAATTGTCACAATTACTAGGACGAAAACCTGGAATCTGTCAGGTCAGGCAGAAGGAGAGCAAGGCAGAAGCAAAGATTGTCAGATAAGAGGTAGGGCTTCACTGTGAGAACATTTGCAATTGTGTTATATTAATTCAGGTTAGGACTGCATACAAAAAATATCTAGGCTAATTGGGCAGTGCATACTTAGCCTCACACTTGATTCCTAAGCTACTTGTTTTGTTTTCTCTTTTATTGCTAGAAGTCATTTTATTTATGACACGTTCATAACATAAATGAAGTAATTAGACACCATTAAGAACCAGCTGAGACTACAGTAGAGTGTTTGAACTTATTAATGGGCTACTGCTCCACCACAGACTTACCCAATACACAACAGTGTCACATCATAAGCAGCAGAGGACAGCTGAGGCAGTTTGAAGAAGACCTCTGACTACAAGGAATCAAAGTCACTAGAAAGTGTTAGATTACTGCAGCAAAAGTTTGCAACTCCCATGATTAAAATTCATAAAATCTTTTGTCATTTCCATCTGTTTAGCCTATAGTATGTTACAACAGAAGCAACAACACAAAAACATGCATTGCTATCTACTTTCCTTACTATACTAAGACAAGTGTCAGTCAGCAGACACACCTGGCCTACTTTGGTTGAATATCCCAAAGGCATTTCATCAAATTGTGAGGGGGAAGTCAAGATGGGGAGAACACTACAACAGCTAGACCACATGATGAGGCAGAGCTGGGATCCATTGGGACAGATTGCAGCCCTTTTTAGTAAAAGTAGACCTCTCAAATCTTCCAAAGAAGTATGCCAATGCTTTTCAAGGTGGGAGCATACCTGCTGGCTGGGCATGAGGTTTGCACTACTTGAGGTAATAACAAAAATGATTTCCATTCAGCTCACAATTCCAGCATCTCAATATCTGTTTAAATTTCAAATCAGAATAAAATAAAATTACAATTTAAGTGTGATAAAAAGTGAAAAATTTCAGCTCAGAAACATCAAAATATTTGTCTTCCATAATAGCAAATCCTGGTATGATCATGGTATTGTTTAAAAGATGAAATTGAAAGAAAGTCTAAACAAAAGATTTCAACCATTGCCATCATGATTGGAATAGAAAAGTTCTTATTAAAATTAAATAGATATTTTTAGTTTAGTTTTATTTTGTTTTTCTGGTTTAAGTGCACAAAAAAATTCTTAGAAAGATTGGTATCTATTAAACACACACAGATTGCATAGTTTTGTCTACTTAGGTTTTAATTAATCTCTTTGGAAATGGATCTAACTGGACTTCATCTGTTTGAATATTTATTGATTTAGCCAAACAAATTAAGTGCAGTGAGCACTAATACTATTCTTTCTACAAATTGAGCCTTAGCTACATATTTTACTAACAGTCTCCCATAAAAACATAAACATAAGTATATTTTAAAAGGAAATTGTTCAGAATCCAATAAAAATATTTGTAACAAAAACAGATAACTTATTAACTACATATAACTAAGTGTAGCATTGTAACATATAAAAATTAAAGTGAAATTCCAGTTTCGTACATTACTTGGACTTAAGAGTTGGATTCTAAATAAAATTATTTCTCTTCTTTTAGATTTTCAAATGTCAAGGTAACCTTGCTAGCTATTCAATGTATGTATGTCACAGATGCCCTTCTTCACATTTACGTGGAATGAAGCAACCATATAAGCTCCGTAATCATCTCTCTTTGCAACAACTTGCTGGCAAATAGAATATATTGGTGTGTTCCTAAGTAGAAACACTTCTGCTTTCTTTGCTCACCAGCATTGTGATTAAATAGGTGTTAAGAAATAGCCTTTAAGACAGTAGTAAACAGACAAGTAAAGCCAGCAGGAAGCTCAGCTAACTTCAGCCTTTCCATTTTTATTCCTGAAAAAAAGTTTGAGGTTTCTCTTGGAGACTGTTTTTAAATACAAGCTTATTACAACTTCCAGAAAAGAACATGGAGTGACAACACAAACAACAAAAGAAGACTTAAGGCTAATTATTTGCTATTATCTAAAGATATGTCAAAATGCCTGTTTATGCATTTTGGAATTTCTACAAAATAGTGCGCAAAAAAAGAAAGAGTTACATGCAGTGTGCAGTTCTCCTAGAGATCAACAACAGCAACATACTTTCAACAATAAATACATAGACAAATTAAATCAGAATTTATATTTATTTATGTATTTAAACATAGATGATACATATGTGCACAGATCATGATCTGTTGATCTTGCTTGACACAGGAAAAGGGAAATTACTTAATACTGAAGCTGCACAAAATGTAACAGTGGTATAAAGTATATTCAGGAGTGACATAATTTCCCTAGAATGATATTCAGGATAAACTAATAAGCTGATGACATCCACACAGTAGGTATACACTGGGTGATGATATCCAAACAGCAGGTGTAATATTTCTGTAAACTTGTCTTTGCAGCAGGTATTTGGACACAGTATTGCACACATGAAAAATGGGAAAAAAAAAGAAGAATAAGAAGAATTTGGTTTTGGAACTGGGGGACGTTCACTGATTTTTTTTAATGTTCAGGACAGGAAATTAACCGAGATTGTCAGGAGGGGCTGTAAGCTACCTAAAATGAACATTTACATCACTGTCCATTTCTACTTTCACCTTTGGTTTGGAGCATGGAAAAGAGATTTGTATCCCTAGAAACATTCATAACAACAGGCCAGTTCAACTCTTTAAGGCAGTATTGCAAAAGACAGCACTACTGTACACACGTCAGGCTTTCATACATCAAGATGGGCTGACACCCTGCAGCAGATGCCAACATGCCAAATTTCGTTTCCTGCATGCCTTTCTTACCGTGTGAAACCCTGCCATTAAAAACATCCCTGTACAGATCCTCCATATTAAACCAGCCAGCCAGGAAAGAGACTTAAAAATGGGACTATGTGTACCTTGCCTGTCTAACTACGTATCAGTGGCAGTGCAGTTTTGGGAGTGCTGGGTTAGCCAGCATCCCAGACTAGTGCTTTTGGCTTCTTTGATCAACCAAAATTCCCACTAGATCTGTCTACCAATTTTCTTCATTTCAGGGATGAATGTATTTTATATGCAATAAGAGTGATCTATTCATGTGAAAACAAACAGACTCAAAATAAAATGTTTAAAGGGATGTTCTGTTCCACTGATCTCTCTCACCTCTTGATTGTGTAGAATTCTCTGTGTGCCCTGAACACTGTGAAAGGTCCTTTTGTCCTTTTTATTGCTAATATCTAGTAAGGTACCAATATGCAGATAGAAAAGAGTAAGTATAAAAACTTTCTTTTTCCTACAGCAAAAAAGAAAGCTGCCTGAGGAAAAAATAATCACTGTATGGCCAGACATCTTATACATCTATATTCAGATGCTTGAGTCAGATATTATTGAAGTTACCTCACAAACTTATGCTTCCTTTCAATTTATTTCTAGATAGATCAGCACAAGTTTTTGAAAGACTGGTTTATCCTCAGAGTGTTCAATCTGCAATAGCTTAAGGAAATTTTCCACATACACTTAATGTCTAGAATACCACATAAAGAAGCCAAAAAAAGCAGGCATTGAACACTAAAATAATCAGACTAGAAATATCTTAAAGTGATCCCACAGCAAAAATGACCTTTATTATCCATCTCTAAGACATAAAAACAAAAAGCCTTGAAGGTTTTCAATCAGGTATGTTACTGAAATCTATCAGGAAGAGGCACTTGTCCTTACCCGCGTGGGCTCAAAGGTAGAAACATTGCTCAAGTCATCTCCCTACACTGGTGTTTTGTTGTATCTGAATATTAAAATGATAAGACATATGTTCCCCTAGATTTATGTCTTCATTTATGCAAATTTTCATTCTGCTATTTCTTGTAAAAGTGTGTTGATAGACATGTAGCATTCATATCCGTGAAAATCAGAAGTCTTTTACCTTACCTCTCAGCAGGATGTGGAACAGACTGGCATACATCCTGTTCCTGTAGAGCAACCAGTGCACATAAAAGTTTAATTGGAAGAACAAATATTTAGCAGGTCTTTTCCTGTGTAAACATAACTTATTCTTAAGTTCTTTTATTAATACAATTATACTTTTTTCTGCTATCCCCAGTGTCACAAAGATTTTATCGACTACAGAAGTGAGATAGAGCAAAATATATGCTTGCCCCTCATTTGTATAGCTACAAGTGTCACTAAACTTGTCTGCTCACAGAAGTAAAGTTCCTGGCTTTTCTAGCAAATTAGCATGTTTGACATGACAAAAATCCAAACCTGGTATGAGTCCAAACCTCAAAGTCAGATCCAAACCTACATCAAACACCTCTAAAATGTGAAGATACTAATAGCCATAGGGATGGCTTGGGTGCACCTCTAACTGAAATCTCCAACTGTTTTCTGTTTTCAACTCAAAAGTTGAGTTAAACCTACAGGTTGCTTCTGGTTTTACCCAAATCATTGCTTTCATTATAGGAATTGTCCTGAATTTCATGCATTGAATAGTCTTGTAATTCTTTCTGCAAAGAAAGGACATTAGAGCTGAAATTACGAAGTTTGCATTCGTAGATTAAGTATTTCCAGTTGAAGGTCATAAAAAAATAAAATACAAACTACTTTTTTTCCTGTCACAGCGTCCTCCCTTTTTCTTGTTTTTCTCTTCCTTTTTTTTTTTTTTTCCTCCCCTCCCCTCCTCTTTTTTTATTTCATCTCAGATTGCAGTTTGAAACTTGATCATGCTTCAGGAGGTGGGGACTGGAGTGAGAAGGGAGGGAGAGGGAAAGAGGAAAAGTTGATGCCAACAAAAGAAACACAGCAGAAACACTCCAGAAGTATATGCTCCCTTGTAATTAATGGCATGAAGTTACAACTTGCAGCTGACAACAGTTACAGCAAAAGGTCAGCCTCCTGCTGCACCCTGCGTTTACTGATTTGGAAGATTATTTCAGACTGCCTTTCCCCACTCCCATGTATTTGCACTCCCCTGGGTTCCTCTGCCGAGCTGATCCTTGCAGCATTCCTTCCTTTAACCGCCTTACCACTTCCATAAACAGCAGGCAAAGCTCTCAAAGGCAAATTAATGCACTGCACTTCTCCTCGCTGCCTATTCCCCACTCTTCTCCTTGTCACCCACAGAGGTTCCTTCCCTATCCCTGCTCTGGGGCTGATGCTGGTGGGACACCTGAGCCTGGCCTCACCCCAGCCAAGTTTCAACCTTAGAGACAGAAACCAAGACACATCAGGAGGAGGCGGCAGCCAGGTTTCCAATGCAGACCCACAGCAAGACCAGATCCCCAAGGAGCAACCCAGGGCTTGCCAGCTGCACAACCATGGTCCAGACTGCTTGAAGAGGCAGTGTCCAGCGCCGTGGGGTCCCAGCTGCAAGCTGCCCTCCTACGGTAAATCACATTCAGCTGCTCTGAGAACTAGGGGCAAAAGAAAACATGACCTTAGAGGGGATGTATTCCCCTCCACCTGTAATTCCTTGGGCACTTGTTGAGCAGGGATTTCAGAGTTAGCAATTCTTATATGGAAAAAAAGAGAAATACTTTTGAAATCCCTTTTTTTTTCTAGCAAATGGGAACTTAAAGACCATTGGCAATGATCCTCACAGAGTTATATGTATTTTTGCACAACAAAACTACCATCTATGCCTAGAGGACCCAGGGAGCAGCGTGCCTCCTGTGCTGTCAGCACTGAACAAATACCGAAGTAGTTTAATGAAATGAAAATAGAGAAGTGGAGAGAGTAAATATTTGAGCTCCACAGTTACAAAGAGGATATTAAGAGTTTAGAAGATTCATCCAAAGTAACAGATAGGCTTGTCTCAAAGCTGAGAATGAAACCTGAGTAACTCATGTCTGAGTAACCTTCAGTAACCTACCGGCTTCAGGATAAACCCTGGTGGAAGAAATGGGAAGCTATTTCCATTACAATTCCTCAGTTATTTTTTTCTGTTACTGTCACGGACAGTGGTAAGTCACTTGAACACAGCACACATACGCTAGGAGTAAGAAGTATCACCATCTGTTCAAAATCTGGGACAAAGCCATGGTAATGGGAACTTTTCATCAAGTTCAGTGCTAGCAGTTTTAGTGGCAGATACCAAAGTTACATGAGAGCGTTGCAGGAACACACACGGCGGCGTGCCCTGAGCGCGGAGCGGTGTGTGCTGATGGATAGCGTGCTGTCCTGCGGAAGGTGGCCGCACGCACTGCTGCGCTGCGCAACGCTGCTCGTAAAACTTGTGAGCCGTGTTGTACACTGTGACCTGGCTGCGGTTCGTTCAGCCTCACTGGCAAGGTAATTAAAAACTATTGTGTACATGGAAAGATGATACTGTTAATCCACCGTGTGACCTCGGGGCCACATCCAATTTGCATTGAATACAGCACATTTCAGGAATCTGATGCCCAAGGAGAAGGAGCAGACTGGGGAGAACACAGATCCAGGGTCCAGAGTTACGGATGCCCATTCCATAATTAAATACCGTGTGCTGGAATTTATTGTATCCATGGACTTCACCCCTCTCTACACTCAGTTGTAGGCATGATTCTTTGGTAGATAGTAGCTCTCAGTCTGTGCTGTGCTCCGTTCTGGAGCACAGGGCTGCAGAGGAACAGAGCCCACCCTAGGGAAGGCTGGGCAAGCAGAGCAGCTCATGAAAAATGTCTCAGGGACCACCACCAAAACACTCAATAGTATGGAAAACAGCTGAAAGCAATCACTGAAGCAAGGACCTAGCTGCTAGGTCACAGTGGTAAGTGGGAAAGCTGTGCATAAGCATTACTAAGAATAAACAAACAAACAGAATCTGTTTTGTCCCCTTTGGACACTTTTTGTTTCCCTTTCAGAAGTTAAATACCTGACTACTTATCTTCATAAAATTTCATTATTTATTTACTTATTACTTCTGAAAGTCTTTTGTTTCCACGTGAGATGATGATTTAAGCATATTCATCCCAAGGACCAGAATGACTTCTTTCCTGTCACATATCAGGATTATGATCTTACTGATTAACCCTTCTTGTCAGGAGATTTTATTGACTGGAAACTGGTATTTTATCTTTCACACTGGGACTGTACTCCTAACAGTTAGGTTTCTCAGAGGAAGCATGGTCAAGCCACTACAAAGGGCCTTTTGTTATTTACAGCTTGTTCAAGCTCATCACAAAATAAAGAAATTATACTGAAAGTGTCTTAAACAGTGAGTGACCACTTAACGCTGCATGGGATCAGATATAAAAAGGAATGAAGAAAATGTCTGTTAGAATATTTAAGTGTATTTAAATAGTACTCCAGACTGCACCTGCAAGTAGAAAAAATCCAAGAAAAAGAGAGATAAATTTAACTCCAACTGTATTGGTTCAGAACTGTCTTCATCTGAAGCACTTGTTTTTTTTAACCTGAAGTTTTACTTGAGTTTTCATTTAAATCACCCAGGGAGGGCTACTATAAATCTGTAAGAAGAATTTTATCAGATGTGTTATCTGAAGCTTATGAGGGAGATGCTGTCAAGCAGAGCAAAGAAGGAAAGAAAGAACTATTTGGCACTAGTATTAGAAGATGGAAAGGTAAATATTGCAGTTTGGAGAGAGTAAATCTGAATAATTACTGGCATACCTGGAGTTAACACATCTAGAAGCTGCCAAAGCTCACAGTCACTTGTTTGAGGCCAAAGCTTATGGAAGGTAAACACAGCTCTTGCTCAGTATACATTTTAGTAAGGATTACAAGAAGGAAAGGCTCTAGGAGACACATACCATCAGGCAAAAACAATTAAGCAGGTAGAGTTTCATATACTGTTGCAAACAGCAAAACTCAATGCAATAATCACCTTATGCCTCCTATGGAAAGAAACCCAAAACCTTGAATCATAGAATCATTACGGTTGGAAAAGACCTTCTAGACCATCGAGTCCAACCATAAGCCCTTCACCACCACACCTGCTAAACCATGTCCCTAAGGGCCTCATCTACGCGTTTACTGAGCACTGCCAGGGACGGTGACTCCACCACTGTCCTGGGCAGCCTGTTCCAGTGCTTCCCCACTCTTTCCCTGTAGAAATTCTCCCTATTGTCTAACCTGAATCTTCCCTGGTGTAACTCAGGACCATTCCTTCTTGTCCTATCTGCAGTTATTCTGGAGAAGAGATCGACCCCCCCACACTAGCGCCTCCTTTCAAGTGATTGTAGAGAGCAGTAAGGTCTTCCCAAGGCTCCTCTTCTCCAGACTAACCAACCCCAGCTCCCTCAGCGGCTCCTCATAAGGTTGGAGCTCCAGCCCCTTCCGCAGCTTCGTTTCCCTTCTCTGGACTCGCTCCAGCACCTCAGTGTCTTTCCCACAGTGAGGGGCCTAAAACTGAACACAGTATTTGAGGTGCAGCCTCACATTGTGTCATTTTGTCACCATGAGCAAAGTGAACAAGGAGAATAAAAGCATCACTAAACTCAGATATATTCTTAAGAGGAGTGGGAAATACTGTCGAAGCAGTAGTTGCTTGGAATGATATTCCAGGGGCAAGTGCTGTGTGTTAAATTGAAGCTGGATGTTGGCATGCAAACAAAAGTATTGTACAAAACAATGGCACTAATAACAGAAGAAAGCTATGGGTAGTAGAGGACAGAATTTGAGGACAAGGAGTTCTGTATTACTAGAAACTGATGTCACAGTCATCAAATGATGTAAGATACAGGGTATAGAATATACAGAATATGCACAGAGAATGCGGTAGTAATTGAAATTTTAAAAGGCAGAGTTAAAAATATGATTTTGAATATGTCATTCCATCAGGGAAGCGATCTTCGCAGCTCTTATATGATATTACGAGAATAACTGCAAACTTTGGTAGTTTCACTGTTAGACAAAGGATGCTAAAACAGAGATGGTGCTAAAACAGAAACTTCGCAATCGCCAAAGGCCCAGTGTAAAAAAGCAAGAGGCTTCCATACCTGTTCTTTTGTCCGAATAGGTCACACTTTAAAAATGCAACAAGTTGAGTTAAGAGGGCTTTAGAATGTGGAACAACCAAAACTAGTAAAATTTATTCTTAACAGCTGCACGGTTTGTTTTAGAAGGAAACCCTTGCAGGTTCCAGGCAGCTGGGCAGGATGCTGTGGGGGCTAATTTAGCATTCTTATGAAAGTTAGTTTTGAGGCTCATTATAAATATTTGTAATTGTTATGTACAGGTTATGTTGTTAATTTAAGAGCTGAGGAGTTAACCTTCGGCTAAGGGAGGAACATGGGCTCCAGATCCTGCCTTAAGGATGTGGGCATGGTGCTCGTTTGCTGCCCACAGCCGGTCCACACTACTGGGAGCAAAGCAGAGGTCCCACAAGTGCCACAGAAGGATCCCTGCACAGTGAAGGAGAGACCGGCTCTCCTTCATACAGTTAATGTTGCTGTCAGCGACGAGCAGACCTCATGCCTTAGGGAAAAAGCTGATCATTAACTGGGATTGGGAGAAAGATTTCTCCTGAGGTTAAACTAGCGCATGATTTTGCACCTTGAAAATAATTTATGCCACTCACTGAGGTATTTGGAAGTGGTTAAAGACAGAAGATTGGTATGTCATTGGTTTGCTTCATTGCATAATTCTTTCCATTAAGCTATAAATGTGTTGTAAAGATTTGTGAAAAACCATACTGAGCTAGTGGGTCAAACAGACTGTTTTGGGATCCACATTAGAGCAGCAACTATGCGGGGTATTTTCAATTCTTTTTTTTTTTTTTCAGGTCAGCAATTGTCCTGTCATATAAAGTCCCAGTCAGGGATGTATCAATCCTTAAAGGCATAAAAGTGTAAAAAAGAGTTTAGGACAACCAGAGATATTTCAGAAAAATCCCCTTACTTGCATGTATGTAAGTATTACTTGCATGTAAGTATTTTAACACTTTTAGAAAAATAAGTAAGTTCTCTATGTCTCAGTTATCCCACTACTGAAATATTTCCACATTCCAGGACTGTGTCCAAACTAGCTTTTAACCAGCCAAAACAGCTTCAATTCAGGTTGCTACAATAAATATACCCAAAAATTCAAAAAAAGTAATGATCAGCAAAGCACAATTACTCTCCCATCTGCAGAAACACTGTCCATCCTAGCACAACTGCTATATACCACAGAATAAACCCTACTGCCAGAGCCAAGTGAAATATTACAAATATAAATCTGTATTACTTCTTCCCTGCCAGCTAATATACATAAGTTACTAATAATCAGCTTAGTGTGAGTTACTTAATTTGGATATATGCAAACTTTTAATTTTCAACATTTTTTCACTTTTGCTTTCCATGGACCCCCAAAAGCAAATTCATCTGAATGCATATTTGTTGAGAAGATTTTTAATGTATTTGACTTCAGAAATAGGAATATTATGCATTCTATGTATTTTTGAATTACTTCAGAGATAGTAAGTTTTTCTTAGAAATTATTGGTGAATGTAATTCTCTTAAGACAGCAGTTGAACTATCACTTCAGGGAAAACCAAGAACATCAGCCATAGCACTGCAGAAATAGTTTTCATATTAATACTAATAATGCATTTTCATGAATGTAAAAATTAATATTAATGATTCTAATAGTTTCTATTACAGTGTTTTCTTTTCCTACTGTACACATTGGCTAAAATATGAGCTGGAGCTGTGATTCTGGGGCAGCTGAAGGCCGTGGAAATACTTTACACCAGCTTTCAGGGTACTTTCAAGCTCCAAAAGAGAAACTCCACCCGTTCAGCATGACAGTACTCCCAAGACCCAATTGCACAAGCAGCATTTACATTTGCATTCATTCTTTTTTCTACTGTTTGAAGCATTATGAACAGCAATAAAAGAAGAGATGAGTTAAAAAGTAGATCCAGAAGAGTCAGACATCAAAATGTTGGCCTAAAATGGTAGAAATTAAATATGTCCCAACCAATTTTTGGAAAAGTACTCCACACAGATATCCAAAATGTTGTTCGGCTTGGGAGGGTTTGTTAGCTGGACAGTACAGCAGGATCCATTAAGTACTCAAACAACAGCTGAGCCTCCCAAAGCCCTATCTTACCTGCAGACTTCCTACCTCCTCCCCTCTATCTACGACCAGTTCAGAGAAGCCATATTAAATAAATAAATAAATAAATAAATAAATAAATAAATAAATAAATAAAGAGTAGAAACAAGAGCCATACATCTGCTGTGCTCCTAGTCTACTCTTACTTAATTACAACTGGGGAGTAAAGCGGCCCTCTGCTATATGGCCATCCCTGCTTCCCCCACCCCAGTGCAAAGGCTAATTGTTTCGTTGAGGAGGTGTCATGTGCCAGAAGTGCCTGGGAAGGAGTCAGATAATTAACTGAGCTCCTGCTGAGAATGTAGACCTTTTCTTCGCCTTTCTTTTCCCTTTCAATAGGTTTCTTTTTTTTTTTTTTTTCCTCCTCTCTTCCCAGAGCCATTATTAACTTTTCTGTAACTGTTGTAAATTGCAAGGAGTGGATAATCTCAAATCTAACATGTGGAAATGCAAAGAAAAAGGGGAAAGATTGCACTGTAAAGAAAAATTCTTTTAAAAAAGTTTTCATGTTCCATAACAGAACATTAAAACTACGTAAACTTACTTACAATGAAAACCTTGTGTTTTATTAAAAAGAAATCTTGCTCAAGGCATCCATTACTCATTTCCGGATTAAATGGCAAACCTTCAAGTTTTAAAGGACTAAGAGCCCTTCAATTGGACTGTATCTGGCAGCTGCTGATAATATGGCACTTGCTGGATATCTATCATGCAGCTTTTGTAGATACTTTATTGCTGTTTTCTGGACGTTCGGGTTCTTGCCCCAAATCCTGGGATGAAAAGAATAGAGATGGCTGCATACTCTTAACAAAGGTCCTTTTTCTCTAAGTCATTTTCTTGCTCTGGTGAGAGTTACCATGTTTGTTTCTCGTGGGCTGGGAAGGGGGATGCTGGCAAACCGCTCTGCTGGACTTTCTTTCCAAGCCTGAGTGTCTTCCCACACTAAAAGCTTGAAAAGAAACTTCCTGAGAGCTTCAAAGCCCATACGCAGACACAAACAGGAGACTCCCAGGTAACAAACAGTAATGCTCACGCCAGCTCCTCGTTTAGAGTGTGGAACAAGCACCTGGTCTTCATTAACAGCACTGCTACAGTTAATGTGCTGCAGGTGTGAAAGTGTGTGGCTGAAATCTGACAAAACACCTGTCTTTTGTGGCACCATTAGATCTGTCTAGTGTGGGACATGACCCCCTCGAGTGTTTTTTTATCCTGCCTTGAAAGCCATAGTAAGCATTGTCCTGTAATTATGAAATCAGAGTCATCGTTGCTGGGAAGAATTCTTTAACAAATTATACCTAATTAGTGTGAAATTACCTTTAATTCATGGTAAAACCATGGCTTAACTGTGTTCTATAACACCTTCCTTTTTATCTTTATGCAAATATGATTATACACTATCAGACTAGCACAAGCAGGCATAATAAACAGCTGCAGTTGGTTCTCTGGTTCCTAAATGGGAACTGGACATGTGCCATTGATTATGTTTTCTGGAATGCTACATCAAAAAATACCCAGTTCACTCCCCAGAACACAAATTTTCCTCCCTCCCACTCAAAACATGGGTGTTTGGGTTAGATATATTAGTTCAGTCTGCAGTTATACAGACCTGAAACAGCAGAGGAGATTGGATCTGTCCCTGACCTTACTCAAGTCTGGAGAACATTTAAAGAGCTTGTATCTCGATTTACTACCTAAGGCAGTCAAAACACATCTTACAGATCTTGTTTAATCAACTTTGTGCTGACTGAGCTGTAGCCATGTAAACATACATAACTTCTACTGTCCCGATTATCAGCTACAGACAGGGTGTTCGTGGATACACCTCAGCAAGATAAGGGATTTCAGAAGCTAACGAGGAAAGGTGAGGCGTGAAATACTTACCATTTTTTAACTTTCTTACATGAGAAACCTGTCCTTGAATAATTCAACGTGTAATTCATTCCCATGTCATATATTGTCCTTGGACATTATAGACCTCCTTCTGAAATTATGCTATCATAACTGTTTTCTTCCACTTCAATCTCTGTAATCACTCTGCCATCTCAAATGCATTTTTTAAATGTATTTTCTTGTAAGCTGGTTGATGAATACATAAATATAAGACCCTGGTAGCACCTGGCCAAAAATCAGCAGTGGTGAAGAAGCTGACTTTTAGATAGACATGCACTGGAGCTTTATTCCTCCAGGCAGATGTGTTCAGTGCTAAAGGCAAAGTTCGTTCTATTTGTTTTCTTCCTTTCTTCTTTCCTTTCTTCCTTGCTTTCTCTCTTCCTTTCTTTCTCTCTTTCTTTTCCCTCTTTCCATTCTCTCTCTTCTTTCTTTATCTTCTTCTTTTATATTTTTCTTTTCAAGAAGGTTGTGGGAAATATACTATATATTTATACACTGAAGCAATATCTCAGTCATGACTAGGCCTCTAAGCATTTCTGAGATACAAATAACTGTAATATACTCAGGTGTTTCTTCACGTGTTCTGTATATCATTTTTAGGGTCTATTCTTTCACCGTGAGCTTGATTCCTCATAATGTACTCTCAAAAACTTTAGGGAATACAGTCACAGAGCTGTTAAAAAAGGAAGGCAGCTAGGACTAGACAATGTTATTTTATTGTTCGGTGTTTATTTATTTTAAAAGAAAGAGCTTTTTAGATGGCCCTTTGGAACGTATATTGAACTCCCTTTAAGCATTTTTATTTATGGGTTTTCCCTCTTGCAGTACAAGATGCAACCAATGGGCTATAAATCAGTTTTCAGACTTTCCTTAATGAAAACACTCCCTTCTCATTTAATGCTTCCAGTGCAGGATCATATTCCCTTTCGTGTACCAGAAAATGTCTGACAGTTGAACCCAAACACATAGGCTCCTAAACTACTATAATCACACCCTGCCTGCTCCCTATATGATTTCAGCAGTTTTCCACTAATCAAAAATCGTAATTGAAATGTGGCCTTATTGTGCTATAACTGCATCTCAGTATTTTTGTATGTCAAACTTCAAGTAAGCATGCCACTAAGCACAGAAAGAAAAAAAAAAGTCCTCCATGCCTTTTTTATTAAGTTTGCAGCTCTTTCATATCCAAACATGCATAATGAAGGAATTTTCACCATGCAGCAGTAGAGCTCCAAAACTCTTAGGTGCCCTCGCCTGGTGCGTGTTCTCACAATGTGCACAAGTCCTGTTTCTTTGAACAGGTGGCAGAAAAGAAGAAGGGGGAAAAGGAAACCAGTTGCCTATAGGAAACTACTTTTCATCAAAAGTTCCCTGTTAAATAGACAGACTTTGTGAGATGCTGTTCAGGCGCAGTGACCCCTTTCCTCCCACAAAGCTGAACTGTTCAGCTGAGAAACCCTTAGTCCGGGGCTATTATTAGAGACAGCATGGCACACGGGGGAAATCTCAACCGGGCTGGGAGGCTCCGAGGGAAAGGAGCGCTCTGAAAGCTCCGCTACCTCGGTATTGTCATCGGTGCAGCTACCATGCAGCAGCTGTAGCTGCTTCCAGGGAAAGCTTCATCCTGGATGCTCATGTCCCGATAACCACTAATGTGCGAGCCGTTAGCACCTTTGCCCGTTGACCAGCAGTTATGAACAGCCCAGATGGCTCCTAACCACAAGGGCTTCTCAGGGACTCCCCGTTCTAGAACCACATCCAAGGAACATTTTCATTTCTGGTTTCCAATTTGAACCATAAGTCCCAAAAATACCACAAAACAAGTGGCTCTGACATGTTTCCAGGAAGCTCTAAAATGCAGGAGTTTTATCAACCTCCTGAGACAGTTGTTTGTAGACATTTCCTTCCCTTCCTACCTTTCAAAAAGTACCCTGTGTATGTTTGTGCATATCTGACAAGGATGATAGGGCAAACTGGTACAAAGTCTATTTTAAATAATTGCCTTTTTCAGGTAAGTATGGTCTTTCCTTATTACAACATTACAACATTGTGCCTAATTCTTACCTGCCTTTAAAGGCCTTTTCTGATTGTTCCAACAGCTTCTGAATATGGTCCTTCTGGCAATTTTAATTTATATTCTTTCAGTGGAAAGGTAATGAAAGAATTATGTATTTCCACAAGTGTTGTAATTGTTTTAAATTGCTGACAAGTAGTAGATATTTAGGAGCACAAATATTTTTAGGCCAAAACAAAATTAGTCATCAGCAATCTGTCAGCCACAAATACTTATAAGATCTGATGAAAGCCCCAGTTTATTGCCCCTCCTAGGGGAATGGCGGGTAGTATTAAGCTGTTTCACCAGCAGAGAGGCAGCCTGTCCCAGCAGGCTGGAGCACATCAGTACAGACCAGTCCCTATGGTCATTGCTGCCCTAGCCCAGCCAGGCAGGAGGCGCAGGGGATTGCACAAGCCAGTGATACTGGAGATGTGAAAGGAGCTGAAGATACAAATAGGTTTAATGGTCACAGCTGAGGATATGGTGGGACTGTGATGAAGGGGTATGTCAAGTGTGTGGGACTGATAACTAAGGTTCACTCACTTTGTTACTTTTTTGTGTCTTGTTTTTAATTCTCACATCTTTTAATTTCTTGTACCTTCTTTTTAATTCACGCCTTGACTACTATTCTTTAACAATTCTATATTAATTTTCTTTGACCTAGGAAATGTCCTAAAAATACCATAAAGCTCCGGAGTTTGTTATAAGTTTGGAGGAAAAAAAAATCTAAATGATATCAAAGCCATTTATTCAAATTACAGTACAAAAATAGGGTTTCTGAATAAATTATTATAGCATGTATGTATGCATGTGTGTATGTACACTATACTAATGTATTTTCCTAAAATAAAGAAAACTTAAAGAAGCAGCTCATTACATGGTAGTACAACAACTATTAGTGGTTTCAGACAAATAAAGAAAAAAAAATATAAAATAAGCTATCGACCTGGAAGTATTTTGTTCTGTAATATTTTCAAGTAACACCATTATATTTCTTTGTAATGTAAGAGTGAAGTTGTCTGAGGGTTTACTAATGTAAATACTGTGTAAGAAAAGACACACAAAACTTAAGTTTTGCCCCTGAAAATATATTCTAACCCTGGGTGTTTAATGACCCATTCTGAGCAGTAATCAGTCAAGTACTCTGCTACTACAGGGAATACGCAGTCATGAACTGATAAACACAGCTCTGTTCCCTGGGCTCTGCACCAGGTCTCTGGAACAGTGTTTTCTTCCAATTTTACATGGCACCACACCACTAGCTCTTTCCATTTCATGGGAAATTATATCAGTTCTTTATTTATTCAGGATTTTGTTCAGAATTTGTGTTGTGGGTTTTAATTTGGTTAATTTGGTTTGGGCTGGTTCAGCTGATTTCTTTTCTTCCTCAGAGAGGCACTAGTTAGAAAGTCTGTACTAGGACTTTGAGAACCCCTGAAATGTGCTCAGTGGCTTTAGCAATGTGGAGTGCTGCAGAGATGCTGAGGGCACTGGAACTGCTGCTGACCTCATGGTGAGCAACAGAAATTGAATCAAGGCACCAATCATCTTCATTCTGCTTGCCGCTCGTGTGGGAATACTGTCTAGGTACAGCTGTTTTCAGTATCCGTGCTTTTACACATGTACCCCAGCAACTGCAGCGGGCCACCTGGGCTGATCAAAGGAGATTGCTTGCTCCAAAGCACACATGAGGAGGAGTCTGGATGCTTGACACTGCCACTATCACGAAAAGACATAGGTTTTATTCTCAGCTCTGCCAAAGGCAGTCTTTTCAGGTTTTTCACTTATTTCCAGTTTTTCACTACATAAAGGTGAAGGATCTTTGGCACCAGCAAGATGCAAAAGGAGATCTGGATCAATAACACCCTATGCCATTTAACAGCTCAGAAATACCCAGCAGCAAATTAACGTGCTACTGCCACCTCAGTGTTCCTTCCTCAAATGACGGGATTTTGAGGCACAGGATAGAACATGCCAGTTCTCTCTCCAAGCCTGTTACAGGACGCCTCTGTCAAATTAAGGCAGGCTTGGATGATAGGAAAGAAAACAAGTGGATTTTGTTGTGATTGGATTAGATGCCATAGCAATTCATACCAAAACACAGAAATCCGTAAACTGGTCACTGGATCATTCTTATGCAAGCGTATGAACAACATATGCATATGTAAAAGTAAGCATGTGTACTTCTATTTTGCATATAATCATATGTGTTTTAAAAATCCCATCTCAGGCACACAGATACATAGACAGTGAGCCGTCAAGTTCCAAGTTGTGATACTTGGAGAGAAAGGAAGGGAGACAGCATCCACCTCCGCTGTCTTGCACTTTTGACACATTCACTTCACTGCTCTGCAGTTCCAAGAACTACTTAAGCCAATAACAACTTAATAACCAGTATTCCAATTAGCTGAGTTTGAGCTGATGTTTTGGCAAGTTGTCTTCATGCACCAGCTGAATTGGGAAGATTTTCCAGGTGGCTTTCACACAAAATAAAATCTAAATAGAGATTCGCAGCAGGACATTTTCAAGCAGTTATAGTATTTTCCTGCAGCAATACAGGGGTTGGCTCCAGGATTCATCACCTCTCTCCACCACAGTGTGTTTCCCGGCTCCAAACATCCCATGTCCTAACCAGGTTTCCTCCAGCCAGGGGAGGCAGGGCACAGATCTCCCTCGTAACTGTCAGCCGAAGGAGCCTAGCCAAGCTCCCAGCCTTTGCAGTGTGTCTGCCTTGCTTTCCAGGGCTTGAAGCAAGGAACTGGGCTCTGCAGGCTAGCCACAGCAATGTGCATTTAGCCACCATCTACAGACTTCATGCGCTGCCATTTGGCACCCTGACTTGACACAGCCCAAGTGTGAAGTATGGGTAAACCACATGCCAAGTTGTTATGCACCTCCAGCAGCACAATAGTTTAATTGCACTGTGGTCTGTCTTAAAGACTTTAACATAAAATGTTGGAGATTCTTTCTTTACTATGTGGTTTGGAGCAAGGCAGAGGATAGAATGGAAAACTACCCAGTGTGACAGGCAATTAATTACAGAACACAGCATGATAAGGCATGTGTTACTAGAGCAGCTACTATAATTTACTTGGTTATATAACTTGGGTGCTGTAACTTACTTGCTTGAGATGTGATACTGTCTTGAAGAGAGATGTACTGGTTCTGCTTATTTATTTGTTCTGATTTGGAACCTGTAGTATAAATCCTGTGATTTTTTTTACTTTGAATATATCTTAAGTTTTTGCCCTCTGCAATGCTGAGTTGAGGTGTGGAAAAACATTTTACAACCTCTTCACTCTCACAGCCATCCTGCTAGTTAAGATAGGAGACTTTTGCCTATAGTATCCTCATGCCACAGATACTCCATTTGTATCCCGATCTTGATTACTGAGCTCCATTCGAGCTCCTGTCAGAGGCAGATAGTTGCCTCCTTACTACTGTGAGAGTCTTCAATATTCTCCCATACAGAGAAGCCTTATAGAAAGTTTCTCTCTGAAGAGAGAAGGGCTCTGAAAAGAGCAGGGCTGAAAAATGCATCAGGAGATTTTCTTCTAATAATGTGAAAATTCAAACCATCAGCACAAAGCATGGATGTGGGTAGCTCTGGTTTGTTTCTTGGTCTTCTTTTTACATTTATGACCTTGTGGAAGAATTCATAATGGTGGGCAGTTTTCAATTTATTGACCAAGGAGTAACCTTATAAACCACAAGTAACAGAACAAAGCCACAGGAAAGTTATGTCATGCCATCCCCATCACATGAAAATAAAAGTGTATTCCATTGTTCACCATTGTTTGAGAGAAAGGGGCCACTCTGGAGGGAAGGGAACATAACAGTCTTCATGGGTACAACAAGGGAGTAATGAGCGACTTCTGTTAGCTGCTTTTGGTGTAGACTCTCAGATTTATATTTGGTTATATAGTGCTGACAAATCGACTGCCTGTGTTTAGGAAAAATGCTTCAGAGGCATAATTCTGCATTCCCTTACAGCAGTGTCTGTCTGCAGAACACAGTACTGACATAAGGACAAATCTTACCATCTATCTAGCACATTAACACCTTTGTACATGCATAGGATCTTTAATTTTCGTGGTCTGCTCATAAGGTAAGATGCTGATTGAAAGGAGGAATTCTCAAAGAAACCAGACCCAGGAATGAAGTTGCCTGATTTATGCTGCTTAACTGATGAAGCTGAATGTTAACTAAAAAAAGAAGATATTCCCCTGCATTAGAAATTTAACATTTAACATAGTTTTGTAGCTAGCTTTTTTAATATTGTTTTTTATAAAAAGGCAAGTACAAAGGAGGGGGAGGGGAATGAAGAAAAGCTATTGTTTTTTTGTTTCAATTTGTTTATATTTTAAATACCACTGGCTCAGGAAGTCTGACAAATCCTGTTTCTCAGGAGAAGAGAGAAAAAACATAGTTGAATGACAGCTTTTTGGGAGTATTGAGATCCATGTAAAACATCCCACACTTTCCATTAAATGTTTGCTCCAGAAACAGCTGGGAAACTGAATGATACAAATTCAATCATTTTGATGCCATCTTAGGTAGAGTTCCATTGTTGAATTATTTTTCAGTTCCCCTCATCCATATCTAGTCTTTTTTTTCTGCTGCATGTGGCAAGAGAAGGGCGTTTTTCTTACAAGAGCTACATTATTTGTTATGAAGGCCTCAACTTCTCCCTAAAGTTGAAAAACTAGAATGTAAAGTTCACAAAAGCAATTACTTTTCCCCTGTATCACCTATGTTCTGTATGTTCACAAAACTGCTTTATATTACTTATCAAAACTATTACTTTATTTAAAGAGAACAGTGTAAGAGGATGATACGTGGCCACTCTACGGAAGTACACGTAGCAACTCACCAATGGAAGCAGGAGTGGGAATTTCTTAGTACGTACTGAAAAAAAAAAAAAAGAAAAAAAAACTGTTATGGAAAAGAAAACATACATGCCTGCTAAAGGAAAGCATGAGTAATTCAATGGGGATGTTGTTCAACAACAGTTTGTCCTGTTGAAAATATTACTTCTGTAATGCAGCCAAGGTCAATGTCAGCTTAGGTTATCTGCTCTGGAAGTGCCAGAGATGTGGGTGAGATCTTCCCAGGAGGACGTAGCAGACGTGTGCATAGCTGTGAGGTCTAGCTTCAAATCGTCTTTACTCATTTATACTGGCTCCTCTCACTTTCCTTCATACCCTTCCTCCTGTTTAGCTTGTAAATTCCTATGCCTCTTCTTACTTTCTCATTCATTCCTGTTAATGAAGTATTCATGGAAAAGCATTGAAGGTTATACCTAGGGTCTTTGGGTGCGCAAATATCTTTTTTTTCCCTCTACAATCTACTGGGAAAAAAAAAAGACATCTTAAACTGGAGTAATCATAAGCTTCAGTATGTTCTCAGGAATGAACCAACTCCACCCCACCACAGAATCCATCTCCTCCCTTTCCTTGCTGGCCATAAAAAGCTGCCGAAATACTTTTGGTGGAAAATCAAGAAGAGAACATTTATGTTTCACCAAAGCCCTAGGCTCAGTCACTCTTCTGCTAGTGTTAATCTGGTAGCTCTTTAGCAATAGATTTGCTAAAGCTGCTCTGACATGAGGCCTGACTGTGCCATTAGACCCATAATATTTCCAGAGATAGGCAGTTAACCATCACCAGCAGTTAACCAACACCTCCACTAGTGAACTGTGAACTCACACGAACATCCTAGCTTCTTCTTCAGCTTTAACGTGCCCTTAAACTTTGACTAACATGAACTTGAGGTCTGCAGGACTGTGTGCTGTGTATGAAGGATATATTTTCAGACTGCACTGCTAAGCTTCAGGGAACACTTTTTTTTATTTCCACATTTATTAGCCAAGCAGAAACCGCTCTTTACTGCACTGTCACCCACCTGGGAGGGCTGCCATACTGAGGAAGGAGGGGATCTTGGTAGAAAAAGGACGGGAACACTAGCAGAAAATTAATAAAAGCTCATTTTAGCTGCAGCCTGGTCAGCAGTCTTGGCATTCAATTATTCCCTAGGAGAGACGGATGTGTAAAGATCATTTCCTGCCCTCTTACATACCCTTTCCCTCTCCTAGTAAAGAAACTAACTTTAATTAATGTAGTGCAGGCAGCTCAGCAGCGGAAATAACATATTGCCTATATTTTGATAAAGAATTTAGACGACTGCTCGAAAATACCTTTCAAAGGAAACTGGTAAAGCTGAACTGACTCAAGAAATCTTTCAGAGGAGTGAGGGAGTGTGACAAGGGAGAACATGCACCTGCCCCTCAGTCCCAGCGTTGCTTAAAACACATTCCTTCTCCACTGCTTCTCCATGCTGGAGCCTCAGGCATGTGCATGTTGAAAAGCGAGAAGGGTTTGCTGACCATTTGTCTGTCTTGGCTACTATTAAGCTGGCACTAATCAAGTTGGGGAATCATAAGTAAGGTTAGATTTAAACTACAATCCAAGCCGTGCATAAACCATTGGAGCCATGTTTCCTCTCCCGTAACCCCAGGAGTGTATACAACCGTCTTTTTATCTCTCCATCCTATTGTTCCCACTGCTTTACAGATCCATATTCTGGAAACAATTCAAGGTATTTCCCAAAAGGCACATTCATGCGATGGTGGGAGCAGGGTTTGTGAGACAGCACCGCAAGCTCTCTGGGGCTTGTATCTGTCTAGGTAGGTGCCTTCTGCTCACCTACAGACTCTCTAGGGTGTTTGGAGGTGAAATAAAGGAGGAGTGAGCATAGAGAACGAGGGAAATTGTCCTAATTTTGATGAATTCACACATTTTGGCATTAAAGTTCGTGCACAGACAAGCCTCGTTATGCTTCCCGGGAATCAGCTTTTCTGCCCCGACCACATTAGGACTCCACCAAGTTGCATGACTATACGTTAACATGGGTTTTCAGGTGATGCACTTTAAGTAACTGTTTTTGACAAAAAAAAAGGTCATTTTTGGATTAATTATTCACAAAATTTTGTTGGAATTAAATTGAAACCCTTTGATTGCAGACTTATCGGTGTTTCAAATTTATTTGATTATATTGTTTGTGACAGAAAGGGCTAGAAGGGCTGCTGTGTGATTCTGCAAAGTACACTAGCTAGAAAATCAGAAAATTTGGCTTTGCCACTCACACTTTTGTAAGGGTGTATGAGTCATTTTAATTATCCATTAGCCTTTCATACACTGTCTTGCAGGTTCAAGTTAAAAGCTCTTTGGAACACTGGTTGTCTGTTATAGATGAATCTCCTCCTACACATTACCGTAACACAAATAAAATAGAAGTTAAAGATCTTTTAGGCACTGCATTTCTCCCTCCGCCCACCTCCCTTAAAGTCTTATTAATTTTTGTTTGCTTTGCAGGGAAATTGCTTCTTATTTTCCTTCCCCCCTTCCTCCACATGCTCCATAGAGAGGCTGAGATTTTTTTACCGGAGAGCTTACAAGCTGACAGAAGCTTAAGTTTTGCTGTGTTTTTTTTTTTTTTTTTTTTCTTCTTTCCCTTTTTTTATTTCTGAGGAAACTTTTAGTAGGGATAGCCGGGAAGGGGAGAATAGAAAGCATCAAAACAACTATTCCTCAGACAGTCCAAGAAAATAACAAGATCTAATCTAAGTCTGCAATATATCTAAGAGCTAGACAGCAGCTCTTCATTCTACTAACTGAGCTTCCTACAAAAGAGTGCTGGGTCAAATCTTGTGTGGCAAGTAACTGTCACCCTGATGCACCAACATCCATCAGAAAAAAAGTGGTTAAATCTGCACTAGTAATTTGGTATAATAGAAATAATGTTGTTGTAATAGAACACTGTCAGAGGATCAACGCCTCCTGCTTGGAAAATAAATATTTCTGCATTCATGCAGCAGCAGGAGTCCGTTAACCTGTGACAATATTCTATTCTTTGGACATTAACTCTTAATCATAAATCAGTTTGAAACATTCTGTCAAATTAGTGATTATATCAAAATTATTTTCCTAGAAATAAAGAGTTTATTAGAAATTTTATCTTTAACACAACCCTGTAGAGTGTTTGTAACATTTCATTTTCACAGAACGAGGCAACAATTGCAAAAAAGCATGAGCTAGAAACACCAGGATGTGGAAGAAATACACTCCATGACAATTCAACAGCTCCTTTATATAAGTTATCCCCATATTACTGCTCACCACTCTACAACATTTACTTCTGTTTCTTTCTCTTTTCAAGGGTAGCATGTGATTTTTTAATCTAGATGCTCTGAAGTCCTCTCTATAGGTTATTGATGACAAACGCATTTTATCAATCCCACCACTGCAGCAGTAAAATAAACTGCATCCTTCTAATGAATTTTTCACTAATAACAACATTAATTATTATAAATAATGTTATAGTTAACATTATTACAATTAATAATTTTAGAAAAGAAGAACAGTTAATAATTACAGTAAATTAAGTATTAACCTTTTATTGGTCAAGATTCTTTTGAGGTTTGAAAAATAAAAACGGATATTAATAGCTGTTATAGTCCTAAAGACATACCAAAACCTTTGTTCACTTCCATGTAATTTCTCACCGAAGGAAAGAGAAAGCAAAAGATAAAGAACGCAATTCCTGAAGCCCTCTCAACAAGCACAGTGCGCTGAGATGGTTTATGGTTACAACTGAATGAACAAATGAACATACAAATGAACATTTGAACAGAATCCTGTTTTAATGGGATCTCCTTTGAAACACCAAGGCTATTAATGAACCTAACCGTTTCAACACATGTGCAAGAGAGCCACATTAAAATAGTAAACCTGACACAAAGTTCCAAGGCTATGAAATTGCCACATCCTCCTTACTGCAGTCCCAACCGTGAGAAAGATGCACATATGTTCTCCTGTCAAGAGGCCTCGGAACAGTGGGTAATCTTACATACCTTTCATGCATACCTGGGAACATTCATGCTTAGCTAACCCTGAGATTTTTCAACAAATGTATATTTTAAGGAGAAAAAGCTGACTGGAACATCATCAAGCATCAGAAGAGAATCTTATTTTTCTGTTTATGCAGAGTTCTGTTGTCATTACAAACTGTGAGATCAAAGCCTCTATCTCTTGGTTAGAGCCAGTATGGTTTTGATAAAGCTAAAATCTCATCAATTACTGCATTAAAATTTGATAATGAGCCAGTCCTAAAATAGTGTTTGCTTATACAACACTAGAACACACTCTCATTAGAGGCTTTTTAGTAAAGATAGTGTTTGTCCCCAAGACAGACTTAAGAACAGTCTAAAGCTCCGAAATCTGATTTCTCTGCTCTGTGCTACAAATAGTTATAAGTGTTTGATTTGACAAAGTCTAAAGCCTTATGCCTGAAATTTTGTCTTCACAGAAAACAGCAGCAGAGTAAAAATATTATCTTTAAAGAGATTCTGTTATGAAAAGAAGAGATAGAAGACAGAAGAAGGAGAGAGAAAAGAAATTCTGCTTGCTATATATACACAGTATATGTGTAAAATTTAACCTTCTCCTCTTCCAGAAGAAGTGATGTGATATCTACTCATACAGGAGGCAATACTAGTTTGGCCACTGATTCTCTATTAGCACCACAGAATGGACACATGAGTGGAACAAAAGGCTCTTTGCATTTCACTGCTGCAGCCTTTCCAGTAGTTACTCACATGATTTCAGTCTTAATTCACTGCTTAAAATATTTGAACATTTTCTGAAAACGTTTGTGCATTTTTCAACATTAAATATTTTTCAGTGTGAGGTAGGGGGGATGTATGTTAATGGTTTGTTCATTTTTCCTTGGAACTGGCCAAAAACTTGGTTGATATTTAAGGATCACCTCCTTTAAGCTCAAGAACAGTCCAACCCAAGAGCAGGAAGTCCAACAAAGGTAGCAGGAGGCCTGCATGGAGGAACAAGGAAATATTTAATAGTAAAAATTTGCCAACTGACACAAATAGTGACTTCTTACTTAAAATGCAAGCTTTTTTTCAGCAGAAGGGATGCTTTGTCCTTCCTGCATATAGTAACAACTATAGTGATATATCCAATTAAAGACGCAACTATGTGGGAAGAATTCACTTCCACTTTTTCATTTATGTACTACGCCATCATTTCTACGATCATCCATGATTTTCTGTAAAATTTGTAAAATGCTTTTATCCTAAGCGTGTATTCACAAAAGACTGTATCATATCACTTTTCTGCTAAAGAAACGAAAAAAAATCCAGCATCAATTCCTAGTTAGTTTTACACTTGACCTGTAATAGGTAAACGATTAGTAACAGGACTCTTCTTTTTTGTATCCTGAACATGGATCATTCAGTGAAATGAAGCTTGTTCCTTGGCTAGCATAGGATAGAAAGCAAATGTTTTGGTGACTATTTAGATTCTGACAAGCAAATCCATAGTTTAGCTGTGCTCTACATAAAGATTTAGTATATTAAAATGCCAGTGATCTTCAAAAACAGGTTCAGTGCTTACATCCATGGCTCCCAGTCTTTACACAGGAAAGATAACCACTAAAAACCTATTTCAAGTTACACAACTGAGGATTAATGGGGATAAGAAGATTTATGTAACTGGTATAACACTTCCATAAGTGCACCATTTATATGGCCCTCGTTCCATTTGATGAGTGTGAAAACAAAGGAATCACTCTACACTATCTCTAACAGTTTTGTATTTTGATGTTCTGAATCCCCTTTCCATAGATTTTCTTCATTATCTCTGTATTTCTTTTTCATTGGTACAATTCTCTGTTAATTTTTTGAGTTTTTCTAAAAAATAAAAAGTGATTACTTTCCAGGAAACTTATTTTCTTTCTTCAGTAATGGAACTGTGAGTTAGATTTGAAGGATGAAGTTTTACATGTGCTCTCATTTCATATTATGCAGCAACTTATCCAACAGCCAAATCTAACAAACACAAACATCAGCTTTTGCTTGGAAGCACAAAGCAGTCTGGGAGAAGCAGATAGTTTGTGGAGAGGCACTGATCGAACTTGCACTGCTCCCTTTCTAACTCCAGGTGCCTCCATCAGTTCTTCTTTCCCAGGTCAGTGTTACTCAGCTAATACACTGTGTAGCTAAACAGGTTTTCGTGCATCCTTATGGGTAGTTTCAATTAGAGGAGTACAAGGAAGCCACTTTGCTTCAGATGATTAGTCAGAAGAATGCAGGAAGACCCTAAATAATGTCCACTTCCTGTTCTTTCTATTCCCAATGATTGACTAATGAGAGAAATTAGGAGTTTTCAGGCAGCAAAACTCCCCAAATAATGCAAGTTTTCTCTTTTTCATATGCACCTTGACCATTGATAAGGCCAGAAGAACTGCTGTGTTCAACTCTTATGGTTGCTTTTCAACTGTAAGATGTTCTTCATCTCACTGTACCAAAAATTACTGTATTATGCTGACCTTTGTATTTAATGCAGCTGCTAGCAAGCTTAGTATTTAGCATACCATTTAGCATTTAGCGGCATAGCAGGAGAAGATTTTTGCACTGCCTTAGATTTGCAAAAAAACAAAAATGGTTACTTGGCTCCTCTAAACATGAACATATGAACACATGAGTTTAATCCACAGAAGAAGTCACCGTCAACTGCAGGTCAGAAACCTGTCGCTGAGGTTTCAGGGCACTGATCAGATACAGTTTTGTCCATGTTCTGTCTAACCTTTTCTATTAATACGAATGCTGCTTTTCGACCTGTGCCCTAAAGTAGTCTTTTGACTTTTATCTTGCTTTCTCAGAGAGCTGAAATACCTTGAATATATTGTATGAATACAGTCCATATATTCATACTACAAAGTCTCACTTTGTTCCTTCTAAAATCATATTTTATAATATAATTCTAAGCAACATTGTATTTTTCCAAACCAGGAATTCAGGAAAATGGTTTCTGCACCTGCAATCGCTTAAAACACTATACTCTTTTTTTTCATTCCTGCTTGTATGAACCATGGTCTTACTTTTCAATGTTCTGCCTTTTGTCACTGCAGACCTCAGCTCCTTTTATTGTGACTGTAATTTTGTCAGAGAATTATCAAAGCAGGGCAAAAAGGCCAGGAATATTCAGCACAGCAGTATAATCTCCCATATCAACCTAATAGTGTCTGTCTTGGCTGTAGGAAAGTGCATAGCTCCAAGACAGGCAATGGTGGAAATGCAATTTGCCAAGAATTATCAGGAGGAGACGGGATCTTAATAAGATGAGTAACTTAGAAGCAGCCACACCAATCCTATTTCTTCCAGTAGCATCTTCAGGAGCTCTCTCTGTCTACCCTTCTGCCCGGTTCTCAAAGGGTTAACATTAAACTAGAATAAAGTGGCATGTTTTACCATGTCTTCTGCATGACTGATACTGCAATCGATCTGCAGCGGTTCATTTTCTCTCTGGAATCTCTGCCTACTGAGAACAAATACAAACACATGTGGAACCAATAGGAAGCAGACCAAGGGGTTTAAGAGCACTGTACCAACCTATTTCAGAAAGTCTCACTTAACAGATGGGGCAATTAATAAAACAGTCAAGTGGTATGACTGCATCAAGGTGCCTTTAAGTGCTAACAATCCTCTTTTGTCTTACTACTGTAGGGTGCAGATGGATTCCAGTTCAGAATAAGTGCTGCATTGTGCCCATGTTTGCCGTCATACACTGTCACTGTATTTATAGGGTGCCAGGTGTCCCAAGCCTTTTATTTTAAAGACAAATAGGATACTGATTCCCTTCTTCTAATTCCCCTTGCTCTAGTATTTCAAGTGATGAAGTGACCACTAATCAGGGTCATATTTAAATCTACAAGTAAATCAGCCTTTTATCAATTTGAAAAGGAAGAATTTGTCATAAAATATTGTAAACACAATGAAGCCACAGTTAAAGTGCATCTATAATACACTGATCCTAGTCAAACCAGCAGTTTGTGGGGCCAGCAGTGGATTCCCTGCAGTATGCTTCACTACTTTATGTGCTAACTCCTAGAATTAAATCATGATTTTCATCTCATATAAAGTATGAAATGTAAAACTCTATTTCTCATTTAACACTTTTGAGGCACACTTCTAATTAATCTGTGTATCTTGGACAAATTCCACTGCCTTTTTTTATGCTTACACCTCTTCTTCTCTTCCTTTCCCTTCATCTTCCTTCTCAAAATTTCATATAAACGCTGGCACAGGACCACTCTCCTATTCTTCCTTAGTGGTGGCTGTTCTCAGTTAAGTATAAACTATTCTGATTTGCTTTTAGATGAAAATGCTTTAAAATACTTTTAACATACAAGAGAAAGCAAAATAATTGTTCACAAGGGTTTTTCTTGTGTCACCAAATTTTACTCTTCAGCCCAAGGACTGAAATAGAGCAGGGAAGGTGAAGGTCTTTCCTCAGGATCACTTAGTTGCTGACCTATGATCACCACATGCCATCTAGTTTCCAGCTCCTGTGCAAGGAGAGCATCAGGAGAAAAATCAGCACTCTTGATGCAAGGGGCCATCTAATGCTCTTTTGAACTTTATGTTGCCTCTCTGGGCTCTGAACGGAGAGTCTAACTCCATAGAAAGATGTTGTAGTTCTGCTGTCACCACAGTAAGTATTCAGTAAGAATATCATTAACTATATCAAAAATGAGCTCAAAATGGGTTATAAATTTCACTGTGGTGATGTCATGTCCTAGAAACATGGATAATACCTCAGAATTCGTATGTGAGTAGCAACAAACTGCATTTAAAAGCATTTTTTGGAAACCATAGTTCAGCTATGGTGATTTTGTTTGTGTTGTGTTATCCAAGTACTTAACATAAAGTCCAGTCCCAATACCAAGTTGTTGAAATGGAACGGTTTCAGATAAGAAGTTACAGTTGTCAGGCAAAGACTTATTCATGCTGACAGTGAACTTATACTTCAGACCCTGTAGGGAGCAGAGGAAAAGGTTCTTCCACAGAAAACCTTGTTTGAGTAAAAGAATATTGTATTAAAATGTGTATTTCATGCCATACATTTTCTGAGAAGATGCAAATGCCCATGCTGGCATAAACAAAACCATATCCATATCTTGAAAGTTGTATCTGACTTGAATTCAAAATACTAATATTGATCTTAAATAAATTCTTATGAGACACAGATCTGAAAGGGCTAGTTCATAGAGAATTCTGTGAAGTCCTGCACTATATTCTAAAAATATAGGTAGTAAATAAAAATGTAAAAAAGTTTTTGAAAAGATCTGTATGAAGATGAAATCACATTATTGCTTTGTCATACTTGAAGCCTAGATTTTTTCTTCTACTCTTGTTACACTTTTCACCTCAGACAAATCAGAAAAACCTTAAGATTAAATGTTCTCTCACAGCTAAGATCAAGGTAAAGTTTAAGAAAGAATAAAACAAAAAATGTTGGGTTTGACCTTTATTGCTCCTTATTTTATATATAACAATGGCATGACCTCAAACTATTTTTCACTCTTGTGAGAAAGGTTTGCAAGATCAAGTCCTGGCTATTATAAATGTAATGAGCCTGTCAGCTCACCTAAAATTGATGGAGTTAACCCTACCCACTTATGAAATCATTAAATTAAATGTCACCTCATCAGAGAAACATCTTCACTATAGCTCTGAATGTCTGCATGCAGTTTTCTCCCTTAATATTTGCTCCAATTTTAAATAATATTTGCTGTCAGTTTTCTCCCACTTCTTTACTTTCATTTGGTAAATATACCAACTAATCCATCCACCATCAGCAGAATGTCTGACTAGAGACGAGACTTTTAATTAGTCTGCAGAATGTTTGCAGGAAACCCACGTTCAAACAAAAGGAATTAAAACATCCATAAATTCAAGGACCAGTTATTTGTTGTAAAGGAACTGCAAATGGTCATAAATTGAATGTTAAGCAGAAACTGAGTATAAGTAGATGAAGGATGATGTAAAGAAACATCAGTTAACTCTAACCAAGCTAAGAACTAAAGCTCCACTAATGCCTGTTGCTTTTTCAGATTACTGCTGCCTACCCAGCAAGCCCAGCAGATGCCTCTCAAGCTGTTGCAACTCTCCGGCAGAGTCTGTGGGCACGGAAAGGTGTCCTGCACTCTGGCACGCTGCCCCTTCCTCTCAGAGGAATTCAGGTAGTCTTCCAACCTCTTCTACCGGTCGTGATCCCTCTCCAAACATCCACCAGCCACCTGTATCACAAAGCAGTAACAGTGCTAGAGAAAGGATTATCATGTTGATTGAACATTTCTGAATAAATATAACACCACCTTCCTTCTCCTGCAGGATCCTTATCACGAGCTCTGTAGTTGGAATAACCAGTTGGATAAATATGTCCTATATCAAAACATAATTCAGCAATCCAGGGAAAGTACTTTATATCATCAGGTTGGTTTACATGTCTTCTGTTTAAAGCAATCACTTCGTTTGCTATAAATAGGACTTCACTGTTTTGTGAAACTCTCCTTGCAGAGAGTGAACAGTGGTGGGGCAGTTACGATGCAGAGCAGAGCAAAATGTGTCTGTCTCAGGAAGCTCTTTACCTCCACACTGTAAACATGCAGCAAGCTGCATCTTTTACACAGCCCACTGAGGTAGTAAACAACTGCACACAAAGCTCAACAAACTGAAAATCTCCAAATGAAGTGGCACTGATCATGTTCCTGCCATATCCCACTCTTAAAATATCCACTCTATGCAAACTCTCATTTTGTCCAGAAGCATGTGAGGGGCTATACCTATCACCCTGCCTGTATGTATGTAAAGCTCGCTGGGACTTGTGGTTCCAGGGGAAATTAGGGCTGTGCAGAGAAATCCCTTATGGGCAGGCAATGAGCATACTGGATTTCCACTGGAGCCTCTTCATCCCTTGTAACTCACCCAGGAAAATTGGGTGTCTGCCTGCAATCAAGCGAATGTCTATATTTCTACCATAACTCATGGACATGTAGAAATCTCATCTGCACGGTCAAGAAAGGAACCATACACATGATGTGTCAGACAATTCACCCAAAGGCATACCATAATATGGTAAATATTTTTGGCCAAGGGGTGATACATTCTGGCAACTCCTGGAAGCTCATACTGTTGGCCCTCCTCAGCAAATTCATACACTTCTCCTGCTCATCTGCACATTTTTTTTGCCGCATAATAGCTTTCATATGGCTGAACAGAATGTCAGTAGGTAAAAAGCACATAACATCAGCGAAACCATGAAAGAGGCATTGATCCACACCAGAGAAGTTCTGTTCTGCACTGGGTCTACTTCTGTGAAGCAACATAAATCTTCTCCGTTTTGGCCAGCGAATAGAGAGACTCCACTTTACCCTCGTCATTAGTATTTGCTGCCAAGAGCAAGTATTGTCCTTGCTGGAACCATCTTTGATATCAAGCAATGTTTGCTGAAAATGTGCCAGCTGGTATTACATACCAACCCAGAGCTATTTCACTGAACACAGAAGCAGAATGCCTTTCATTATGGAACAATTAACAACAAATTCATGGGTATCTTGTCTCCTATCCCAATTTTGGAAAATTCTTCTAATTACTTAATATTAGTGTTTATAGCAAAAGATCTGAAAGTCATAAAAGTATTTATATTTCTTTAATTCCACTGCTAGCCAATAAAACTGGGCCCAAACAAATAAGAAAAGCCAAGCCCTATAGATCGTCTCCTTGCCTGGAAGAGCTCCTTCAGAGAGAAGATAGCTGACTCTTACCTTCACCACCACGCTTTCGATCACCATTCTTTCCATTTTACCTGACTGCTGTTTTTCATTTTAGTTGCAATTTACCTCAGTGGTTTTAGAAGATGCTTTTGACAAACAGAATCACCCAGGAGCACAGAATAGCTGAGGTTGGCAGGGACCTCTAGAGATCATCCAGTCCAACCCCCTGCTCCAGCAGGGACACCCAGAGCACGGGGCGCAGGGCGGTATCCAGGCGGGTTTGGAAGATCTCCAGAGAAGGAGACTCCACAAGGAGCCTCTCTGGGCAGCCTGTGCCAGGGCTCTGTCACCCTCACAGGAAAGAAGTTCTTCCTCATATGGAGGTGGAACTGCCTGTGTTTCAGTTTATTACTCCTTGTTCTGTTGCTAGGTATCTTTCTAAGTAAGCCTACTGGGAAGAGGTAAGAGAAGAGCAAATTCTGCTTTCCAATTCTGATTAACCTTCAACTAATTACAGTCTGATTCAGCAGTCATCTTCTGTATAGCTCTGAGTGAGCTATACAAGCTGGGTGCCAGTACAGATGTATAACACTCATAAATCGCATCTGGCTGCTTTCCAGGGGAGAGACATCAGAAACAGGCAGGGACCTTTCAGATGGGAAGACTACAGCTACAAAAGGAGCTCCCTCTCCTTTCTCCACCTTAGAGGCTCCAGGACTCTGCACAGTGTTAGGAACATGAATGAGAGATCGTGCAAGGGATGTTGCAGTTAAGGAATATAGTTATTCAACACATCCACACTGCATCATTGGCCAGATGGACTTCAATAGGAATGCCCTGCAGAGATTAAAGCCAACCTCCTCCAGCACAAGGCAAGGAGAGCATTAGTGGGAAAAAACACCTGCTCTGCCCTGAGGTGTGAATACCCATTCAGGTCATAACAAAGCAAATAAGCAGAAGGGTATCTGCACTGCTCTGTGCTAGCAAAGGCAGATTTGGTCAGACAAAGCCAATGCAGGAACTACTGCTGATAATGAGTACTAGAGATGAACCCCAGCAGGCTGGACAGATAGCTGTTTTAAGATGAGTGCATACTGAAGTGTGGCTGGTACACAGCCTTGCATAACACGTATCATATAATACATGCAACATGTCCATTATATCAAGTCCCAGTTAAGCCTTCAGCAACCAACACCCTCCCCCCTACCTCTTCTCATAAAACTCACTAACGTGGCAGCACATAGGCTTCATAAAGGGCTCTTTTGGTTTTGTAGCATGCTATTGTTTTGGGAACCAAGTCTGAAGGTTTTATAATGTCCATCTTCCCTTTCCCTTCCCCAAACACACTGTTTCCTGCCAATCATGCTGGAACACGGAGTGCCAGGCACTTCAACAGGATGTTTGTTTGCTGCAGCCGCCAGCCAAGTTGCAAGTCTCAGCACTTACTTATACCAAATTTCCAAGCATTAGAAAATGCCTTGAACAATTATTTTAGCATTAATAGGGTTGTTTATGCTCTAAAATAGCAACAGATTATTCCCAAGTGAGGAAGAGTTGCTGGTGAACTCACAGCCTTCAACAATTTTCAGATTCCAGCAGTTTTGCAGAGCCAGCCTCTGCAAAGCTGAGACAACCTAAAATGTTCCCTTAAGATCTTTCCAGTTTTGCCAGTGGTGTAGCAGATTACACCAGCATTCCCTAGGCTGGAATGCCTGGTGACTATTTTGCTATTTCATAGCACTGAAACAAGTCATTTTGAAAAAACAGGCACTGGTTAGCATTGTATAGATACACTTTTGCCCTATTTGAAAGCATCCTTATGGCAGAATACCAAATACTGATGTATCACTGGGACATATAGTTGAAAGGCAATCAGGATGGCCTGCCATGAATCTCAGTACCTCCTTATGCATTTTATATGCTTTCACTGTACAGTTTACTCTTAACCTCCTCTCTTAATTCCAAACAAATAGCAGCAGGGACTTGTTTGTATTGCTGTGGCAGAAGTGCCTCATCCACTTAACCTCTAACAGGTCCTGTTTGGACAGAAGCAAGCAAGGACCTCAAAGCAGACAAGATCCTGACAAGAGCTTAAGCACTAGTTTATGTAGCAATATTGCTTTGCATTAGCAATAACACCATCCAGGAAGCAGGATTAAACCAGAACATAACCAGAGGTCTCTGGTCCATAACCAGAGACATAGATCACAGGATAGAGAATTAGCCCATGCACAGGACTGTGTGTCTCTGAGTCCTCGCTTAAATGCTGGAAAGCTACTGTTTATTTTCCTAGCACTGTCCTATACCTCCTCACATACATACACACTGTATAGAGCGTGTATATATGTGTATATATGTGTATAGAGCTGTGAGAGCTCTCATTTTCATGGTGCTGTTTGTTTGCTCAGAACAGCTGAAGAGGAAATATATGGGACAAACTAATTTATCATTTGAAGGCAGGACTATTAAAAGAGACAGGTTCCTTAAGCCACCATTTCATAATAACTCAATTTAATCAATTTAAGGTAAGAAAGTGCATCACTAAATAATCATTTGGGGAGATGTGTGTTGCTGGGAATCCCAGAGCTGCACGATTAGAAATGTCTGTTTACCTCATAGTCACCTGCATAGTTCTTGGTGAGATACTCAGCTTAAGTCTTTTCTCAAAACACATAATATCCTTACTTACAATATCCTCCTCTATCCAGAGTGGCAGGAAAGAACAGTGCTTCTGAAAAATCTTAGGAGCTTCCCTGGGTTGTTGACCTGCATATTCCCTGAATGGGCCGATAGCTGAGCCCAAAGACATATGTCAATAGCATATTGTCCCAGGAACTGAAAAGGGTAGTCAAGGTCAATAGCCAAAGTCTATTGTTTTTCTCCACTATTGACTGACTAGTCAAATTGACTTCCCAGAGATTTAATTCCGACTGAGCAAGAAAAATGGTCTATGTAAACAGACAAATGTCTGTGCGACAGTTTATTTAGCCAGCCCCTTCAGCAGTCTCTTCTCCATCCTAGCGGTGTCTGAGACCAGTGCATGTCAATTCTGCACAGCCCCTGCTCCAAATAAAAGCCTCATCTTTCATCCCTATGACTCTCAAAGGACTGGAGGAAAAGTGACCCCCAAAGCCCATATTATGATTTGTAACTTCTAAAAATAACTGTGCAAATCATGTACAAAGAAATCAGCCATGCCCTCAGTGTATCTGGTAGAAATAAGGTCTATTTAAGGACCTATCAGTGATATGAAAAAAAAAAGGTGAATTAAGCTACTTTTTCTGTGAACAGCTTCCTGCTATGTCATAGTTTGTATTCCTGGCTGTTTCTGGACATTGGAGGATGAGTGCAGGAGAGATGGCACATGCCGTCGTCCTGTGCTTCTAGATACCAAGGCTTTCTTGTTCCCATGACTCCTGATCTCCTTCCAGATGAAACTCAGGCATGGAATAAAATGGGGTCCTAACCAGAATATGGAGCTGGAACACTGTCAGAGCAGACCTGGCAAGCAATCCTAGGTCCACAAAATGCAATGTAGCTTCTGTCACATTTATTCACTTGTAGGACAAGAATAAAAGCGTATCTTTTCCTCTGCACTTTGTCTTTTCAGATTGAAAGGTTTTTGTCAGATACTAAGGAGCAGCAGTGTTTTTTCAACAGAAACTGTGTTTGCACAGCATGTGCCTTGCTGTGTTCTCGGTCTCAGTCTGGGCTTTCAACATGCTGTAAATACGGAGTGCGGAAGCTGGGCTCTGCTCTCCGTAGAGCTGTGAGAGACATCACCTGAGATCAGAACATGCTGCAGGCTGCCCCGTGCAAAGACTGCCTTTCACACCCCTGTTTGCCTTACAGCAAGAGTCACAGGAGAACAAGCACAGGGAGAGGAGATGCATGGAAAAAATGTAATAACATTAAGAAATAAATCCAGTAACAGAATTAATGAAGTCTGCTTTTGCTTCTGAAAGTTTGGATCTGTTTCCCATGGATGTAACTGTTCATGAACACAGATATAAGACGTGAAGGAATTTTCTTGTTCAAGACCTTAAAGGTCACTGCCCATATTGTTGTGCGGGCACAGTACGGCGTGGATCCCCAAAGTCATGTGGGAGAGGGACTTCTTCAAAACGACAGAAGAAACTGCTTTGCTGCTGCAGGTAGCAGAAATTAGAGCACAGAATTTAGTCAGAGTTGAAAAGGAAGTGCTAGCAAAAGGTAAATGCTTTGCCTGAACTGACATTAAAATATATTCGTAGAGATATATGCAGCTGAAAATACTCAAATTTTCACCATCAAGCTGTTGCAAGTTTATTTCACAGCCCCAACAAAAATAAATAAATAAGTAACTTTCTTTTCAATAAGAAGCAGGCTTCACAAAAAAACAGAAAGGAAAATGTAATGAAACCACGGTTTAAGTGAATTTAGTTTTGTTCCTTACATAAGTTTGGTGTTGTAAAATATGGCACGTTTTGTACTGTATGTTCCCTCAGAAAGCCAAACAGAAACTTGTCATCATGGTTTTGAGAGCACAAGGCCTCTCCTTTCTCATGTTTCAACTAAACAGTCTCCACTTGGGCTGAGGAACATATCATATATCATAAATCACTCTCTGATAGATATTTGGCAGCTACTCTGCACCCCAGGCTATGCAACGTACAGTATGGAACATTTTTAAGGTGGAATCTAGATTTTGTTACTTAAAGACTTAATGGCATCTCAAAACATTTAACTACTTCCTTGTAGGAAAGAAAAAAAAAAGGCACCGAGAAAGCAGAATTCTCCATATGGTTTTAGGTTCTGAATAATGCATACATATATACATATGTACAATAAGCTGTGGAACTGTAAACCTGCAGGGTTTGTTCAGCAGTATGAAAATGAAAAATAAATTAAGGAGCATGATTACAGCTAACTCTTATAGCAAAGAAATAGCAAAACTTCCAGATTCTCTTTTTCATCTGATAGAAAACTTAACTGTTTAATTACCTAGGAAGACAAAGATTTTCATGGACTCAAGCATATACATCCTAGACTCCTGGTCATTTTGAGACAACTGTTTTATCCAAAGTTTCCTAGCTTGCAAATTATTTGTGGAATGCAATACATAAGAGAGAGATGAGGAGTGAAATATCATTAAATAAATAGAATATAAATGATGACAATTAACCCCTTCATTAAAATGTGTCTTTTGTCACTCAGAGAGGTGTCTTTTCCCATAGTTCTATTAATTTTGAGCAGTAGTAGCTGTTAGGATGTGTATAATGGTTGACACGGTTGTGATAGATCTATTTCCATGAGTTTATGCTATTTGACTTTAGGCACTTATGGGTTAACTTTATGTTTTGGGGACGTGTCCTCATGTTCTCAATGTACTTAGGCTGAGCAGTTCTTAGAAGGATGAAATGGAAACTGGGGAAAATGCAGAGCATGTGGTATGGGGGGGTTGAGTGGAAGAAGCAGAGACACACGAAGAACAAAAGAAAGCTGCTGCACAAAATCCAGAGCAGCTTAAATGGAAATTAGGTATATACTGAGTTTTCTGAAATTTTAAGTATGAAGTTCTAATATCTTTTATTATTTAAAGTCTAATCTTACTAACATTTGAACCTGAAAATATTAAAAAAAAAACTTTTTTTCTTTTAAATGGATTATGGCACTTTTGTTTTATTTATGCAATCTTTTTACAATGTTTTGATTTCTTTTTATAAAGGTTATACAAAATTACAGTTTACCACTACTTTGCCTCAGTTAGCTGGGTTGTTTTTCCTGAAAAACTACAGCATGTATCCTTACATCCCACCACCACTTGACCATCAAATTTAAAAGCAAAGACAACCCAGAGCCCAGAACTTTAAACGCTGAAAATCCAAGCAGACATTTTACCAGTGAAGAAAACGTACCTACATTCTACCTATGAACTCCGATGAAGTTTTCTGAAGCTGAGTGACTTGGCAGGCAATAGCACATTGCACATTTCCAAAATGGCCACGAGGGTAACCTGAAGCATGGCTGTTCTTCCTTGTTATTTACATGTTTGCTGGTTTTGCTCATCATCTGAATATCAGCAGATGAGTCTGACACAGTACATTAGGGAAAATGCATTTTCTCTGCTTTTTATAAAGACAGTTACCTAAGTGGAAAGCAGGCTGTTTTAAACATCAAGGAATAAGAAGCCTTTACTAACTTTTGTCCTTGCTGCTCCTTCAATTCGCAGACTTGTACACATAAGCAAACACTCTGTTTACTTATGGATGCTCAGGTCAACTTAGAAATATATACACAAGAAGGATCTTCAATAACATGCTACAAATGTCATAAGACTGTTTCTACTCTAACCTTCTTTTCCAGTTCCTATCGACTCCTTTAACTTTCAGTTCTTCACTTTTCAGTCTTCAGAGACACTGCAGAACTTTCCAATTTTGCTTTGCAATCTGGAGGAGATTATTTATTCATTTGCTGCTTACTGAGTCCACTATGCTCGATGCCTGCAGATCCCAGCATTTTGTTCAAGACATCTCATGTTGCATGAATACAAATGTACATGCCTGTAAGTTACCTTGAACTCTCCGAGAAGCAAGATGTGCTTTAAAAGAATGAAGATTCAGTCAATATATGTATGCAAAATGAATATGCTTTATTTTGCACCATGAAGCTCCCAACATTAATGTTAACAATTTGTGAAAGCTAATTTTAAAATAAAATTTTAAAGTTAACATAGGTTATGAATGAAGATCATAGCACACCTCAAAGTGCTCAGAAATTCAGTACTGCATCCCATATTTAAACCTGGTAGTTGGGTCAAAACACCATGAAAGTCAATGTAATTATTCCTACAGTTTGAAAAAAGATTTGCATCAGACCCATATCAAAAACCTACCTCCTCACCACCTTCTCAATAGCAAGGGAGGTCATGTTTTCCCAAATATTTCATCTATACATTGCTTTCTTGTCTGGGTACTAATGACCATGCTTTTTGCAAACAATTTAAAACTTGATTCACACTCTGCCTTTCACATCTACAAACTCTACACTTGCAAACTGATGATAGAACCAAACTCCACCAAGACCAGGAGCGCTTTGCTGGTGTTGGCCAACGATGAAAGCGGGCAGTATCCCCAGCACTAGACATGCTGCCTTTGTCTCCCCAGTGACTCCTTATTTCTGCTAGCACTTCCTCAAGCTGCTGCTAAAGAAGGGGATGGAATGAAGAACTAACTGAATTTTGGCAGACAAAACATCTGGCAGATCAAAAAGTGGGCACAAAATGGTGTAGGACATGAAGCAGAGCTCCGTCAGAGCTTATGAGCTAGGGGAACAGCAAGCCATGCTGTAACAGGCAATTTCACTTTGAACAACAGTAAACGATTCCTTGGATTATACAGGCCTGGCAGCCTTACATTCCTGTGTCACAGTTTGAACCGCTTTCTTATATCCACTATCTAGGAATTAAGCTATGCCTTTATTTTTATCTGAGAGAACAAAGCTTTGTAGTTACTTAGTTAGCGATAAGTGCAATTAGAGCATTGTGCACCCTGTGCAAGCTGCATACCGAGCAAAGGCCCTGCTCCACAGCTGTCTTTAATGGGTTTTGAACCAAATGACTGCTAAATCATGTACTGATGAAGGAAATGATATGTACACATAGTCAAGGATATAAACTGTTAAAGTAAATGACTTGTGTATCCCAGGAGCTTTCCATATTTGGGTTTAACAGTATCCATCGGATGCAAGAAGAGAAAGAAGTGTGTAAAGCAAGCATTGCAAAATGTTTTGTTAGGGTTATTGTAAATGAAGCATTGCTAAAATTTCTAATACCACATGCATTATTTTTTCCACTGTAAAACACATAGAAAGCACAGAAAGTTAAATAAATCCTCACCACAGTTACTGAAATTAGTAACTAGTAAAAATTTCTCCAAGAATATATTTAGCTACAGGATTAGATTTTCTTAAACTCTCTTGGTAGAATATTGATTCTGAGGGACTTTAATGAGTCAGGTGAGAGCATGGCAACACACTTCACATACATACAGAATTGTACAGGAATTAATCAAATTTCAATTTCCCGTGTCTGAGGTGAATGGTCTATCCATAAGGCTGTTAAGATGGGTAGTTCAAAATGGGGTGTAAGTATTTTGATTTCTGATAGACTCTTGAGACATTATGTGCCTTCTGAAGGAGACCTGCATTGGTTCTTGCAGAAGACATATTACCTTAGCTATGAACCTCAACATGATCTTTTCTAATAGCTGTTATTAGCTGGCCTATGAGTGAAAAACAAAAGGAAAATAACAATAGTAATGTGTGTAAGGACACTGCTGTACTACCATGGGATGGAATAAAAACTTGGCAGCTGTCTAGCTTAGTATTTACTAAAATACATGTTCTGTCATTTGTCATAGATTTTCAGCAACTTCTTACGCATAAAGGATTAACTTGAGGGAGTTTATGTTTAAACTTTAAAAGTCTTTTGCAAACCTACCTATCAGGCTAATATTAGGTGTCCAAAGCCACTAAAATTCAGCAAGTTGGATATATAAGTTTTAAGACCACTTTGAAAGTGTTCACCATGTTCTACTCAAGAAGTTAATGACTGGAAATTATTCTTTCAATCGTACTCTCATATCCAAGCTGAAGTAGAGCAAAGCAAAAACATATTTTCCTAAATGGTCTGTGACCAATTTCAACTCAAGCAAACCTTTTGGTGTTGTTGATCTTAGTTATGAAATAACAATCAGAAGGCTTACTACAAGTGAATATATTCCAATTATGAACTCAGAAATTTTGTTATGTATCTCCATTTAATTTAAATTTCTCTTCCTTCCTTTTACACATAGCATATAACCAGAAATGCCTCAAAATACATTCATGAAAAAGAAGCGAAAGCTGTGCTTAAAACTAGGGTTAAATACTGAGTCTGTCTCTTAAAGATCAGCCTTGAGAACTAAAATAGACTTGTGGGTTTGGTCAGGGTGTGTGTGTTCCTTAACATGCTTCAATATTAATTAAAAAGTGGGCCATATGAGGGGAAAAGCTGACAGGCTAAATGGAGATATGAGCTGAGTTGATAATTGTGTAATTCATTCTTCATACTTAGTTAACAATTACAGAAACACCATATATCTGAAAGTGAAGGTAAATAAGGTGTCCGAGACACTTGTCAGGTTGTGGGCAGAACAAAGCCTTTGATTTGTGTCTGTCAACACAACAAAAACAGGGATTCTGAGGGTAACCATGTCATCCTGTAAGTTGAACTAACTTGCACATTGCTTTTTTTGATGTCACAAGTTGACCATGAATACATCCAAACACTAAACTATTTAAACAAGGTGTCAGCTATGGGAGTAAAGTTTTAATATTTCCTGAATAATCTTTACTTGTCTTCACAGGATGGATTCTGGCCAGCTGCTCACCAAGTTATGGAAACACTTGCTATAAACTGCTATTTGTATGTCACGATAAACAACATTGGAATCCTTTAAGCTCATAGGATGGATATGAATATGAAACAAAGAAAGCCAGATAAGGATAGAATAGCCTTTAAGGTAAAGTAAAATTTATCTCAATAAATTCTGAGTAATTTTCTGAATAAATTTCTGAGTAAATTTAATTCTCCAAGCCTTCTCCAATAGTAAAGTTCCTTCAAGTTAAAGCAGTCTCTTGGCAAGAAAGGCATGTGGAAGGCAGCCTGGCTGCAGATGATGCTTCAGGTGCCCACATTTCTGGTAAGGGGGTCTATGGATATAACAAGCTGCAGTATGCAGCACTTTGGAGAATCGCAACAACTTTTGCACAGGATGTGGAGAATCTGAGCACTCTCTGTGCTAGGAAACACTCTAATCAGTCTGGAATTTCTGTAACATCACTACCAGCGTCTGGTAATGGCTTCTTCTATTTTCACCTAAAAGGAAGTTTAAGAAACTGACCTGACTCTCCACTACATTTTTCCAAAAGGGCAACTGTAGAATGGTTCTGTCTAATTTATAGAAACCTGATCCTTTCTTTTTGAAACTTGCTGTGGCTTAAACAGTTTCTCAAATGTTTCACCATTAAAAATCTGAACTTTTGGACCTTGCAGCCCACAGTAGATAAGGAGATTAGCTTTCCCTACTTGCCTTAACCTGCTGTTTTAGAGAGATTATCTCTCATAATTCACTATACAACCTCAGAAACAGCATCACAAAAGGCACCAGAGTACTGAAATGTGCTGATCTGAGGATCTGACTTCAGGTCCCGGCTTTTTAAAGAACAGTCGCTAGATACAAACATGTGAACTTGACTTTCAGTAAAGTATGTCTAGGGTTAGGCATTGTTTGGTGCAGAGATATTTGCCCGGCAGGATAACCACCATAAGTTTACCACTCAATATCCCCACTTGCAGTAGAAGACACTTGCTAAGCTACTGGAAGTAGGCAGTGGAATGTATGCTATAACACAAGATACTGCTTTCAGTCTTTTCCTTAGGGAACTGAAAGTTATGAAAGTTATAAATGACAGCTTATCCCAAGAGGAAGAACTGCGCTGCCTTTAAAAAAATGAATGCTCCTTTTGCAAGTTCGGGATATTTACACCACGTCCTCTTCTGAAGTACTTAATGGGGCAGCCCTAGTCCCCTGGTCAGGCACAGAAACCTGATCTAGATGCTGCATTTGGTTTGGGCTCCTATTTAAGCACTCAAGAGGAACTCTCTTTTATTCAGCTGACAATGCAAACAGTAATCCAATTCTATTTTTATACGGAAAAAAAAAACAAGCAAATGTACTCAGAAGGCAGCATCCTCCCCCCCATTAAGCATATTGTATTAATATACAGCCAGCATTCTAAATAGTGAAAATACAAAGTCTTTATGGTTTCTGATGAAACCCACAGTTCATCATATTTTATCGGCCAAAGAGGAAAAAGCAAAAGAGGAAAAGCTTGGCCAGATTCCTGAGGGAAAGATAGCCTGTCATATTTGCCAAGATTTATTTATGAAAAGGCACTCAGGATGATACTTTCTGTCCAGCCCACACTGCTTCTGCTTTGAACACCATTAGCAGAAACTGAATTTCAGGGATTCATTTGAAATCAAAGCCATAAACAGCAAAAGAGGGATTATCTCTGCTGTAGTCATTGGCTTCTACACTTAGTTATTTAAAACTTCCTTATAATTATGATTGCATATTTTAACGTCATCCATCTGGTCCTGCCTCTCCCACCATTTGTTTCCTCGTTCCCAAGATAATTACATTTTGACAAAAATTTATTGAGACATCTGTTTTTTGCTTCAGATCTCCAGGTCATTCTGCAACTGTAGCGACGGCAGAGCACAGCACAAACATTCCCACCGTGGAGGGGGCTGCAGGAACAAAATTGATAGCTGGTTGAGGGGAATCTCAGTGTAGACCAGCTGGTTTAAGGTGGAAAGCATTAGGAGACTAAGAGACAGAAGAGGAGGGAGAGAGCATGTCTCTGATAACATACTCTACCAGCGCTTCTGGCTCACTGCTGGTAAACCTAACTCACACCAAGTCAGCAGCTCCAGCAAGGAAGCACCCTGACTGTCAGGAAATGTTGAATTAGGGCAGCAAGGAACAGGCAAGAATGGCAGAAGTAAAAGATTTTTTAATAGAGCTATAGGCAGAATCCAGATTATTGCATTTGCAGATTGGCATGCAGGATTAAAATGATTCGCAGAAAGGCTGGGGCTGTGTATTCAAACACATGGCATCTTGGAGATGTGATGTTTCTTTCATAACCCAGAGCAACCTACGTAGCTTTCAGCCTAACGATGCTGTTAAAGCATCCTAAGAAAGACAGAAATGTTCATGGGCCACAGCTGGAGTAGCCCACTGGCCTTGTCTGCTTGTGGACCATCTTGTGGCAGATGATAGACACCCATTAGGCTTCTTTGTAAGGAGTCTGTTCCTGTTCCTAATGTCTTTGCTGTCACCACAGCTTCGACAGTCTCCATGTAAACTGCCACATCTGAGCAAGACCAAACTGTCTTTGGGAAGCTGAAGAAGTGTGTGTTATGGAGATAAGGAAAGTGGAATCACTACCTTTAGTGATTCTTGTATCTCTGAGAAAAGAAAGACACTCTTCCACACTCAATCATGGTCTTGGGGAAGCAGCTGTATGCAGGCTACATAAGCTGGTAAGCACATGGACCACTGCCAAGTGCTGCTTCACTCCTTCACCTAAACATTGACCTTGAGAAATTGTCTTTTATGGGGTGTGATGAGGTGTGAATTCAGACTCCATCTTCTCTCAGTTTTTATCATTTTCTGATCCTAAATTGCCAGCTGTGCCAAGCCGCATCAATTGGACTGGTGGTGGGTATGACAGCTTGCTCTCTAGAGGCTGCCCCAAGAGACCCCAAAAACTCATTTCAGGTGTAGGAATCATTTCAGTCTCAGATAAGATCATTGAGATGAGACATGCAGGGTATCAGCTGCATGACATCATTTGTTTAGCATAAGGAGAGAGCACTGTTTGTTGAGAGAAGCTCATAAAAGCCTATTTAAAAACAAACAAGAAAGACTTCAAGCATGATTCACTTTTCTCATCACATTTTCTGCATACAGGGGCCTGCTGACCCAAACCTCAAGCTAGTTCTGCTTAAACCTAGTCTGAATGTCTAAGAAAGAAAGAAAGAAATGCCTTGATTTTTGCTTGTGCTAGTAGCATCAAGTGCAGTCTATTTAGCTTCACAAAATCTCTGACAACATGCACCGATAAAAAGGATGGAAAGTATGTAGGACAAAGGAAGAGCCAAAATCCTACAGTTTTTGTGTCTGTTAAAGCCAGATGTTTTGCTGGCTGCTCAGATTTGATAAATGTTACAATAATAATGACCACTGTACAGCGGTAATTTTATCTCACAGACCCATTCATATTTTTTTCCATGTCATTGTTCTCAGAGGCAAAAAGTGTGTGGTTTATTAAAACTGAAATGCTTCTGCAAATGTGTGTTCTTATTTATTGGCTTCTATACATTCCTGTGGTTTAATACATCTGTTTAGGCCACAATTGCTATGGCAACATTTATCTGATAGAAACAAAAGGCATTTTGATTCCCGAATTAATAACACTTGAATCAGGACTGAACACTTGAATGAGGACTGAACAAGAGCCATTCAAACAGTTTGAGTGAGCACAATGTTTTAGTATAAGCCAATTAACAAAACAGCAAGGCTTCCCCTTGAGTGTTCAAAATTGTTCTGTTTTCATAGGTAACAATATTCTACAAGTCTTCAGGACACTGGAATGCAATCAGTAAAAAGAGAGAGAAAAATATACATTTTACCTTTTTACATAGTGCAACTTCTCACCTGATAGCATTAATTTGTTAAATTGGCATTTTGGAAAGTTATTAATCCTATAGTAATAATTTATTGCTTTAAAGATAACAACAAAACTGTTGTTCTAAATTTACCTCCCTCCATTATTTATTTATTTTTGTTTAAGTCTCCTACATCCACTCAGAACAAGACTTTGCTTCTGTTGTGAGAGCTCCCAAAGCATTGTCTTTAGATGTCGGTGTATATGCACCAGCAATAGAGAATAGAGTATTCCTGTAAGATCCATCAAGATGAGATGAAAGATTCTAAGATGCAATCTAAGATGCAAAACTGCATCAGTCTCTAAATCATTAACGAGAATTTCCCATATCCTATCAAAAATTCGTAATGGAAAAAAGTGCTTTGGTATTCTTTAAAGAAACTTACATATCCCAAATCATTCATTTTTCTTCTTCCCTTCAAACTTGCATAACAAAAAGATCTGAGTAGCTCATGACTTGAGAATTAAACACAGGCAGGCATGCTTGGAGAAAGATCTAGAGATCTAGAAGAGCGATCTGCAACCTGATCTTGGATTTCCAGATCCTGAAATACATAAGATGATTATTCTAAAGGAAATCAGACACTCAGCCCTAGCAAAAGAACAAATGAGAAGCAGCAAGTTGTGGTCACCACATTATTTTTCTTCTGGCTGCAACCCCACAAGAACTCCTGTAGCAGGGCCCCAGCAAAAGCTCCATGTGCTTCCCTTCACACCGACATTATTTTGGTGGGAAAGGAGAAATCCTCTGTTTTTGGCCAGACAAAGCCACTGTAACAGACTGAAATTCTGGCACTGCTCAGTAGGTCTTATGAGTTTGTTTAGTAATCCTCTCATCTTCACCCGGTAACGTGCATGTACCTTCTCTGATGGCTGACAAAAGCAACCTGAAAGCACCTAAACCATATTGCTCAACTACTAACCTGCCTCTTTGGCCGTAAGAAAGCTACAGCTTCCTCTATACAGCTTTTGTACATCTTATGTAGAGCATGAGGTCTCACTTCTTTTTGCTAATCCCTGGGAAGAGTGCAAATATGTTGTGACAACCTCCAGCAGCTTGGATCGGCTTCCAATTCACTGCACACAAAGTGAAGAACTACAGTTACTCAAATTCTCTGCGATAATAAAACATGTGCAGCCATTTGAATTTGTGCTGTCACTCAAACCTCTAAAGAGAGAGAGAAAAAAGTTCATTTATTCCTTTATGCCTAGAAATAAAAAAGAATCCAGCTGTTTCATACAGACCAGGATGTGTGGGGCAACTGGTGGCTCAGCTGGTATATAAGCTCTGCATACCACGGCATAGTCTTCATTTCCATGTCATAAATCAGTCACAACACTTCCTGCTGTCTCTTCCCTAAAAGCACCTTACTTGAACAGATACAATATTGTCTGCCCAAGTCTGCTGGTCCACTTCAGGGATCTGCCGAGACATTTTCTCTCGCTATTACTGAGTTTGAGCTCTTGCAATGAAAATTATCATGCATCTTCTTCTGGGAGTTTACAAGACAGCTCCTAGTGGGAGGAACTCTCTGCTCTCCGCCCCCAGCTCCAGCAAGCTCCATCACGCTCAGTTTCACACTCCTGGTGGGAATGGGGTCCTGCTTACAAACGGAGACTTTGTTCTTCCTTTTGCCAGTACTGAGGCAGTTGAATCATGATCGGAGCTACACTAAGCTAGGGTAACCAAGCATATGAACTTCATGGCAACGACACAGCTCAGTTAAGATGTTTTTTTTTCACACAGTATGTTTCTCTTTTCTGTGCAGACTTTCCAGTTTCCAGCTGAGAATAGGGACTAGAATACAACACAGTCATTCTCATACTGCCGCTACCCCAAAGGATAGCATGGTCTGGAGAAACTCCCGTACAACCTGGAATTTTAAAACTCACAGCTAAAAATATTCCACAAATCCAGTAACCATAAGTATCCTTCTGCACTGACATAAACTTTCCAATATTTTTTGTCCCTCCCTAGCACTGCCACTGAGTTTATCACACCCTCTGGGATTTCCTTCAAAAAAGAAAATCATTTTTCAGCAACAACAAGGATGCCAGTAGCCGGAGGAGCTTCATACAAGAATATTGACTGCAGTTACTAAGTAATAGATTGTGAGTATGCTGCTACCCTGCATCTACTGCTAAAAGCAGATCAGTTGAGGAAAAATCTGGAAAAATCTCAAGGAAGTTGAAAGCAAATCACAAAACCTTCAAGTCATCAGGGAGTGATTTCAAACAGCCAGATCTGGTTGCTCTAGAAAGTCCAATAATGAGTTTTATAAGAAGTTGTGTTGTCTCCAGCACCTGGCCTCACAACCACACACACACATGCACATAGATTTACTTCACATGAAGTATCTATGATTTTTCTGATGGGTCAGGAGAAAATTAAGCCAAGAGAACATTGAGATAGATAGGACAAGAGGAGATGGCCACAAGTTGCACTGGGGAGGTACAGGTTAGACTTTAGGAAGAATTTCTACAGGGAAAGAGTGGTGAAGCACTGGAACAGGACAGTGGTGGCATCACCGTCCCTGGCAGTGCTCAGTAAACGCGTAGATGAGGCCCTTAGGGACATGGTTTAGCATGTATGGTGGTGAAGGGCTTATGGTTGGACTCGATGGTCTAGAAGGTCTTTCCTGACCATAATGATTCTATGATTCTTCCTTAGAGTGATATATATGTCACTAACTTTAGTACATACAAGGATGCCTTATTCTGCCTCTTCACAAATAACCTCTTTGAGATTAATGGCGAACTTCTCAGGGACCATTCTGTCTTTTCAGAATTATTATGAAACTTTTACTTTTACTTTATTTTATTTACTTTACTTTTTTATTTACTTTTATTTACTTTATTTTATTTACTTTTATTTACTTTACTTTTATTTACTTTATTTACTTTTTTTTACTTTATTTACTTTTACTTACTTTTATTATTTGAAACTTTTACCAACCCCATTTATATATCCTACTCACTTCGAGTATTTATTTTTCCCTAAAACACTCACAGTCCTTCTCATCCTGAATCCTAATAATCATGCTATTTTCCTTAACATAGTTCATTTCTATCTCCCATTTTAGTCATGTCTCCCATTTTTACTGATTTTTGGCGGAGCACCATTTCCCCTCTTTAGTGAGTTTCAAGTGAAGTTTTCTCTTTTCTTGTCACCCAGGCAGAATTTCATAGCTATTTAATAAATTGTTTCAGTCTTATCAAGAAGTCAGAAGAAGACTCTGTAAACATTCCCCTTGCCTGCCTTTCTTCTTTTTTTCTTTCTTTTTTTTTCCTTCCCTTCCCTTCCCTCCCCTCCCATTCCTCCTTCCCCCTTCCTGCTTTTTTAACATAAACATGACATTCAGTTTTAATAAAGAAAAAGATTTCAATCTTTTCCAATTGACAGGATCCAAAAGATTTCCAATTGACAGGATCAGACTCCTACAAAGCTTAAAGAAAGTGCTCAAGTCAAAAAAAAAAAGTCCTAAAAACAGTTGTCAAAACACAATTCTTCAAACTACATTTTTCAACATTTTGTGCTTGATGAATTAGCTGATCTATGGGAGGTAGGCCCAGTTAGCAACAAAAAATAGGAAATAAATACATATCATAAGTGTTTCAGGTAACAAACATAAAGCAAATGAAGGTATTTAACTGTTGCAGAGAACATGACTCAAGCATATCTGGTCGCATCCCAGAAAACAGACTATGGGTGCACAGCAGAAACTGCAGAAGTTGCAACTCACATTAGCTATGTTAATAGGAGATGGAGTAGCAGCTGGCTCTGAGCACATCATCTTCAGTTATTCAGCACAGAATTATGATTCGACAAATTCTAGGCTCAATTGCATTATAGAAATCTCTTCAAAATTAGTAACAGTGATGTTGAATAGACTCAGGAATGGCAGTAATTTTTTTCAAGAGCAACTTCTTAATTTTTTTCAGTATTCATTCCATCCTTGAAATTTGGGCACTAATTCTAGTTCAGCAGTCGTGAATTTCATCTGTACTATTTGTCATACTTAACAAAGCCTTCAGGTTGTTTATTAATAAACTAAGAAAGATGACTTTTATACAATAGCTTAGAGATAACACTTCTGCCAGCTAGAACTAGAGGGAATTTCCCATCAACTAAGAACCTGTTTCCCCAACAGAGCTACAGAAAGAGCTCAAAGTCTTCTTACAGTCGTATCAGTGGTAAGGAGATAGGTAGAGGAAGCACAACAGTACAAATAAGATTAAAAGGCATTCTCATTTTAATTTCTATAGGTCATGTTGAGTTCCTGAAATTTATTATTTTCCCTGAGATTTACTGACTGCAGCTTCTGAAAACACAGAAGATCATTGTATACATAATAAATAGACCTGGCCCACCCAAATATGCAAGTGCGGTCTAAAAGCAAAGGCCAGTCTTTTACTACCACCCATGTCCTGGCCTTTGTAAGGCCACTGACTTTGTAATGAATTGATGATTTGATAATGAACTGGCCTTGCCATAATTTTGTAACCCTAATTTGGATTCCCTGGGTCAAGTACAGAAGATGTTCATAAAAAAAAAAAAAAAAAAAAGGATAAAACCATATAATTAGTAGAAGACAGGGATAGTGGAAAGCAGGACAAAAAAGGAAGAGGTGAAATTCACTTAATTCACTTGAGTGGAAGAGGTGGGTTCTTCACATGTAGTTTTTGTCAGCAAGCAATGTTGGAGAAATCTCAGGATAGAGCAGTATGAATGTTTCAGGGACCCCTTCAAAGGCCACATCCCTGCAGCATGTTCTCCTACTTTATTGGCACCAGTGAATATCGACTTCCTACAGTGTTTGGCCTGTAAAGACAGCACAGACTTGTTTGGTGAGTTTCTACTATGGAGCATTGGGCTCCCGGAACAGCTGCTCAGTTCCAAACTGCAATATACTTCAATGGGACATTTGTTTTAGTTTAAAGTTGACTCACTTTGGCTTATGACCTGCCTTGCAATGCCCACACATAACTCTTGTCATTCAGTTCTTTTTTTCATACTGACTTTCAAGGAACCTATACTTTAAATAACATTTTTTTCATGGTAAGTTATCACAAGCATAGGATTATGACAGATGATCAAAGGCAGTCCCCCTGGTTCTGACCGTATCATCTTTAAAATGGTAAGAGAAGCATGACAGTAACAAAGTCATGTGTGAGGAAACATCAAGTGTTTTGATAACAATTCCTCCAGGTAAGGAATATTTTTACCTATTTGTAGCTGTAGCTCAGCACTAGTGAAAGAGCGTAGAAATTTTAGTGCAACACATGAAAACAGTTAAGTCAACATGCTGCCAACAAATCATAAAAAAATGCTTGAGTCTGGTAAATTTTCTCTCTTCTCCAGTTATTCAAGGGTTCAGTATTCATTGGAAATATTGAACTGGAATTCAGTATTTCCAGCGATCTCCTTCTGAGGCTGTTTGCATTGGAGGCATATATTTGTAGGGGGAAATTCTATCTTTACCTATGAAATATGTTTCAAAGCCCTCCAGTTAAATAAATCAACTAAAGTTATCTTTAGCAGAAAAACTTTTCACTTTCCCAATTTTCTTTCTACATAGCCAGCTTTAACAATAACATGCAATCGAATACTTTATTTTTGATGAAGTGAACCTCATAACCTCTGATCCTGAAACAGGAGTAACCTGTATTGCCTCTGGAGGACAAATAGGAATATTTATCCTGCTGATGTGATCACGTCACTGGAAATCATTTCCTCATATTTATTTCAAATCCAGGCCAAACCTTCCACTTAATCAAAGACAGGTTGCAGGAAGTAAGATTTTAGAAGAGATCTTACACATTTCAGTACCAGCGAAGCAAGTACGAAGGAGACAATGCAACCGGGTGAATGTTTTCATTCCTCGCACGGTTTCTTTGTTTCAAGGAAGTTTGGCTTGTAGAGGAAGTGGTTTGGATTCCTTCACTGAGACTAGAAAGCTCTAAGGTCTGAGTCCAGCATAACCCCTAAGGAAGTTGTGACCTTTAAGCAAAGACATCCTCTACCTCAAACGGAATAAAACAGAAATTTTTTGATATGAAAGTCCAAATATCTATTTCTTCCACAAATGTAGACAGAGTTTATAATAAGAGCCTCACTCTACTGAGTAGCTGAGAATTCATATAAACTTCGGTGAAGACCAGGAATCTATTGTTCTGGAGCCTCCTACCAAATTTCCATCAACTAAATAAGTATCATAGAGAGAATAATTGTTATCCTATTAGAGTAAGGCACATGCAGGTTGAAGTAGAACTATTCCAGCTTTCAGTATCCACCAACCTCTGTTTTAAAAATTCTAGTCAAAAATCAGACCTTTTCAGGCAGGTTTAATATGACTTAAACATATGCAAAATAGAAATTCTGCCCATTTGAAGAGCTGAACTATCTGTTTGGACTTCCCAAAGTCACAACTGCCTACCCATAAAAACAGGAATGCGGGGAAAGCAAGACCATGTTTCCATTATAGTCAATTCATCTCACCTTGGCCTGAAAACTGACATCAAAACACCAGATATCAAAGCATCAGATCTCCTGGAAGATGGAAGTTTTCCTCCAGCTTAACCTCACAGTTCACTGCACTGCTGTCTAGGAAAAGCTTGCAAATTAGGCTATTTTCAGTGTGTACATTTGTTTATGAAGAAACTTTAGTTTTGCTAATGCTAAACTAATGATAATTGCTAAGTTGGAGCAATTTTACAGCCTCCAGCAGCTGGGCTTTCTGCTCTTCACTTCTACCTCACTAAGAGGTGATTATGAACTGGCCCAAGTCATTCAGGAACCGGTGGGGTTTTTTTTGCTGTTTTTTGTTTAAATAAAGCAGATTTTCCTTCCTCCCCAAATGTGCTTGCACTGCACAGGTGTCACCAGCGTCTCTGGAAAGAGGCAGACAAAACTATCCAAGTTTGGAGTCCTTAACGAAGCAGGGGCAGAGACTGTGCTCTCTGCCCGTCAGCCTGCTTTAAGATCTGCAGCTCGGTAATTTGCACAGTTTGTGGTAGGGGCAAGTGGGACCAGAGCTGTCACCAGGCAGAGGTACCAGCCACTGGCAAACCTTGTTCTCGGGATCACGGCACCAGCCAGCTCCCTGTGCCAGCTCCCTGTGCCAGCTCCTGTCACCAGCTGCCCTGGTCTTGCTCTCGGGGACAACAAGCACAGGATGTCCAAATGCTGAACTTACGGCTTCAGCTGCTTAATAAGGCCCCTTAAAGGGTTTGGTTTGAAAATGTTTATTCACAATTTTTGAAAAATCCTTTTCCGTTGTCCCTGGTGTGAATATCCATAAGAGTGAAACCACTTGTACCCCACTAGCTTAGGAATACCTAGGCTGTTTCTGTAGCACAAAATGCTCCAGAAGCTACAGACACAGCTGCCTCCACTATTTATTTTCTTAATCATTGTTAAAAATTGGAGTTAGTATAGCCGACATTTGAGACATACCTTGATCTGAAGACGCAATTCTCATCCAGCTGAATGCTTGTCGGATTAGTTGCTCCACGACCCCAAGATATGGTCTTCCCTCTGCAGGAGAAAGGGGCACAGCAGTTCCTGTTGTCTCCACAGGCAGCAAGTCAGGCGGGCATGAGTGAGGGAGCAGGGTTATTCGCAATGGCCCTGTGGAAAAAGCAGTGGTACTGCAGGTGGAGGGGAGGGAAGGCAGCTCCCCCAGGGCCTTTGCACATCTCTGGGGACCCTGATGTCCAGTCTCCATCTGCTGTTCCCCAGAGCAGGATAGGACCCCCTAGGAACTTCCCTTGTCCCACCATATGTCACCCCTCCAAGGAGATGAGTAACCCGACTCTCCCATATCTTTTCCTCAAAGGATGCCACACAGCAAAGGACAGGATTGCAGGGATTTCTGGAGGGACAAGGAGCTCGAGACTTATATCCAAAGGGAGTACTTAGGATGCTCTAAAGGATGCTTAGTTTCACTCCTAAACAAGGTGATGTGAAGGAGTCTGAGTAAAAGAAAGAAAAAGGTGAGGACAGGAAAGGTGAGCGGGAGCACTGAGCTGCAGAGCATGGACAAGGCTGGCCAGAGGAGTTGGTGGCTGGTTTGTAGGGTCAGGCGACCCAACCGTCTTCTCTCCAGCTCCCACTGGAAGACATGGAGTGTGATGGCTCTCAGAGGGTTGCTGTACCCAGCCTCAAAATTTTCTGTCTTGAAACCCCGCCTGGGTGCCACCCTGTGCCACGTGCTCTGGGTGTCCCTGCTGAATCAGGGGGAACGGACTAGAAGATCTCTAGAGGTCCCTGCCAACCTCAACTATTCTGTGATTCTGTGAAACACAGAAGACCCTTTTTTCTTTCTGTCCTTGCCTGTGATGTCCACCCCGGTGACCCTTCATAAATATATTTAAATGCAAAAGAAATGGACTCATATTTTTAAGACTGCTTAGGAATAGAAGAACTAGTTTTTCCTTATGTTGTTCCTTAGCATGGAAGTTCACAGGCTTGAACAGAATTGTTGTAAATCTAGAAGGTGTTGAGAAGGGATCTCCCACATCTCCTTCAAAACAATACGGGTGTTACAGGAAAATAACACTGGTTTAGTTACTAGGATAATTAAACGCGGTATGTTCCTGACTCTGCAGGAATAGAAGGCCAATGATGAACTACTCATTTTATCTTTCCTATCCTACTCTTTGCTTTTAGACAATTTTGAGTGCATGAGAATAACTCTCTGCAAACCCCTGAACATTTTCTATAGGAAGTTGTATAGGGCAGTGAAACCTGTTGACAATGTTTACTTTCCTTCTTTCCCTTCACAGCCTTCATGGAAGTAATTCAAGGATCCCAAGGTTTCTTATGACCAGACTGAAAGCCTCTAGCATGGAGCAACACACCATCCACAGCAGGCGCTGTCAAAGCTTCCTAGCGATAACCCCAGCCCGGGCATGGTGGCTCTGGCATCTGCTCCTGAGCAGAGCACGCCTGCCAGCTGCAACGGGATGTGCACCCATGGGATGTGCAATGGGATGTGTGGTGCGAAAAGAAATGTGCCCAGGAGGCACCAAGCAAAGACAGTGAACAGACGATGGTCTAATTGTGGCTGCTCTTACAGGCCAGCTTAGCTCACTCTCATGTGTTCTGAAATGCCTTAACTCATCCTTGCATAAATATTTCTAACTGAGGCCCAGGCAACACATGAGGCAGCTCAAACCCTGGTCATGGGTGTTGGGTGTACAGCAAAGCCTGCATGAAATGAGAGACCCATGGAAAATATACCTGACCCATTCTCTTGCTTTTATAAATGACTGCAGGATCCAGAAGCTCCCGAGCACTTTTCTGTTACATGAACTTTCTCAGCCTACTCTGCTTCTCTGCTTGGCTTTGTGTTGTTCTGAAACTGCTTTGTTTTTCACATCTCTGGTAGCTGAGAACAGATTCTGATAATTCAAGGAATCACTTGGAGGGTTTAAATAAAATTTCTCTAAGCCAGAAGAACCTATAAATGAAAGCAACCAACTGGCTAGTGGGGTGCTGTGAAATTTTAATTAACCTTCTGAAGAGGAAGGCAGTGAAGCCTTTTTTTTCCCCCTGGATGCCAAAACCCGACATCTCCATAAACACAACAGCTGTAAAGGAGAAGAAATTGAGCAGAAATGGGAGCAGTAACACATTGTGACAAGACAGATAAAAAGAACATGCTTGCCATAATCCTGAAGATTTCAGTAACACACCAGAAAACTCAAAGACAAATTTATGTGCAAAGCAGGAACTGCAGGATCACCCAAGCATCATACACGTTTAGCCAGAGTGTTCAGAAGTGCTTGCACGGCTCAGCAGGAAGGCTGGTGGAGTTATTTAACTGTGGATCCTTCTCTTTTACTTCACAGTGAAAACGGGTCTCATTGGCTGTTATAAGAGCAGTGCCCATGCAGAGTGTAAGAAAGAGGAAAGCCACTTAGCCTACAGACACACTACCATGTGCCAAACCATACGGTATGATGCAAACCGGGCACTTCCAGAAGCAGTCCAGATATTGTGTCTGCGTGGCAATATCAGGTGGATAGCGCTAACCTACACGTCATGCCCAAAACACGCTTCAACCCCCGTGTGCCACCCACTCAGCACACAGTCCTGTGCCCAGAGTCGCTTTGGGACAGATGAGAGGCTGCACGTGCAGCTCGGGTGACTCCGCTGCAGGAAACGTGGCAGTTTACGTTCACGTGTGTATTTCCATCATAGCACGCTCAGGATCGACTTTGGGAGGCCTCACGTTATATTTAGCTTATTTTCTTGCTGCTAGTATATTCTGTGGCTATTGTGGAGCCCCTCTTGTCTCAAAGCAAAACAAAGCAGCATACATAAGGCAACTGAGACATTACCAAAAAAGAGAGTTCTAACACCACATTTCCTAAAGAGGAGAGGGCAGGGCAGGAGGCTCTGGGGGAGAAGGGGTTGGAAGAATCCTAATGCACCTAAAAAATCCTTTGTGTTTCTGTCTCCGTGGAGTGGAAAAATGGGTACAACTTCTGAGATTTTTTCACAGACTCAAGTTTTCAGGGCTGTGAAAGAAATCTTTTGTAAGTAACTGTGACATTTTTTCAGTATATTGTTGCATAAAAGGACACTAAGGGAAATATTCTGATCTCAAACAATTTAGGAGAGAGGTGTTTTGGAGCTAGAATTATGTCTGAAAAGTGTTTAAGTACTGAACTCAGCCCTCACTTACCCTTGGGTGACCTCACTGCATTCAGAGACATCGCAGGGGTCTAACTGGGGGCACAACGTGGTTCTCCAAACGCCAGTAATTATCTGATCAGTGAGTTTTTTGAAAATTGAGTAGACAACTGCTTACAATTGATACGGTTCCAGCCCCACAGCGCTGCAGTGCTTGACTTGTCAGTTATGGGAAGATATAGTTCCTTTAATCCCGGCCCCAGTCCTGTTGCACATTAGGCTTCCTTGCTTGTCTGCCCAGAGCAATGTATATGGGCTTTGGCAGCCTGCAGAGCAGCTAAATATAGTCAATGGAGACCATTGTTTTATTAGCGAGCATCGACTTAGCACGCAGAAACAGTTACGCTCTGCTTTGAACTCCTCCTTTCAGCCCAAGGCACCCACCGTACAAAAAAAGCACACGTTAAGACCTGGAAACCCACATTCTCCAGAATTAAGGTGCCTTGCCAGCAACGTGGGTCTGATCCAATTGCTGTGAAAAATCAGCTGAAAGATTTCTATTGATTTTGTGGCATGGGATCAAACCCCTAGACATGCAGGCTTCTCGCCGACTTCTTGAGTAGCAGCCTCTGCTTAGGTCTCCATTGGAGACAGTGCAGGGGCCAGCTGCAAGCCAGGTCGAGTACAAGGACTGATGTTATTAGCACCTATTTGTGTGCTTGATTTGTTTTTTACGAGTAATATCCTACCATGTGGATTGCTCAGTCCTTCGGAGAAGATGAAGATGTCCCTGACGGACACTAGAGAGGTCTGTTGGTTACGGCGTTATGGTGAATGCCGCAGCAGATAAATGCAGTCCCAGACACATGGATCCTTGCTGGATCCTTGCACAGTCTCCATGGCTCTTAACAACCTCGGTCCACGTAACCCTGCCAATGTTTGACTTCTGGCAGCTCCTCCCTCCCCAAACCTCCCACTGGTGCTCAGTGCCACCCCCAAGGACAGCAACGCCAGTGCATAGGGGCTCATAAGTGCCCCGTGAAGCCAAGAACCTACTTTCTTCTTCATCCTTGCCTGCGCAGGTACCAGTCAGGGTTAGTGTGACCGAATGCAGCGAGGTGAGAAGGAGTCCAGATCATACATGGCCTGCCGATTTGGAAAAGGAATTGATTGAACAAGTTTTGATTGCAACCATTGATTACAAGTGTGCAAATCTAGCTGGAATAGAGAGGGGAATGGGACTTGAACAGAGAATGAGCCCTAACAGAGAGCAAAGGTAACAGCCTAACTGCTTCGTTTAATGACTTAAGTAACAAAAACCTGTGAGGTGGCACTGCACATTTCTACCTTGCTGACTACCCATGTTTGGAGATGTCGTGGCACGATTTCTGCCCTTTTTCCATTTTCTTTTTTTTTTTTTTGAACACGTGGGAAAGCACACAAGCAGACATAACGCTGGAGAAAATAAATAAAAAATAATTAAAAAGACATTAAATGCCAGTGCAAGGATGGTTTGTCCGTTCCTGCTCAAACACTTTGCAGACGAGAAAACCAAAAGGCCTGAACCCAGAGCTATCCCCACCATGCTCCCAGCATGACCTTTCTGTGAAGCAGTTGCCCTCACAGTCGTCTTGTTATGTTCTGCCAGCTGGGTATACACTGCATTTTTTTGTTTTTAATTTCTCCTTCCCGGTGCGATGTCGCCCTTCCGGAGGGCACTCTGCTGGGCAGGGTTTCAGGCTGGCAGGGAGAGGAGGCCGCTTCCCTCCGTCCCGGGCGGAGGTTGTGCGGCCGGCACGGACCCACCGCCGGCCGCGGTGGGCACGGATGGGGCTGCGATGCTGCGCACCCATTCCCGGAGCGCTGCCCTATGCGTGTGGTGCGGAGCCGAGAGGCAGACACGCAGGCGGGTAGCGTTAACCCCAACTCTGTGTTTTTACCTAAGCTGAGTTGTTTAGCTTCACTGCGGGGCAAGATTTGAGGCTTTGTATAACCCAGGTGATTAAATCCTTACACTTTTGTCTTGGACATATCTCTTGAACATAGTCATACTGCTATTACCAACTATTACTAGTGGGTTATTGAATCTCAATGGTACAAAAACACAACCATGTCTTTCTAGTAAGTGGAATGAAACATCCCCCAATATACAGCCTTTTCCCATGCTAAAGGCATCATTTATATTTCAAAAACAAAGGTTTGATCCAAAAAAGGAAAAGCTTTTTCATATCAAGTGGTTGCAAAGAACTTAGGGATACCAAACCTTAGTATTTTTATCTAAGAAAAATGTTATAATGAAAGTTCTTTAAAAAAAATAAGAAGATTTACTAACTTTCTGAGTCAGTGTATGTTGGAGCAAAATAAAAATATCCTGCTTCCATTACTATAATCAATCCGAAATCCTAAGTGAAGCAGCTCGAGTCACTTGTGTAATTATTAGAGCTGGTACAAACATAAAGATGAAAATTAAATATAAACTACAATTTGAAGGTGATTATTTTTTCCAGCTATGTAATATTTTACCTGTTTGTTTCTATTCCACTCTTTTGCAGTGCCAGCACTAGGCCAACATGTATGCAAGCAAATGCATTAAATCTAACATAGGAAGTACACAGAGAATTCAATAAACTGTGACATGCTGTCAGGATGCAAGGTTTAAGGTTAATTTTGAAGATATTACCAACCAATTACTACTCTTAGAGAGAGAAAAGAAAACATGACACCACGGTCTGTAGCATAGCTCATTTTATTGTTTAAACAGTTTTTGCATAGGAAATATATCCGCTTCCAGTAATTGACTGCAGTATGAGCAGCTGCTAGCAGTATAGGCTGGATATAACAGTAACAATCACATTAAGTCAAGCTTGATTTACACCAGTTTAAAACTTGTGGCAGTAGAGTTCATTTGTAACCTAAAAAAAAGTACCAGAAAGAACATTATTATCCTCCAACCAGGCACAATAAAAGCCTTTGTTAGCATTCAGGCTCAAAACAGGTCAGATGCCAAAGGGCCCTACCTTCAGAATTAAGTGGCTGTACTGTAATACATCCTACTGGTAAAGGTTCGTTAGACAAAGAGCGTGCGCGCACCTCCTTTTTAATTAAAACTCAACCTTCAGTATTTATGGCCTAGAGTATGGGGAAAAATGCCAGAAGTTTTAAAATGGATCAACCCTGGTGTGTAGCTAGCAAGCAATAACTGACTACTTGTCACCTACAGTTGTACTAAATGTATCTAAAGAAACACACAGCCCTACAAAAGTTGTTCTCAGAGAAATATCATTGAGATGGGGTGCCTCTTCCCAGCTTACTAAAAGTCCTATATGATATAAGCACAAATTAACAGCTTGATGAAGACATAACCTAATGCAGCTCTTGAGAAGCCTATGCCTGGGATCGAGGTACCCCTCACATTCTACCATGTTGTAGAGATTCTCTTATTTGAAGAAAATGTTATCTGAAACATATTTACAACTGAACTCAACAGAGACTGTGAAATTGAACAGGCACTGCTCATTTGTTTTGAGTTTTTTGGTAAACATTTTGCTGGTTTTTTGTTTCTTTCTCATTTTGCATCAACTTTTATCAGTCCATGCAACTTCAATGCCCTCAATGAAGAATGCATAATAAGCCATACTTCTTAAAAAACTTCCTTCTGCATATAGAGATACATTTGCCACATCAGTCCCTGTAGCACAGTTTTCAAAACCATTCTGTCAAAAATACAGTAATACAAAGACTGGCTTTAGTGTCACTAGCTCAAACTGCTTTCCCCTTATTTTTTTTTTTAGGCCACCTTTTGTTTTACTGGTACTATATCATGCAATAAAAGTATCAAAGGCTTATTATAGTGTTTTACAACGCTAGTGGCACTGAAGCCCTTTTCACAAATTCAACATACATTTGAATTGCAACACACAGATATTTCTAAAGAGTAATAACTAGTGAACCCTTTTATTATATAAAAAAAAAACAAACTACTTACAACCATCGAAGAAAAAATTGCAACAAAAATGTAAAAATTGACCGTCTCCAACTTGTCCCCTTTACTATTAACAATGTGACCAACAGAGCTGTGGCGTGGAAACAGTACAAAGAGTTGTCATGGCAATAAGTTTGGCTGATGCAAAGGTCATTGTGCAGGGTTAAAGGGCTAAATCAGTGGTCCATGTTATCCCCCAACTGCAGTGCTCCACCACACCCACACGATTTTGAGGAATTAGAAAAAGAAAAAAAACAGGGGAACTAGCAGAAAGTGCAAATAAGAAGGAGGCAGTTTTCAACTCCTTCGGCATGTAGTAGAACATTCAATTTTGAGCTTTTCCTGTTTAACTTGATTCGCCTGCATATGATTTTATTTATTTTTTTTTTAAGTTTTCTATAGAAACCCAATAAAAGTCCAGGAGCATGCAGCTGGTTAATGTTAACAAAAGACCTTGATAGGATCATGTAAACTATATTGGATGTCATGCTTGGGGCCTTACTGCCAGCAACATTATAGACTTGTTTCATTAAAAGTGAATACTGTACACTGAATATGGGATAAATTTCTGCAGCCTTCATAATCTCACACAGTAAATATAATTTAGATGTAGGCACAGAACACACTCGGGTGTCACGGCTGAGCATGTCCTTGTGCAATCTCTTTCATTAAGTCCTTATGAAGCTACAAGTTGCAAATCCAAAATTCTGCTCCCTGAGGACACAGCTATGTGAGACATAAGTACTGTTTTAGTTCTCTGCCTATCCTGAATTGCTCTGTGAACCTAATCTTAAATACCATCATGTAACAATCACAAAAACTTTTGCTAAAGGCCATATATACTAATAAAAAGACAGTGGTGCTTCCAACATTTTGAAATGCTCTGAAAACCAACTTTTCCAATACTAAATACAACAAAATAACCTTCATAAAATATAACTTTTCTCCATTTACATTTTTTAAAGGATTAGTAACCTATGCTTTTCAAGCATAGGAATCTGCGAAATAACTCCTAACATGGACAGATTTTTTTTTTAACACATAAATTAAGAAACTGGAGAGTTTTAACCCAAGTCCAGTTTCCAAACAAGGAATATTCTTGTTTACTTTAAAAATGGAAATGACATATATTTCCATTATAATTGTTAAAAAGTCAGCTTTACAAACAAGGGTACTTTAATTAAAAAAAAAAAGAAAATCTTAACAAAACTATACAGTGTACAAATTACTGTCTACAAGGTAGGCGGTTCATTCAGAAGATCCTCCCTTCTTCTCGCTACTTGCAGCTTCACAAATTCATTCACATATTTTCAATGGAGCTGCCCACCTGAACATCACCCCACAATTATATTGCTATAATTAATATTTTTGCCATGTCTTTATGTACAGTCTCCTTCACTGCCTTTTTATTTTTCCTTAGTCAAGCCTCAAACGTTCACGTCACTCCAGGGGAAACACACTTCAGTGGCACAGCCATGAGGCCAGGGCTGCAAAGCAACTTGGTAAAGGCAGAACAGTGCACATAGTACGGGGTGGCTTGATTTAGTCAGAATACACTTCCTGGTGAAGGAGGAGGCCACAGACTGGATTTGAGTTCTCAAATCTTTTGACTTCTAGGCTCAGAAAAAAAAAAATTAAAAAGAAACACACACACGCACACGCACACAGTAAAAGAAAAGCTCGTTCTCCCCAAAAAC
>VWPW01004259.1:444747-609567 GCA_013389825.1 Crypturellus undulatus
GTTTGTTTTTAAAAAGTTTTTTTCTGGGAGGTCATTTTTTTTTTTTTTTTTTTTTTTTTTTTTTCCTGTAAGAGAGGTCAGAGATAAGAGCAAAGCTCAGCTAAGATCACCCGTCTTCCTACAAGGATTATCCCCATTTTTGACTATTGCACTTTAAAGTCTGAACTCGTTTGCGTTTCACCCTGCCGTGCTAGCCAGAGCTGAGGGCACTGCTCGCGGGCTGTCCCCAGCACACACCAGGGCGTGCGTGCTGCAAGGGCAATACGTCGTTCATGTAGCTTCCCAGGGCAGAGCCTGGGAGATCCTTGAGGTGGGCGCGCTACCTCTCCCTCGCTCTTAACAGCCATTTACTTAGTGAATGAATTCACTTACTGTGGGGCTCAGAAAAAGAGCAACATAAAGTTGAACGTTTTTATTATCTTTTCTTAATTTATGCAGTTTAGCTATATATAAATCTGAAGGATTTCCTCTGCTACGGCGTCTCTCCCAGCAGCCTTTCCAGCCTTGCCTCGGCTCGCTCCTCGCGAGACGCCCCGCCGCGCGCGGCCAGGGGATCCCACGGCCGGGCCGGCGCGACGGGGGCGCCGCGGCGGGCGGGAGGCTCATCGGCAGGTCCCGGCTGTTCTCCTCGGCACATTAAACTTTTATTTACATCGGCGCCCGCGTCCGCGTGCCCAGAACCGGTGCCCCCGCCAGAGCCGCGGCCGGCGGGGCTGGGGGCTGCTGCCCACACGCTGGATGCCAGCAGCCCCCCATCCCCTTCTCCGAAAAATGTCTGACGCGGACAAAAGAAAAGAATAATATTTACCAGCCGTGTAGACTAAGGGAGTCGCATTCCCTGCGGGAGCAACTCCGGAGTCAACTGGAGTCAATGGAGTTGCGCCAGCAGAGATTTGGCCCCGCGTGTGCATTTCCTAGACAAAGCAAACATCTCTGTCGTTCTGAGCTAAAAACGTCTTCTGAAACGGACACTCTAGGATGCGGTCGCTCTGCCAGAATGGAACATGCTCCGTCTCACTGTGGGTCTTGACCTCTCTCTCTCTCACTCTCACTTTCTCTCCCATTAAAAAAATAAAAAGGAAAAAAGAAGAGAAATTTTAAGTAAAACAATTTCCTCAAGTCAAGTCTGCCTCCAACAGAATTCATTATTTATTTTCTCTTTTTTTTTTTAATCCAGAAATGATTTCAGCTTGCACCCCAGGTGGGAAGTTAAAAAGAGGGAACCGATTTGAAAGTTTGTCACAGTAGGCAGAACAGTCGCTTTGCAGCCCTTGCCTGGCTAAGGGTGCACTGCTTCACAGCTACACTGTAAAGTGTTAAAAATCCTCCCCACCCACCCCAGAATATATATATATGTATAAAAAAAAATCCCCTGTCCATCTCTCAGTACACAAAAGGACCTCATCACACTGCAAAAATAGCAGTACCCACTTTGGTCAATTAAAACAAACAAAAAAAAGCATACATTATTCTGTTTTTTTTTTTTTTCTTTTAAATCTGTGTACTTACCTATAATAACCAATACAGCTAAAAGCACTACCTACATAGGCAAAACTTGGTATTGCATAATTCGTATAAATTTGAACCCCCTCCCCCCCAAATATTAATTGGAAGATGAAAAACATGAAAGATTAATAGAAAAAACACCAAAATACTGAAAATATTGCTGGTCGATTACAATTCTTAAGCGGCAACTATACACAGCCATGATATGCTTTATAAATGTGAGATAAAGGTATAACTGTCTAAAAAATCCATGATGTCACACTTTTTTCCCATCCAGAGTACAAAATATTTTATCATAAAAATGGTAAAGATTTAAAATGATAATAAATGCAGCAAAACAAGTGTAGTGATGTCAATTTTTTTGTGTTTTTTGTTTTTATGTTTTTTTCCATTTTTTTTTTTAGATTTCAAGGCAAGGCACGTAATGTGGACACTATATCTTCGTGCAAATTAGGATTACTGGAAAGAGTATTTAAACTGATTATTTTTTAAAGAGACGTAGAGGCAAAATTTGTCTGCCCATGCACATTATATTTCTGTCAATATGTGAAAATTGTAGAACAAGGCTAAATTCTGAAAGCACCATGCAAGTTTTCAGCACCCTGTGATTAGACCTACTTTAAGAGTGCATTGTTTTAAATATAACGTATCCCCATCCTGGTTTTCCCAGTTTGTAAACGGTAAGCTTTGCCCTTGTGGCATGGATTTGCCTGTCTCTTTGTCTCTGTGATGCAGATTTTGCAGAACCATACGTAAACCCTATGGGTTCTTGATGCAACCAGTAACTTTAAATAAATAAATCCTACCCCTCTGTGGAGGCAGCAGCTAACCAACATAAGTGCTGTGTTTCCATTGATTTCTTCTTTCTCAAGGACATGATTTGTCTTGATTTAATGCCTTTTAATGCCCCCAAAAACTGAGGGGAAAAGTAAATTTGTTCAAAGCAATTCTAAATTCTTTTTTTTTTAGTCCCCTCAATTTAGAGTCCAAGGGCTGAAGGACTTATAATGATGACCCCCTTAGATACGACTTTTAAATTGCACTTGCCTCTGTAAGTGTTACTTTAATGGGGAAAGTTCTTGTTTTCTTTATGGTTTTACTGTTGCATGCGGAGATAACACTTTTACCTACGTAGAGGCATTTCTTCCACAGATCCTGTGTGTTTGCACTGACTTTGAAAATCTCAAGCTGGGTAACACACTAAGAAAGTCCTGGTGAAGGGCCAAAGACTAATAAATCCATACTGATAACTAAAGGCTACAGAGCTTATTCTTAAAACATTTAGAAATCAGAGTGTTGAGAAAACGTGCGGCCCGCGGCCCTGGCCCTGCCGCAGCGCTGTTGCTGCCGCCAATAGCCTTTGTTTTGTGAGATAACCAGGAATAGTGATCCCATGCGTAAACAACAAGAATACTAAACCAATAAAACTAGCTTATCATGCAAATATTAAGGCATCTAGAAAGTCAGTTAAAATATATTGTCAGAGACAGAACATCTATTTCCCAGCGGACTTCATATAACAAAGGCTACTTAGCAGGGGCTGCGTTCTACCCATCACTGAAATATCATCGACCCTCTGTATATCATTACAGTTTCAACCATAAGGGAATTGTGATTGTAAGTGCTGCAATTGCTGGTCTATTTTTCTTCTTTCTTCAGTTTCATTTCTCATCATTTCTTCCTTTCTTCTTTTCTTTTTTTTTTTTTAATTTTGCTTTTATTTTATTTTTTTTCCCTCAGTTGCTCGTTTCTGCTTGAAGGAAAGGCTCTCCAATTATGTTCAGACCATAATTTGGGACATTTGTTGGCAGGATCGGTGTCCTATTTGATACTTGAAAAGGAACCAAGCTAGCCCAGGTACCAGGACTGTTGGAAGAGAAGGGGTAGGGGGGAAAGACAAGGAGAGAGAGAGAGAGAGAAAGAGAGAGAGAAAAAAATGAAACACAAGTTAAGCATGTTGCAAACACCAGAACACAAAGAATTTGAATAATGATTAAAGCAATATTCATAACTACTTAATATAAAATAAGAAAGCAAACTTGCAATCAGCACTTGAGTTTCAACTATGCAGTTTTCTTTGCAGAAGCATAACTTATTTGAAGAAAAGTAATTTTGTCAATCATCTCAATTGTAAGTAGCATTACTATTGTCTTACACTAAATTGCTTGTTTATGTATGAAAAAAATTCCAGAGGTAAAAGTGAGCAGAGCAGATACAGCTAAACCATATACACACCACATGGAGCCATAGATGTTATTTAAGAACTAGGTAATGAAATTCATTAAGAGTATACAAGTTAGACTGCTCCTGTCAAAATCACAAAATAAATTTTACAGTTTAAATTCCCTGTGCCTTTTCCCACTCTCTTGTTCCCAGCACTTTAGCCCGTCTGCAGGCACAAGCTGTGCCTCTGAGGAGCACAAGTCCCCAAAGGAACAGACAACCTGGACTAGAAGGGCTTTAGTACTGGGAAAAATCATTCTCTTTCTCTCTTTCTCTTTCTCTTTCTCTTTCTCTTTCTCTTTCTCTTTCTCTTTCTCTTTCTCTTTCTCTTTCATTTTTTTTTTTTTTCCCAGACATTCAAGGAAAATATCGGTGCCCGTAAGGAACATGCAATAACACAGAGCCCAGCCATGTAAACATTTGCTGTCAGTGGTAGCAATGAGTACCACACATTTTCTTCAACCCAATTACAACAAATGAACGATTTCAAAGACAATTCAGTGACTTTGAAACTTAAATCACCAATTCAAAAGCACCTATGATGTTTAACCTGTGGCATTTAAGCCCTGATGACCCTCCCATCTGACCAGCAGTGAGTGCTGCACCCAGTGCAAGGCGTCTGCACGAGGGGCTCCCTCAGCGGGGCGGCCGATGCCGTCCCTATTCAGGAGCCAGGGCAAACCCTGAGCAGCCTTTCACGTAGAGGTGTACACGTAGAGGAATAATGGGCTTTTGAGAAAGGCTGGTCAAATGTATCCGGAGGGAAAGCCGCACCGCTGTGGCAGCAGTGCCCAGCAGACAAGCCCACCAGAACTGTGTGCACATAGAGGCGCCTTGAGTCGCGCGTGGGCCCTCCGTGCGGGCACGGGTGGCCGCGTCGGCCTCCTTGCGCCCCGCGGCGCTGTGGTGGGTACCACAGGGTGCTGTGGTGATAGTGGGCGCTGCAGGTGTCACTGCTCCCCTGATGGCCTCACTATGGGACCAGCCTGTACACTTCTGGGCAATGCTCACAGCAGGCATGAAGAAGAAACCGGACCCATCTAACTACTGAAAACTTATATGTAATAATTACACTTTGCTTGGTAGCGCTATGTAACCCTTTCCTCTTCTGCTGTGTGAATGCTGCAGACAGGGGTCAACTTATTTTGTAAAATCCAGTAATCATATTCCTTGGGTCATACCTACTGAAACTGATAACAGTAGCTTCTGTCACCTGCTCCTGTTTGATATTCTTCACCTTCCCATACCTGCTGATTTACTGTTGTGTTTCCTAACAACTTTGCACTGCCCGCCAGAATGTGGAACAACTGGCAGCCCTGACAGCCTCAGTCAGGGCCAAAATCAGAGGGGCGCAGGACTAGCTTCATCCTCAAGGCATTATAGGATGGATACCCTAAGATGTCTGAAATATGTCTGAAGTAACAACAATATTCAATAAGTTTTCTTTTTAATTGGGTATATTCTTGATGGTGATATGAAAATTCACGATTTTTTAATCTCACTTTTTTAAGAAAATATTTTCTGTGTTTTCAAAACATAAGATCAGCTCTGTTTGAATAAAGATTTTAAAAAATCCAGTTGACTATTGTTGTAGAAATACTTCCTTTTTGAAATTCAAACTCCCTATTTCTATAACAAATGTTAAAATAATTGAAAAGAATTAAACCCATTTATGCAAGGCAGATTTGTCCAACACTATCTGATGAAAAGATTATGGTTCTAAAAAAGTATTCAATACTAGAACATTTCAGGGGCTTTATTGTTTCAACATATTCTTCATCTTCCCTCATAATTTGTGCTTGAAAACGCATTTCTTTCTCCTTTCTCTTTGGATTTCATTGATACTAAGAAGCAAATTATGAAACAAGCAACAATAGAAATCATTTCCAAATATAGAGATTTGTAAAAATGGGAAATAGGAATAAAGGAAAATAAAACAAAACAAAAAGTAGACTTGCTTGCTTAAGATCTGCCTGAGTACATACTTCACAGCGCAGAGTGCTTTGCAGGCCTCTTACACACAATTTACAGTGTTTAGCCATTTTATACAAAACCTAACAGTAACTGAAAGCATGTAAATTTTGTGCCAGGTCAACACAGCATTATATATTAAAACATTATTTTGCTGCAAAGGCTGGATAGACTGCTTGCAGATTATCGTTCTGCAGAAATATGCACTTCAGTGCACTTCACTGGCTGGATGTTTATGTGACTTGTTGTTTTAAAGCTGGCCACCTTCTAGTGCCCACAGTGGGTGAGGGAAAGCAGCTAGTGCTGCAGATAAAGAATAGATTACTATTTGTAACAGCTTTCCTAACCAGTACTCATACAGGGAAGACAGAGGTCTTGATATTTTGGAAAGTGCTCAATAAAAATAAATTGTAGCAAGTGAGTAATAGGACTGTCATTGCCATATGACTAACAAATTTAATATAGATGTTTACTTAAACCTTTCAAACCTGCCATCTTATATTATGAACACGACAAAAATGCAGTGCGCAATAAATTTGTCAGTGCTGCTTACGAATCCTCGGGGAGGAATAAATCTCCGGCGCTAGCGCTGCGCAGCCCCCAGACGCGCTATGAGGCCCTCGCCCGCGCTGTGCGGGTCAAGCGCCGGGGCGCGCGGGCGCGAGGGGGCCCCGCAGGTGTCCCCACGTCCTTGGACAGGGGTCTCAGCCCAGGGTTTTCAGTGCCTGGTGAGCCCAGGTTCTGGTTTTAGCAACTAACTTTTAGGAATCAGCAAGTGGCAGTTTGTTGAAACTGCACCGTGGGACACTCCAGTCCTGCTAGCACTAGCAGGTATTTAGTGCAAACTGAAGGAGAGGAAACACGAGTCAGAATTACTGGTACGAACAGCACAGTGAAGCTCTAATCATGGCTATCCCACATGAATTCCCATAAAATTCCTAGCAAATTTAGCTGAACCTTCGAGGTCCATGTGAGACGCACCTTGCTTGCAGTCCCCCAGGGCTTCTGTGTGCAACCAAGACAAGGCTGGTGCCCAACATACACACCAGACCGAGAGCCCAGGAGATCAACATCCCCTGCCTCTTTCCTCTCATTTTTTGAGGCTAGCTTCTGTGGGAACAGGAGAGCTGAGTTTCCAAATCAGGAGAACAACTCTGTGGTTTCTCCACAGAGTTGCCTAGCTAAGGCAGCAGTTGACAATAACTAAAGTGCTCCCAAGCTCTCCGGCTTCATAGTGTGCACAGGGGCTGACTGTCCCAGCACAGCTAAAAGGGCATCCTTCTGCCTACCGATGAAAAACACGATGTATGTCTGGAAAAAAAAAAAATGGATCTATTCCAGTCCAGCTCATGTTTCCCAAAGAAATCTGTGGAGCTGACAGAGGTTACAGTATATGTGTGTATATGTAAAGCATGTACTTTTCACCTAGAACATGATATGAGACCCAATCCTCCACATACACCCCAAGCATGCTCTAGGCTATGTCCTGGACAAAGAAAAGCACCATCAGACACTGCTTGCCCACAGATACCCCTGGGACTCAGACTCTCTTGTGAGGGAGGCTGCGGCCCAGGAGAACGCCGGCCTGAAGCCGTGCACCTCACTCACTTCTCTAGCAGAGAGGGCGCTCTCCCAGCACACCTCGGGTACCGACATCACATGGGCTGTGCAGGCACCACTGCCTTGTCCATCCAGAGCAATATAGTTTGTTTAGCCGTTCAAATGCAATACAAGCAGTAAAGAAAAACTCTGCAAGTGTCCGAGGGGGTTAACATTCTCTGTTACAGCTATAACATGCTAATTCAATTAGGGTTTCTGCCATGAGTTCCTTCTGAAGATAATAATTGCTCTTTCAAGAAGCTCTGATTAAAATATTACTGGAATGGACCACTAGCAGTATCAGTATTAAAGGTATACGCTTTCCACTTTTGATATGATAGCATAAAGACAATAATTTTTGTTTAAATGAATACAGTAGAGAATAAATCCATTTGGCATGAGGAAATCAGAAGCATTTTAATGTTCTTATTTTCCACCAGTTAATATCTTTTCAAATTTTTCAGCAGTCTATAAGGGCATTGCACCATTTGGAAAAGAAAGTTTCCTGCTAACACAACAGTCTCATGAAACAGCATTTTCTTCTTGCTGCTGGTTTGCAAGAGCAAACCAGCTTACCTCAGGTAAACCACATCATGCCAGGCCAGTCTTTGGCCAGGAGAGGTAGTAAGGCCTTTGATGCTGACAAAAATGTCACAAGTGAGTCACTAAGCAAGGTTATTCTAACCCTACTTTAAACAAGTGCTCCCTACAGAAATATGGGGAAGGCTACCTTCAAATTGCTATATCACTTGAACTTTGGAAATCATGCTAACTGCTGTGCCCTGGCCAAATTTCAACTCACACATTTCTGCCAAAGAAAAACCATCCCTCAACATCTACTTAATGCAATACTTCTGCTACACTGCTATCTGCGGTTAAGCAGCTGCCAAATGTCACCTCCAAGGTGGGTATTTATTCCAAGAGACACCGTATTAAGTGTATCTCTGCTTAACTTGGGAAGATTTGCTTAGTAGAGCGGGGCACACACACAACCTGTCTAGCAAATGGAGGAGGTGAAGACCTCCTGACTTAGCCTGGAGGGAGGAAAGGGGGTTTCTGCTCCTGTGATACTGCCTCTTTTCCCCACAGACCTCTTTTAGTGACAGAGTGACAAAAATACATGAAGGAGGGTCAGGGAGAGGCCACACAACTGCCTGATATTAAAGTAAGCCCATAGCAGAGATGGACTCAGAGGCCAGCTGCGCTCCGGACCACTTGTGCAGCAAGCCCAGCACGAGGATGGGGATGAAGGAGGGCACAAGGGCTGGAGCCGGACGGACACCCCGCTCCCGCGGGGCCAAACGCGGCAGCGAGCGCTCGGCTGGCCCGCGACACGCGGGTTGTCTCAGCGCTTCCAGACATGCTTGCTCAAACAAGACAGCAAGAGCACAGCCAGGAGAACGGCGACCGCCCAAGAAGAAATCAACTGTGGGAACGTGCAAAGGGAAGACTCAGAAAAGGACCTCTCCTAAGTGTCCAGACTGTTCCTTTTCCCCCAAATCTATTGTGGCACTCTCTTTTAAAAATGTCAGTAGACATATTTGTAAACTTAATCGAAGTAACATTTATATGTTACTCTTTCCCCCATTATTTTTCTGCTGTAATTCATTAAATTCTCTATATTAGTGCTTAAAAATTACTAATAAAGGTTTACTTATTGAATTGGCATAATTAAATGCAGAAAATCCTAACTTCAGGGAAAAAAAAAAGTGTAATCGTACTGATTCAAAAAGAAGAATTGGTGGTAAAATGATCCAGGAGGAAAAATCTGGAGTAAACAAGGGGTTAAAGATAAAGTTTACACTTGGGAATTCTCTGCAATATGCTCCTCCTTCCGTCACAGGGCTGCCAAAAATCATCTGACAGGAAACATAAGATTAAGTTTGTCCTACCTAAGTGAACAAAGAGTGCTCAGAACAGGCAACCAGTTTACTGCAGAGCGGGAACTTTTCTAATCCTGCTGGAATCTGCAGCTCTGCTCAGAAAATATTACTGAAGTTGTTTTCTTTACCCTAACATCTTGCTTCTGGATCATCTAATTTTGGTCACACTGCAGATTTTGCTGCTTCTCCCATAAAGGTTAACTTAAAGCTCCAAACATAATCATGTGGAAAATGGACATTATTGATTCCTATGGTCCATTGTTCCCCCATTCTAAGTCCCTGAAGTTCAAGTTCAATCTGGAATTACATCATGTCTGGTTTCTCCTGGTTACCAGACGGCTTGAGACGTGACCACAGCTACAGAAAAAACAAACAGCCTTCTTCACGCTTCGGCTCCCCTATCGATTCAAACATAAACTTTTTTTCTTTCTCTCAAGTATGCCTCAAGTATGGAGCATGGTTAATTTAGAGATTAAGTTCCAAATTAGATTATCTAATGGCATCTTAATGGATTGCTGACCCATTTCCTGTGGGATGGCAGCATGCAAGTCTGGCTTGAATACAATTAATTTCTTAGGAAATGTTCTGAAGATGTTTGCAGAGATGGAGAAGAAACATAATGTTCTGCGCATCCTTCTGCATTACGGAGTTGGGTGAAGCTGTTAGTGATAGCAACTTACAATGATAAAGACCAGAAATCATTAGGTTTTCCTTCTGTGACTACTTTTACCATCAGCACAGTTTGGCATTTCTGGTCTTGAACTGCAAACCCTGCACTGACATTTTTCTCCTGAAACCCTGCAGAACAGGGGTCTCGGAGGGGGGGAGGACACGGCACCGCTCCGACAGGTGTCTGTGTTTGCCAAAAGCAATGCTGCGTGTGTTACTGTGGTTGTTTGTGCTGGATTCAAAGCGCTCGCGGGGTCCTGTGACACAAAAGCAGCTCCTACCCCTCTCACTCCCCCCGCCTGCTCCTTTGACAAACCAGAGATTATTCCATCCGACTGCCTTATCAGCACTATTATCTTAACCCCGGAGCGGTGCTGGGGGAAGAGCGCTGCCTGGAAAGCCGAACACGTGAACACCCCTGCAGCTAGAGCCGAGAAGGAAACTCAGCTCGGAGAATAAAAGTCCCCTCAGGAGCTCAGGAACAAACCAGCTGTTGTACTGTACTTATGTGTCAAGATAACAGACTGAACGCAGGAAATGCTAACCTAGTGCATTTTTGCCTGGGAAGCGTCAGTGTAATGTTAAAGTTACGGTTAACCCGCAGAACTAACAAAGTAAGATTGTTTAAAAAGAAAGCTAATAGCAAAAAAAAAAAAAAAAAAAAGCTTTTTAAGAAAATCTGAGTTAAAATGCACATTTTGGCACAGAAAATTTGTTTACAGTCTGTGAAAGACTTGCAAATACTCAATATGCTGTAAAAGAATTCAGTCGTGCAGCCCCTTATGAGTTGTCCCACTGGAATTAATATCCATGGAGTAATGAATCACTTGAGACGCTGGCTCAGGCTCATGTATCAGACTCCCCCCCAGGCCCCGCTATTTCTCGCTCATGTCTTAAGCTTACTTGTTGCATACGCTCTTGCTCTCACACAGTGCCCAAGACTGTATTTTCCTAATTGAGCTTTACTAATTTCCACAGCTTCCCCTCATCTTCTTTTTCCAGGAAATCAAACTCATCATAAAATTGCAGATATGAAAAAAAGAATTTAAAAAAAAAAAGGAAAAAAAAAGAGTTCTGGGTATCTCTTTCACCTGTATAGCAAAAATTGGCTTAAGCAACCCTGTAGCACCTTGGATCTTAATTATAGCAATGGGTTTAAATGTTGCACAGAGTTCAGCAGACTTAGTAAAACATATAACATAAACACTGTAAATATGCAATTAAAAATTTACTTCTGGATAGTCAGAGCAACAGGAACTGAATAAAAATTACTTCCAAATATTTACAAATGCATTTTTTCCTCTCTCTTTTTTAGGATGCTAATGGGATGTTTTACAAAATATTCCCTTGAAAAACACCAGCATATTTAGTTCAACTAAGCAAAGAATTCAGCTAGTTTTTATTATGACTATTAACAACTGTTTCACCTTGGAATAAAATGGTCCATCAGTGACTTGAGGGGTTTTTATTTATTTATTTTATAATTTTATTCAAATTCTCTCTTTTGGCTGCTGCCCATTCTTTTGCACATGGATCACCACTGTATTTTATCTGGGACTGTAAAATGACAGATGCAGAATTTTATAAGGAAATTGAGGCACAGGTCACTGACAGGGCGCCCCAGGAAGACTCCTATGTGGTCACTTCCATGACCCATTTTATGTTCAGACTGGACAGGTAGTATTCAGGCACTGCCAACTCGTTGACCTCTTAGAGGTCAACAAAATTTCTTGAAAATCAGTATACTTAAAATAATTGCAAAATCCTGCTGTAAAAAATAAGACTGACTACCATCCAACTGCATACCACAGCTTTGCAGGATCACACTTATAAAACAGTCTTGTGGCAGAAAAATTGACTTTCTGAGCTAGCATATACTTTTCCCCCCATTTGGCAATGATTTCTTTTTGGGGTATGTTTTTCCTTTTAGTGGTATGAAGGCTCACCGCTCGACAATCTGCACATCTACCACTTTCTTCCTCAGATACTCACTTGCATGAACACTTGAAGAAAAATGCTGTGCTCCAAGGCCCAAATCCTAAAAGCCACCTATGTGGGGAGAGCTATGATGGTGCACCCTCATCCTCAGAGGTTGTACATGGATGGCCAAGGTGCAGTCAGACCATGAGAAATACGTGCCCGAGCACATCCAGGGGCTCCGACGGACCGTAGCAAGGTCAGGAAGGCAGGTAGTGTCTAGGCAGCCTTGCATATAAGTGTGGGGGGATCACACAACATGCCTGCATTCATCTTCAAAGGTTCCTTCGTCAAGAAATCATCTTTCCTCCCTTCCCTCTCTTTTCAAAATTTACACCCAAGGATCATGTGTGATGGGCACTAAAAAAGCCAGTGCTTCAGCCAGCCTAAGTAGGCATTGCTCTACAGAGGGGTCAAGAGTGATGACTGATTTAAACTCCTCAAGGATGCTTCTAGATAGGCAGCTGTGAGATAATTTACTAACTCATGTCATATGCTGAGAAAGCAACATCCTTTGTAGTGGGAGAATAAATCACCCCCTGTGTGCTACATTAGCTCAGTTTGGATTCACTCTTGATATAGCTGGTTGAAAACTGTGGCAGTGAGAGCATGATGGGGATTATAATGTGAATCACAGCCCTCGAGGAGCTGTGCGGAATCCATTAACTAATCTTCCCTTGTGCCACTTAAGCCAGGACAGGGGAAGTGACTACTCTGTGCTTTTCCACAGAATTTCTCCAGATTTTCAATATTATTACTCAAACATTGCAGGAAGAGTGTGCAGTTGAGTAAGTCGGTCGGTCACTGCCAACAGGTCAGTAAAATAACAAACAGTACTTAATTTCAAATTCCACAATTATCCTTACAAGTTAGTACTCAAAATCCTCAAGCCTTCTAGCAATCCGCAGTGCGATGTAGCAGATTATAAAGCCTTTGGCGCAGATTTTACTTGTTCACACTCACACCCACATACATACTGCACAAACCGTCTGGAGGTATCCGTGCTGTCACGCTCACGCACATGTCCAGGAAATACTTAAAAGGGGCCAAATAGCTAGTGCTTCGCTTGGCAGGGTCCTGACCTGAAGACTCTGCACTGCAGGTGGAAGCCCCATCAGAGCTGAGGGTTACGCTGCACATCCAAAAGACCAAGGTACCACCTAATATTGCTAACTTATTTATTCGTCTGTTTAGACACACACAACCCTGATGTTACCATAACTGATGACAAGGCTAACAAAGCTAAAGGATATAATGCATAGTTGACTAATACACCAAAAGTTAAGTTTTTCTTGCATACAAATTGAATTGTAGTTTGTGGAGATCGGTTCTAGTTATTTCATCATTTAGTTTAAAAAGGAGATGGTTTATATCTTACCTTCACGTACATGTTAGTGATCTAATCTATACCTGCTAATTAATCATAAAGGTTTCTATGTACAGGATAATTATTCATTGTCCAAAACAGCACCGCTTCAGAAATTTATCATTTTACTCATCTTTATCTTTAACAACATCATCTTTTCTTTGTAGTAACAGCTAACCACCAAGAAATAAGTCTGTTAATTCTGAAAATCACATTTCCATGTTTAAAGCCTAAAATAAGTATTAAAGTTAATCGGAACGTGTATTCAAAAAATGTACATGTCTGATCAAATATTGACACATATTCCTTAAGAGGCCTGCTGAAAAAGATACTGTAGCTCAATGTAACTTTTTTAGATGTAGTGTAGGGGGGTGGAAATAATTAAAATGTTACCTTTGCCAAGTAATTCCCAATGTATCCTCACTGGCACTGGGGTATAAATGCCTGCCGTTTTGATTCATGGTCCAGTCACAAATCCTCAGCTGTCAATTGAAACCTAGCAGTCAGATATGGATCGAGCAGTACTACAGTTTTTAGTATTTAAATGAACACATGCAAACTAGTACTGTACATGGCAAAAGCCTTACTTTCCCAAGAAGAACTGTTTTTAAAAAAAGAAAACAAACAAACAAACAAAAATAACATACAGAAAAATAAATGGCTATAGATTTGCTTAAGGTAACGCTACTTTAATATGCTCCTCCATTAATAAAGCATAAAAGAGCAACTAGTGTTTAGCACATAACAATTAGCCATTATTAGATTACAAACTGAGCTGGAATAAAAGAAAATGTTAATATTCAATAGTGAAATATTTAAAGAAAGAAAATCAAAATGCTGTTTTCCATAAGCAATGCTCTAAATAATGTGTATTAAGTTAAGGTCAAATATAATCAATATCTCAAAGCATGCATTTGGTGAAACATAGAAGACATGCAATTTATAGAAAATTTGCTCAATTTACACAAACTGTGTGTCCTTATCTTGCTATTTAAGAAGGGTAAAGGTATTTTGTAATTGAAGTTTATTAATTTAGTGTTACTGAGAGCGGTTTTACTTAGCAAGAGGTGATAATATAATCTAATCTTGTTCTAGACTTGGAATAATAGCATTTAAAATATTTCATTACATTTAAATATGACGAAGAACGTACTAAATGTAAGCTGAAACAAATTATTCCCAGATCCTCAAATCATCAGTTCTGCCTTCACAGATTGTTCAAGTAACCCTATATAGCTCTGTTTGTTTAACAGCTGCCCTATAGTGCTAGCAGATTTATTGAAAAGATATACTGCTTATTTTTAAGTTTAAGAAAGTAAACTTATCTGGCTTGTGAAGAAAACATATAAAAAGCATACATTTCAGTCTCTGTAAAGTCATGCTATATATATAAATTACTGTACCATTATGTATGATACAGCGCTCTGAATTGAAGATAACTGTTGCTGGGTTTAATTGCATTCAACACATTCTAGTTTTCTCTATGCATATTCACTTCTTCAGCGTGCACAGGCTACAGCAAACAAACTAAAACAAATTATTTTCACAGGAGCACAATTAATTACAGTCTTTTCCTGACAAATACATATGCTAAGGACAAGACAATGTTGTAGATCTGACCCTGCCTGGCTGTTACACTCATAAGCTTCCTGCTGTTAAGGTCTGAGAAATGGAAATGTTCGTCTCTGATGTTTTCATAGGGATTGTTTCTTGTTTGTTATCTAAAGAACTCTAAGGGACCTTCTAAAGGCCACTCAAAGTATGACTAAACCACATGAAATTAACCAGAAAAGGAAACATGCAGTCTAAAAGTTTGCTAGAGGTAACTGTGAAGAATACATTCAATACGCTTAAAGAAAAGGGTACGTATACTTGGTATATTCACTTTATAAAACAGTATATGAGATTTTAACTTGGAAGACACAGAAAAAATATTTCAGTTCAGTTATTCAGTGTGCAGTAGTTGCATTTCTGCTACAATCCTTAAGATAGTGTCATTATTTTCATTGCAGAGGGGTATTGTAAAGCTTTATAACTTAATTATAAAACTCACTTGCAGCTGAAACATGAGGCAAGAAGAAGAATGACAAGAAGAAAGAGAAGAGTAAAATCTACAAATAAATGCTCTGAATGATATTAAGCACTTAGATTTAACTTTAAAATCTGGCAATCACTTAGTGTGCAGTAGAACCTCACTGCTTTTGCTATTTGGAGAAGAATAAAGAGTTGACACATTGCATCCTAGTTAAATAGCTACTATACTTAACAGTGACATTCTTCCTACAGTTTGAGGAAATTTTCTGTATGTACAACTAGTATATTTAAGTTGCAATTTACAAAAATCCAAAAGAGATTTTCAAATCTATTTCATATATGATAGTAGTGACATACTTCATATTATAAGCACTCATCTGTACTCCAGCACATATATCTACATACTGTAGATACATATACAACATATATCTACATACTGTAAGAATACTTACAGAGCATGCACATTTTAAATACATGCTCCACAAACATACCCACATGTATATGAGGATTCACACTGTTCCAGATACACCGTTAGTGCAAGCTGTACCAACTATGCCCTTGTTTTGGTAAGGAGTTACTTGAAAAACTGGAGAACTGCCTAACGCCACGTTTGTGACGAGCCTGGGACTGCTCTGGGTGTTTCACATCTTCCTCAAGTAAAACTCCCTCTCCCCCGTCACTCCTGACTACAGATCAGGATAGCAGGCCAAGACGGCAGGCCAAGACGGTAAATTATTCAGAAATATCACTTGAAGAGTCTGCATCCCTCGCATCCATTGAGTACTTCCTGGGTAAAAGAGCTGGAAAAGCTTAAAAGAGCTGAGAAGACCTCCCCTCCTCACTGTGTTTGAGGAGGAAGAGGTGCTTGGAGCACCAGCAGGGGCAGCCCGGCAGGAGAAGTGTGGGAGCCCTGAGGTGCGCCCCTAGCTCTGCAAGGAGGTCGGGGCTCGAGCACCCTACAGGTCGGAGCACGGACGGTGTCTGGGGTCACGGCGAGTGATTTCTGCCCAGTTACAGGCCTCAGAGTAACTCAAGCAGAGTTTAAAACCTCGCCACGGTGCTGGCTGCGAGGAGGAGGCACACTAGTAGCAAGCCCTTGCAGACCTTCCATGCAGGAGACATGAAAAGGAGAGGCAGGAAACTGCTTGCAGGCTGCTTGAGAAAGCTTGAATTCCCTGGCAGATGGACTTAACAAAGAGTCCTAGCAGATGTGTTTAATAAATGCTGAAAAACATTACTAATGTTCTCAAAAATATGTTTTGAATACAGACTAAATGACATGATTTGGCATGTGACAGGGTGAAAAGTCTTTCCTAGAAGGCCGCTGGAAAGGTCTGCCTTCCCGTCTCACGGCTTTGCTTTTGCTCTTGGAGCAAGGCAAGTTGCACAAACTCCCTTCGGGAACGTCCTCTACCCTCCCCGCATTAGTGGATATTTATTTCTCTCTCACCTGCACCCATAGAGCACGAGGAGGAGAGGGGACCTGGCCTGGCAGTGCACCACGACCATCTCCAGGACATGGCACTTGATTCTCCTCAGAGCTCTCACTTACGAGTGGAGAGAAAGCTCAAAACCTGCACTAAAAGCTACTCGGCTGCAAGCACTTCTGCAGCGAGCCCGTATCACTCCCTTGCTATCTCTGCTGTTTATACAGGGCTATCCTGCAGTGTATTACATAGACAGCTCCCCTGCACATTAACATCCTATAGTCAGCAGCTCAGCTTTTAATCAGGGCCCGAATGATTTTAAGGGTATGATTTAGCAAGTTATGTTTTGCCATATTAAACTAACCATCTGAGATTAATATGCACTTCAAGCTTCTATAACGATCAGTAAGAGTAAACAAATATTTTGGAAAGTGTAATAGGAGACTGTGATATAGTTTCTGCCATTTGAGAAAAGTCCATAAAACTTAACATTTGCATATTGTCATTGTTTTGACTGAAACTTCCTTTAAATGTGTTTCCTTTCCAACAAGCATATGTGAAAGGTGACCTCTTATCCATTTACATACCTTCCTCGTGGTCATGTGACCAAGTTTTACGTCAAACTGTCAATTATGATAAGGGACACAATAAGAACAGCCTAAGTGTTGATAACCTGTTTCCTGGCTTTTCTGAGAAGTCCTGTTAAGAGTCCACTTGTGTTCTTCTTCCAGGCTTTTGCTGAAAGCAAAAGCAACATCCACCCAAATATTTTAAAAACAGATACTCTGTTTTCAGTGGATATTTAAGTTTACAATTTCCATGATGAACAGTATGAAGAGAATTCAATTTAGAGCTGCATGATTCAGTAACTAAAGGATGCATCTGGAAAGAGCAACTTCCTAGCACAGAGGCAGGGCAGTCCTCGTGTACGAAATAAAGAGCTATTCATGATTTTCATTTTACATTTTAGAGACTTGAAGTCTTTATTACAGCTCTATACATGGTAAAATGTTGCACACCATATGCAGAAAGCCCAAACTATGGTGAAATCCTTGCAGATGAGCTAAGCAGTGCAAGGACTAGAGGAGTTCACCAGTTACCCAGTAACTGGGCCAGCATCAGGAGTTTTAGAGGCCACTGTTTCCATTTTTTTATATTCTTTATTAAAAATAAAAACACCAGTCCCAAGCTCCATGCTACGTTGGGAAAGCCTTAGCCAGTTATTTGGTTCATTTCTGTAGAAAGTTGATGAATTCTGAAGCTATTAAACTGTCCTTCCAATAAATAGCTTCCAATAAATCTATCTACATACCTAACTACCTACAGTCCTATCCATCCATCTATCTTTTTTTTATATTCTTTACACAGATAGAGTCCACGACTGCTAATTCTGGCAATGTTCTCCGTAGGCTTAGAGCCAGAAATAACATCAATTTATCTCTTGGTGTTCATAATTTCACAAACATAATGGTTTCATGAAGTTGAGATTATAAATATGATGAGGTTACAGAGATGTCACCTGATATCCATGAGAATTCTAGTCCGCTGACCATTAAGGTTTTTGTTACTGAACTAATCATTTCTCCATTAAAATTATATAGCCATAAGAATGGACACACAACTAAAATCTGGCACCTGGCACAGGGACTCTGTGCACTTTTAGAAGGTTGAATTTGACTAAACTACTTCAATTAGTTGCTTTTTCCCTCTAGTATAGACTTAGAAATGATGCCTTATCAGGGAATGTATATATAAACAGTGATTGAATCAGAGAACGAAAGAGGGGAAGAAAGGGTGCTGTCACCAATACGAAGATTAGAAGACTATACAATCTTTTTTTTTTGTATGTAACTTTTGAGTTAAAATGCCTCAACGCAGATGATGAGCACAGAGGGCTACATGAGAGTTAATATTTAAGAATCAACAGTAAAGTTAAGAATAATGTCCTCTCATTAGCAATTAGCTCTTAGCAATCCCCGCTTCCCTCACCTTTCTAGCCGCCCCCAATTAGTCTGCTAGCACATTACTAATGGTGAACTCCTGGAAGAGGACACAGAATTAAGGAAAACCAAGTGTTCAGTAACAACTTGCAACACTTTGGATATTTTTGCGCATTGCTTGACTTCTTTGCAAAAAAAAAATGGTGACTCTCCACATGCCACTGAGGCAACAGGCTTGTGCTGCTGTTATTGTCACAGTATAGAATACCTGGCATTTCAAGGCAGTTGGTAGGCAGACCTACCAGGAATCACAGCAGAAAGTGGACTGCATAGCTATAATTCCTTGTTATAACCTCATCTTTCTAACTATCAATGCAATTTGCTAAGTAATGAGTGTAACAGCACATTTTGCACAGTATTCCAATCAGTAAATCCCCAAATATTGCTCCCATAGGTGCTATTCTGCACTGTCTTTCAAAACAGCATTTAATGCTTCCCACTTAAATGCAAGTATTTCAGAAGTTGGTGCTACAAATTGTTATTGGAAGTGCTTGCAAATTGTCACTTTATAAGAAGTTCTCCATATAAGTATAGTTTGCAAACTGTACGTTTGACTTATAAATTTATTGTTACTGTAACTTATATAGACCACATTACGTTTATTTTTTTAAACAACAAAAGAGCATTCAACAATAGATGCCAATATTTCTCATAACTAGAGAGAATAAATCTTTAGAAAGTCCCCACCAATGAAGTAAAAAAGGTACTGGTGACAATATTTATTCTTAAGGGGTCAATGTATATTACAGGGTATGGTGAATGTTTAAAAGACCTCTTTGGAACTAAAACCATTGACTTTGTAATTTCGAATTTCTCTTAGCTAATACAAAATGATTGATTGCCTTTACTTCATGTACTCCTTGATTTTTCTTTTCATTCATCATAGGCTGCTTTAAACCAAGTGCATTTAGAACCTGCCACAAGAATGGTCTCTTTTAAATTGCTGTAAAGTAATGAAAGGACATAGTAAATCAATCTCATTTCTGCCTTATGAAAGGATAGCCTTTACTCTATTGAAGTTATTTAGATAATTTCACTTCTCTACCCTCCACCCTGCATCACCTTCTGGATAACAAACATATGTGGCGCCATCCACCCTGTGATCCTTTTAGGATTTAAGAGTATAAACCTATTCATTAGAAACTTATTTATGTATATTGTGTTTATACACTCATATTTATCCATCTGCAAAAGCTTCATTATTCAAGCATTCTATTCTTAGAGAATGCTGAGCAGGATATACTGCTCCCTAATTTCACATGTCTTTATGCACTTAGTCATTCAAACACACACACACACAAATACACCCAGGTAAGCATACACACATACCCCTCACATAATTTAGAAAAGAACAGAGAATTGACAGTAGAGAGGAAACTATGACACAATTTTTCAATTTACTGCACAGCTCACTGGTCACTAATCGATGCTCTCTAATTAATATAATGAGACTATGAAGCTATATACTTTAGGAGAAAGAACACTAGCTTCACACGGTGGCACTGAAGAAGAAGAAATTTCTGCTTACGTAGTCAGTGCAAGGGCTAATTTATCTTTCTCTTTTTTCCTGATCTATGGGACTACATGTTTTAATAGGAAAGGCAGGATAAGACACAGTGATTGTAAACACCAAATGGGATGACCTTGAGATCACTCTCGAATATATATTCCTATGACACTGCTAAAATCTCAAATTTATTTCAGTCCGTACAAAATCAAAAATATATAGAAGTTGCATTAAATAAGCATTATATGACTTAAATATGGTAAAGTCAGCCCAGAGAAAATTACATGTGCTGCCACTATCTCCTAGTCATGTGAGAAAGTATTCGCAGCTTTCAGTGAAGTTGAAAGTGGGTTTAAGTTGTAGTAAGTTTACAGAAAAAACGTGTCTGTTCATGTGCATCAAAAAAAACAACTTTCTTTGTTCAACCCCAAAGTAACTGGATGTCAGAAAATTGCCAAAGAATACTGTGTAAAAACTTTACATGAAAAAAAAATCAGAAAATATATAATATTTAGATTCTCCGTATGTTTTAAAAAATAATAATCACATACTGTCAGAAAGAATTATATTATAGTAATTATAACACATACAACAATATTTGAGAGGTGGAAAAGCAATATACCAGAAAATTTACTGAAAAATCAGTGGTTGGCAAAAACCACTAATTATCATTTAGTATTTTCATAACCGTGTACAGATGTTTCCAGTTAGGTTTATCTGGTCAAAAAAAAAATTGGCAAAATGTCAACTATTTTGAGTAAACTACCATATTTACGATTTTCTCTGAACTCTGCATGTGGGGACCCTTAAAACAGACATACTGCCACCTTGCCCTAGGAGCGGGGAGGGATAGGGAGCTCCAGACAAGGCACAGTTATTTGTATCACAACATGCAGAACAGGTAGGTGTACTGAAAATGAAACAGGCATGTATACCAACTCCTGATAGGAACCCAAGTCTGAGAAAAAAATATAATACAATAAATAATGACTATTTAATAGCCTTTTTCTTCCTGTCACATCATTTTTTTATTGTAATATTTTACATGCTGCTAATTTCAAACTCCTCTGCTATTAGGATCTAGCAGCAAAGTATACACACATCATAAAATAAAGTTCTAGAGTCTAATCTGAATTTATTTCTGTTACTAGCCATATAGGATTTCTGTATTTGCAGGGCCTCACTACTGACTGCAGTTAACTTGTTTGTAAATCAACATTAATCTCAACTGTATATTTTCACAGTTTGGGTAAACACTTCATTTGCATTACATTTACAGCATTAATGAGACATGAAATTTAAAATGCTACTTGAAACAAAAATGATGTAAGAAATTAGAACACAAATGTGTTTATATCACGTTTGAAATCAGCAAACCAATTTAAAACTTTTAACGGATGAACAGTAATCTGTGACATTGAGAGTCTGCTTTTATAACTCATCCTCTGGAACTAAAATGCAGAAGTCAAATGCAGTAGGCATAAGTCTCTGAAAAATGCAGAACAGCTCAATAGTAATTCTCAAATAGAATAGCAATTTGGACTGCTTAATTTTGCTTACTCTTTTTTTATTTTGAAATGAGCACTCACTTTTGCTCCTTGTATGCTTCACTCCTATTCCTAGCATCCAATTAAAGGTTAAATATATGAGCTCTTGAAAAACATTTGAAAGAGATATTATATGAAGTCCCTTAAGATGGCACAAATCTAAGAAATAAAGCATATGCTAAGATGATACAGGACTTGGAATAAACCTAGTCATTGGAAGAGAAATACTCAAACCCTTAGAATCCCATTCTAATCCAAGATAACAGTGGCAGCATGTAGAAAGGAAATATCACAAAAGTTTGTGTACATCGTTACACCTATGTGAAACTTGCCCACCTGTTGCTGGTGTAGGAAGGATGGGTCTCTTGGGCTTAGTCCCACATATCGATTGGCTTGGGTTGTGCCTGAGGCTGTGTAGGCTGATTAAGGAAGAACAAAACACATTGATAAAAATGCCAACCTAGCATAACTACCACCCTGTGCAGGTACAGTACACATATCCAGAGATCCAGAGTTATGATTTGCAATATATAGGATGTGTCTGTGTCTTTTTTTTTTTTTTTTTTTACTTACACTTTAATTTAATACAAAAGAATTGGACCAAATTCAGAAAGGTATGTGCAAATTCCTATGAACTTCAATGGAAGCTGCATGTGAAAATCAAAATCAGATTGAGCACTTAGTTAAATTTAAAATCATCTGATTAAGTATCTGTTTTTTAAGAAGCAATTAAAAGGGGACATGTATTTGAAAACATTGCCCTGATACTCATTTCCATTACAAAAAAAGAAATGTTTACAGCAATTTGTGGATTATATTGTTTTCATTGCTGAGAGAAAAAAATAAGGAAATAACTGGTATATGCTAATTTTTACTGTTGTGAGTGCCCACTACAAAATTTTAACAGAAAAACAAGAATTGGAATTAAAAGCTTTGCTTACCTATGTGGCATAAAATTAATATTTATTGTGCTTTGGAAAGAAAGGATGCAATCTGACTAGTATTTTCATGAGAAGGCAGCTACATTTCAATGTGTAATATTAAACATTCAACTCCTTTATGTATCAGCGAATAACATTCACTCAGGAGGGGAGGGGGCAAGTTAAGAAAATCTATCCATTACCTAATACAGAAGCTTAAAGAAGCTTAAATTCTTCTCCAATGGAAAAGGGAACAGTAGCTGATGGTGGGATTAGTTACAATACATGGATCCCTCCACCAATAGGGGATCTTCATCTCTGGCCTTGGCCAGTAATCATTAAAAGTCATCTCCCCACCCGGCTTTTGGTGTTAATGAAATGAGGTTGACGGTCCTGCTCCACTTTGCGGTGTGGAGAAGCCCATATCGCAGCTCACGTCACCATCATCGCCTGGGAGACAAGGCAGAACTGCAAGAAACTGGCCCATCGGTACTAATGTCACACAGACTTTAAAGGGCCCTTTTACAGTAAGCTGGTTTTACTGAAGAGCTGCTATAAAAACGATCAGATATTAGAAAGAAACTGTGGGTGAGGTCACAGAATTTCCCTAATATTATCAAAACCTGCTGCTCTTTCTTGTTTAAACAATTCTGATGTAGCATTTCAGAAGGAAAACCAATATCAATCATTTACTGTTGTATTCTCACCAGACAGAATAATTGTGATATCCTGTTAGCCAAGTATTTTTTACATATGTATGAACATATATATGTTATGAAATAAGTCAGTTATTGGAAATAAATTTAAAATCATGCCTTAAAATTCATTTAGACTTGATTTTCTCTTTAGGTCAAGATATGAGCTTTCTAAAGAATGTTTTTTGTGGCTCTAAAACAGTATATATTTACATATCTAATATATCAGCAGGACATGCCTCTTCTTGTTTTGCTGTTTCCTTTACCAGCAAGCTGTGTTCCTCTGCTTTTTCCCATATTTATCTTCCAGTTATCAATACGTTTTTGAAAGACTATACCAAGGAGGTGCACTATCGCACAAGCTGTGCAAAGCTTAACACTCTCAATATGTAGCATTTCCCAACACCTCATATGCACAATGGGAAATTCAGATAAAAAATACTTTATTATTATTATTATGCTATTATGACATATATTGGACCTTTAGGCAAGAGACTGCTTGTGGGTTGCCCTGCAAGCATGAAGAGGCCTTATTTCAAAGATCTAAGCAGACATTTCAAAGGTTCGCATGGTGGTACTCAGGTGCCCAGGTTATAAGGAAATTAGAAAGACCTTGCGTGATTATTTTGTTAAATGGCTTTGAAATTTTAAGACAATTTTTTTCCATAAATAGCAGGACAAAATTAATGAACAGATTATGTCTGCTTTGCCATCATAGTCCTTAATACGGTTAGAAAACGTCAGCATTTTTCTGACACGGTATTCATTCATTTTGGGGGAGGTGGCTTTGATACCCTGGCCTCATGAGATACAGGTGTTTGGGCAGGTGTGAATACTTCAAACAAGCAGTAGGATGAAGCTATGAATTCTTAAAACTAGGAGTCTTTGCATCTATTCTAGACCACAAGTTGAAAGGGCAACTTTTTGTTTTGTTAGCTGATAAAGCTAAGACATCTTAAAAGGAGCAAGACCTGCACAGTAAGCCAACAGAAAGAATATAGATCCACTGTAGTATGTAATTCCCTGAACAGACCTTCTGCTATCCAGACTGAAATGGTTGAATAAATCTATCAGTATAAATGTTAGTTTGTAGTTAAGCAAAAGTTTGTTCAAAAGATACTATAAAAGTTTGTTCAAAAGATACTCTTATCCCTTTATAATGAGGACTTAAGAAACTTTCCTCCATTGTATATCGCCTGCTCATACACATTTGACTCTCTTTTTTAATGAATAGTAAGTTTTCTTCAAAATTGCATTACCAGAAGTATTGCATAACAATCTTTGCCACTGATAAATGCTAATAACACTGGACTACCCAAGTTTCTCAAAATTCAAAAAAACCCACAAGTGCAAAAAGTAGTCCAAAAATAATTTTCTGCACCACTGGGCATAAGACATATTCAGAAGAGATTACCTTATGCACAGTAATCCCTGTGCTCTCATTTCTAACACTGCAATTCCATTGAAGATAATAGGATAAGTGAAGGGGGCCCTGAGTATACAGTAACAAAGAGCTTGAAGCTTGGAAGTTAAAAGTTTATTTTGCCCCATCATTTATGTTTGCTAAGAGTGACACAACCTATATCAGGCATGCAATTGTCATAGCTCGGATCCTGTATGTGTTGTAAAAAGGCTTGATTTCTGTAGGAAAGCTCATTGAGGAGCAGCTTATCCAAACTTTATGGAATTCCATGTGCGGGTCATTGTAAAACCTTGCTGTCTGGGTGTGCTTCTCAATGTCTTAACAATGTCCACCTTAGATGAACGATCTGTTTTTTTGTTCTTTTTTTTTCTTGGATAGTGGTCGAATAAGCAGGCTTTTCCATTTTGTTTTGGTCGTTATGTCACAAACGTCAATTCATGTACCAAGGTATATTGGTTTGAATTTCAGGAGGAAAAGCTTTGCAGCCAAATCACATGTCTGCTCTCCATGTGAAATGGTGAGCATCCACTTGGTCAAATAGTAGGAAAAGGCGCCTTTTTCTGGCCTCAATTGAAATTATATTGAATCTTTGATGGACATTTTTTTGTTTCCTAGAGAAATACTTACTGGTTGCTGTAGGTGAAGATGCCTCACCTTCAGTGGATGTAGTGATGGGCTTAGTATCTGTCATGGTCAGGGTCACAGGTCGCACCGCACTGTGATGGGGAGAGGGTGCCAAAACTGGAGTAAAATGGCCAGGCACTTTCCCTACTACTTGACCACTGCTGTTAGGCTACAAAACAAAACCAAAAGAATTCCTTGGTGAAATATACACATTGTGTTTACGGAACCTACCCACCTATCTCAGGGTTTTCCAGAACACCCATCACCATCGCACCTACATGCTGGAATACACCATTCTCTCAAACCCCTGCGTGGCACTTGCAGCAGGCAGCAGATCCTTTTGTTCACAGGTAGGCACTACGTGCTTAACTTGCAGTACATTTGGATGCGCTTTACTTCCTTCTGGGTGCAGAATCCTTCAGATATTGCTTCCTACCACAGCTGCTGTTCTCGCAGCGACTGGGAACCGCAGCAGATCCTACCACAGGGAGATTCAGCTGACCAGGCACAGGCCCTGATGTACCAAGTACAATTGCAAATGAACGATGCGAAAGTCCGCCTTCACATTCTGTACCACTGGAGCTGGCTGGGAGCATAACCAAGACTTGACCACAGCTGACCACAGGGACTTCACCTCCTGGAAGGCCAACTAATAATTCACATGTTTGGGGTGGGGAGAGGGTTGGGATATGGTGCACTATAATGGATATCATAACATCTGGCCAAAAGCCACCCACCATAAAGCATCCTTTGCAGCGATCTTTAATAATGGGAACTCTGTAAGTCAAGAGTACAATAAGCCTAATCGCCTCTTTTCCTAGATATATTTACAGCATGTAGAAAAGGCAATCTGCATGAGACATAATGGTGCAGGTCACCGGGGCAGCATTCTACCTCCTGCACACAGCAACTTGGCAATGTGCACTGGTAAGCACATACATTTATTCAATGTATAATCATTTGTATTCTGTATTACTGTAAATACCCCAACAGTAAACAACACGAAGCAAAAAATAGCAGCTAGTAAACAGTCATTTCAGAAGCAGCAGATAATTTTTGTTTGAAGCTGATTGTGTGCTCTGTGAATCATAAGCATTTTAAAATACAACCATACAACATAAAAATTACTGGCAATCTTATTATCAGAAGGATATTGTCAAACTTGAGATAACTCACTGAAAAGAAGCAGACTAATAAAGGACTTGATTCAACTGATATAGGGAAAGGTTAAAAGAGGTAAGCATGGGTATGGTAATGAAATAATAACTGTGGGCTGAGATGATTACTGCAAATATGTGCAGAGTATAAACACACACAAGAGGAAGGAATTATTTGGAAAGTACAGGAAGTATAAACCAGGGGTAATGGAATGAAATAAAGAAGGAGGAAATTTAAAATGAATAGCAGGAAAACTTCCTGGCAGTATGATCTATTAGACTTTGCAAAAGCCCCCAAGGGAGACAGTGAGAGCCTTGTTCTTTAGGATATTCAAAACCAAACCAGAAAAGAAAAAAAAAAAAAAAAACCACTAAAAAATATGAAGTGGCAAACAAAGACCAAGGATCAGGATCATGGATCAGTTAGCAGGTTATTTCACTGTCTAGAATCTTCAGTTTTATGAAGAAAATTAACAGCAAAGATATATTTTAATGAGAAAGGGCCAGCAAGCTACTCCTCTAAATGAAAATACAACTCTTTAAATTTTACTATATAAATTCTGAGTGGGAGTGGGAGAGGGAAGTGCCATGTAATCCCAACATCTCATTTTGCAAGGTTTTGCAAATATAGGGACTGATATCCAAATCTGTCAGGTGCTATTTCCCACTGTTTGTTCATATTCACAGTTACATAAGCAGAAAGGAGAGGAGAATAGTAGCTGGGGAGACAATGTCAGCTGCCAAAGCTGTTTCAAAATAAGAGAGCAGTGCTGATTAAAAGAAGTGACAATATAAGCACATTTTCAATTTCTCCAAATCACTGGTACACTACAATTTTTTTTTCATTGGATGAAACTTAGCAGTCAGCTACATCTCTCTTGCTATATGTACATGACATGAAAACGACACATAGCAGGATATACCCAAGGCAGTTTACAGAGAATGATGTGGCATAAAAGTTTACTCAGCATCTGCTTTCACAGCTACATTGTTCATAAGTGGGAGACTGTTCAGAACTTACATAACTCTTTCATCAAGAATACAAATGAAACCTTTGTATTACAGCAAATAGTCATATATAAAACACATGCCAATAACTCTATTTTCTCTAAAATCTATTTTAGCATTTAGATTTCATTTTAGAGGCTGCATTTTAAATGCCTGTCAGCCTCTAAAACTGGGAGCCTTTGCTACTAGAAATCTGGTTCCACTTGCCTTAGAACAAAAGGGAGTTGAATTTAACCAAACTAAATTCAGAAAATCTCAAATCTCAAATAGATTCTCCATGCAAAGAATCCAAGATTTGCCAAACTCAGAGACGAATACTCTCCCTCACTGCCTGCTGGTTTCCAGTACAGAGCTGTTGTAACAAAACAGGCTCTGTAACATGTAAAGGCGGCATGACCTGGTTCGAAGCATTTGTGGGGAAAACCGTCAGGAACAGAGGCAGGCCTGAAGACACATTTCCACCTCTAAAACACCCAAATTCTGTTGCCTTAGTTTATGTGGTGAGCTAAAGTAGCACAAAAAAACAGCTGAGATTCCCTTACTATGATGATTAACTTTTATTAGAAACTAGGAAAGAAGATTCCAAGGAATTTATGGATTAAAATGGTCAGTGTCATCAGCTTCCAAAAGCAGCTCTGTCTCCAAAGCCAGACTCAAATTAATTAAATGGACACAGCTGGAGTCCAGCACTATTTACAGCAATGTATCACCTTTTACTGTTCCCTAGCGATCTGGTCAATAGGAATGCAACAGCTCACATGGACTCCAGATTAATCCTTGTGCATATGGTCCAAAACAGTGAACCCTTTCCTTGCTGAATTACATGACAAAGGATAGCATTCGCACATAAGAAGCCATATTTTTCCTGCACAATACCTAACAGTGGTGCAGCACGTCTCCCCACTTCATCCAAAACCAGGCTGAAATTCATACAAATACCATTCCCTTTCAACAGGAGTTTTTCAGAAGTGAACCAAAGTCCTCCCTCTCATGTAGCTTGCCATGGGAAATGGCATACAATAAATTTTATTAAAACTTCAGTGTTTTCCCTGCGGGTGTTATATATGAAAACAGAGATCAGGAACAACACTTTCACTCTTCTAAATTCTGATACACAAATGCAATAAACCTTCTTAAAGCATCCATACTTTTCTCTATTTTGCAAGCTGTGAATAACAGTGAAACTGCTAAAAAAATGTTTAAGTAACATTAATTAGCTTGCAGCCTAAAATCATAAAATATTCCAAAATAAGCCTATAATTTCATTGTATCAAAGTTATTGTTTAGGCCTGTTTTCAGACTCACATTAGCATCTCTGCCTTGACTTATGTCAAGTTCACACTTGAAGGGTTATCTTTGCAAACATAAACCTTTTTTTTTTTAAGTTGAGATTTTGTAGTATGATAGCTGATATGGGATTGCACTGGAACTTAAAAATGAATCAATTATCTCATCCATGCTGACACTAATCTCCCTGGTACCTCAAGAAAATCAGCATAAGCTCAAGAACATTGCCTCCCAAGTCTTAAATAAGTCCCTTGCCCCGCTTCAAGATTTCAGCGCGCAGAAACAGCTCTGTAAAATTGCAGATTCTGAATGTTATTAAAAACTGTCTGCTAGAAATAGCTTCTGTGATTTGTTCTCATTTTAACTTTGCAGTTCTTTAGAAAGACTATTTTACAAGGCATTTTAACATGGAAATGCTATTGCTTTTGGGAAAGCAATTACTTATATTACAGATTCAAATATTTATAACATATCATTTGATACAAATTCATTTTGTCCTTTTAAAAACATGTTCTAGTTCTGGTATTCCCCAAAGAGAAACTAACGCATTACAGGTTAAAAATCAACTGCAATCATCAGCTGGGGCACCAATATGTCTATGCAATGGATTCACAAACAGAAGGATGATGCCTGAGGCACAAACCTCAAGCAAATTGCATGGAGGCAGCTGTGTTAGATAAACAAGCTGTGCATTTGACAATCGGAGAGGCAAGGACACAAACACAATGCAAGTCTGGCAAATTTAGCCCTAATTTATGTGGGCATACTTTTTTTTTTTTTTTTTTTTTTTGCATTAGAGACTAATTTGATTTTAAGGGCTGCATTATATACCCCAGCTTTTAAAAAATACAGTAGCTTGAGTGTCCACGGATTAAACTGCTCATGTGTCCAGAGCTGCAGATGCATTGCATTGTCACAGCTCTAACGTAACTAAACTCAGATTAGGCAGACGGTTAATACTTTATTGCCTATATTACACAGACTTTCAGTTAACCCTTACACCCGAAGCCTGAACACAAAATTTTAACAGGTATGAGTATGGAATTTGCTGCAGCTGTCTTCACCACCAGCATTTACTAAGAGATTTATAATCAGCAACTAAATTATGATCAGGTCTTCTCAGACCTCTGTTCCCAGACTTTTCCAAACACAACCACACTTACACCTAAGGCTTTTGGTTATATTTAAGGACATCTTTTTTTCATGTGCCCTTTCTCTAGAAATGAATTAAAAAAAATCTTCCAGATGCCACATCAAAAAGCCAACCATAACATCTGTAGATGATGTATTCAAACCTAACAGAACCTTGAAATTTATGTTATATTCACATATATTATTAATTTTTTAAACATTAAGATACATTTTCTGTTTCTATTCATACAATATAGTTTCTCAAAAACTAATATTATATTTTGAATCCTACATGCAAATGATCTTCAGAAATAATGAACAAATGCCAGAAATTATCTTACTATTGTACAAGTCCTTGGCAGATGAATGTAAGAGACTGTAAGAGAGAATATATCAGGCATTTCAGAAAGAGATTTTGAGACTTCCACAAAAATTTTGCTACTCCAGCTAGTCCTTATACTTGAAGAACAGTATACCTGCATTGAAACCAAACTTTCCCACACAAACTCCATGTTTCCCAAGATTCTTGCCCTACCACAACTCGTAAACTGCAACAATCTTGTCACACTGGGTTCACTGTGTTTGGAAATACATTAAGTTCTTTTATACGGTTCCAGGCCCTTATAATTGTAAAGCCCAGATATTGTAGTGATGGGTGCTACTTCAAAACACCTGATTGAATTATTTTGTTGATAAAATTGTAGAAGATTCAGTTTTCCACATCTGTTCTCCCCTACTTACAGTACCAAAGAGACCTTTTGTAAAGGCAACACCTATTTTGGAGTTCATAATTGCCAAATGCTGTCAGTGAGTCCATGCCATTCTACTTTGGAATATATACATGATGATTGTTTCAAAAAATTACAAGAAGAATTAGGAGGATGTATCTCTTCCATTTTTCTACCTCACTCTCTCTTTTTTTTGTTGTTTGTGTTTTTTTGTTAATTGCCCAACATCAGACCATGCACAACATCAGATGTTTTGTATAGGACAATCTGATCTAATGCCCCCTGCATCCATCCATTAGTCATCACATGTGTGGAAGACATATCCTTAACTATGGAGTTCATCTGTGTAATACAAAAAAGAGTATCTTTCATACTCTGATATTCTAAGAGTCCTAGCAGAGACATTGTTGTAGAACGCCATAAGACAGTTCTTCCCCACAGCACATGGGTTCAATACTTGTTCATTTAATAAGAAGTAAAACTATGCAAATCTTTTTTCTACTGTTGGACACTATGGCAGCCAACAAGAATACGTTTTGCTTTTTATAGATCCCACTAGCAAGTCTTCCAGGGATGAGTCTCACAAGAGTCTCTGCCCTTGCAACGGCAGTAACTGATTGCTATGATTGCTACAACACATCTTACACAGACCTCACTGGGAGACCCCACACAAGAGCTTCAGGTCCTGTGACATGCAGCTACCTGTCTAGTTGGAGGAACTCGCTTTGGGGTGAAAAAAAAAGTTCTTGTCAGTTCTTGGCTGACAACATCACTTCTGTATTTTTTTTTTTTTGAGAGAAATCAAGAACTATAAGGTTCCAAGTCTTGCTCATTTGAAAAAGCACCCAAGAAAAGCACAATTTGTTCAGCAAATGACAGTGGTGGTCTCAGCAATAGACACCGAGAAGCAGTGGTGAAGAGTACATTGTCCTCGGCCACTATTTCACCTGTGCAAAACCTAAAGCTGTTGACACCCAGCTTTTCTTTGGATATTTGTGTCAATAACAGGATAAGCACAGGAAAGGAAGTCTCTTTGCAGACAAAGGTTTGAAAGATATCTTCAGGTCAAACAGTGTACATGCAGTCCAGAGACTTAAAACAGTGCATTTAATAAACTAAAAATGAGTAAATAGATATATAAAAAAAATTACAACTGCAATTAAATCTTTAAAGACCTTTTTAGTAGTTATTGTTTAGCCAGGACTCGCTCTCTGCCTCCCAATTATAACTAAAAACATTCATTACCTTAGTTCATTATTTTTGAGGGAATTACAATGAAAGACTTGAAGGAAAACATTGGCCAAGAAGTTCAAAACTCTTAAATGTCAACAAATAAAGGCTACAGCAAAGATACTGCATACACATGTATTAGTTATGTTGTTTTATTCTACTTGAATTGTATTCTCCTTGGAATAAATGGAAAACCCTGTGACAGGCCCAAATGGAGCCTTATTCTCCTTCTAGCTAAATGATTTCAGCAGTGATACTGGAAAATGCCAAACCATCTGCTTGGATTTCCTTAAGAGAGAGCCTATCTTTCAATGAATAAAAGAAGAATAACCCAACCAGTTTGGAAAATTTGGTCTTCAGGTAAAGCCAAAGCCAATGAAAATACAGTTGCAAACTAGCCCATGCAAAGTATATTTTAATGCCCCTGGGAACTTTCAGTGGAAAGCAGTACACCTGGAGTGTCGTACATAACAAGGATAAGTCATTTACTGGAGCAGGCACAGGTATTCTCCCAAACTAGAAGCAGTTCTACCACGCCACTCAGATGACCTGCATTCATCACATTTATTAGTCGTATCAGGCAGTTGATGTGAGGGTAAGGTTATGTGTCCTTCAAAATGCAACCCAAAGGGTTTCTAAGACCCTCTGTTTACACAGCAGGATCCCTACAGCCCTCACTGCTGAATGCTTTTCCAGAAAAGGTCTGCCAAAAAAATCTCAAATATGATAGGATGTTCTTTGCCAGGATCCAGCTTAATTTTTTGCTTTACCATCATTTTCTTCATCAACTTGTTTACCCTTCTCCTATGTTTTATCACATCTCATTTGGAAAATGATTCCATTTAGCTCAATGGGACATTAATTTTGGAGCTTTGGGATTTTCCGTTAGCCGTACAGGGTTTTTTTTCTGTGTTTAATGACTTTTCTGGGATCCTTGGAAGTCTGATTTTAATGCCATATATTCAGGATGATTTGTGTGTGCACACATATGTGCATACTCACACAAGGCCAAATTTTCCAAGCCATAGACAAAACTGGAACATCCATCTGGAACCTTTTAAAAAGGAAATGGGTTTTCAAAATTTGAGACAGCTTTGGAAACCTCAAGCTGCTGTACAAACAGATAAATACATTACACACATACCAGTTGATTAGTTTTTGAGGAAACTTACAATGAATACCCAGTACCAATTTAACTATGAGGAGACTAGCACCTTATCATAATACACAAACGTGTTCATACACACAATCTCATCCAAGAACATGTGCACTAAGTTAAGAAGAAAAGAGTTAGAATAAAAAAAAAAATAAAAAGGATCCAGCAGAACTAGCTACTTCCAGGTAGAGCAGTCCTGGAAATCTCAAACAACTATATGGAGTCAAGACCAGTTCTATTGCTAATAAGATTCATTTCTGTTCAATATATTTGCTTATTTATTCTTCAGGCTGAACAGGGGATAAAAAGCAGATACACATGAAACTGAAAGCCCAGGCTCTCTTTTGTTCAGGATCATCCATTGTTGCATCATTTTTCACTGCAGCCAAAGGGCCTGTTTGAACTTCCTGACTGTTCATCACACATAATTTGAAGTATTTAACATTATGTCAAGAAAATTGCCCACTGTTTCCCCTGTGGAAACCTATGTGAGCTCTATATCTTTAAACTAATTTTACTTAAAGTATTCCATTGAATAGCATGACTGTCTCACTATAATCAGTGCAGCAGTAATGTAATTAATCTCAAAATTGCTGTGGGGAGTACAAGGCATCTCAGTTGCTTGTCGTAACAATCTAAATTAGTGTATTACTGAAAGATGTTGGGGAGGAACGGTTCATTTTAGGTAAATGCTGTCAGGGTATCCATTCTTTCTATTTCTAAAGCTGAAATTAAAACTATCATCATAGTTCTCTTTTTGAAATCCAAATGAATATGTTTTGAGGTGGGAAAGTATAATTAAATTTGATGTGGTATTCCTACAGATGCAGTTTTGCATTTTATAATAATTAAATTTGTTTGAATAAAAATTCATGTTTTATTTAGAAAAGAAAAACTGGTTTGGCTCAAAGCATGCCATTGTATCAGAACAATTCCCCTTTGTCACAGAAACTTCACAGAAGACTGCTCTTTCTTTCCTAAAGAAAAAAAAAATATTCTTGCTATTTTACTGTTTTGCACAGCCATCCTGTAACTATTCTATTAGGAGAGATTTTTTGACTGAGCAGATCCTTTAATGTAGGGCATACATCAGAGGTGAACATTAAAGAATTAAATTTAAAAGGGATTCCATTAATAATAGTGATTAATGATAATAAATTGCAGAGAACTGCTGGTGCAGATGACCAGAATCCCATATTTGGTGTTTTTTAACCCTGTCCTCTCTTTTCAAGAACTAAATCAAACATCAAATGAAATGCAAAACATTACCCTAATGAAAGGTTATGAAAGGTGACAAAGTGCTATATTGGAGATGGTTTGGCCTGTTTTCCCCTCGGGTGCCACAACACAAGAACGGGAAATATTTTTAGTTTGCCACTATTCTGAAAGCACCAGCAGAGTAAAACTTATCCTTCAAAGTTAAGAGATTAAATTTTTAACTGCAGATTAAAAACCAAGAAAGTAAGTTCTTTTCAGGAAAAAGGTTGAAAGCCATATTAATACACTTTGCAATATTACTGTCAACTGTCTGAAACAAAGTCAGATACCTCATTTAGATGTTGCATTTTTTCAACTGGTGATACGAAGGAAAATATTCAACAATTTTGTGAGACTGTCACCTAATCTGCTCTTTTAATGTAAAAGAAATCAAAATGTAAGTAAAACAAGCACTGAATAATTAAAGAAATGCATAACACTAAGGGTCTGATTTTAATTTGCATATTTTTTCCCTTAATAGTGCCTAATTAAGACATCAGTTAAAAAAAAAATCCAATCGAACTCCAAGATTTTCTGCACTGAATTAACACTAAGGACTTTTAATGGATGTCTTAATTAGACTTTGTTATTCATGGAAATTTTACACAAATTAAAATCAGGTCCTGCATGCACTGTTCCCAGCTGAGTCTCAGCAGAAAATGCTATATGGGACTGAAAGATTTTTAATCTGTGCACAGACAGCAATTTGTAGTTTAAAGCTGACATACTCTCTTTTCACTTTTTTTTTTTGGTTTCATTTGCATTGATATTGTAGCCAACAAAAATCACACTCCCTTTGAAGCAAGGTGCGGGTCTAAGGACTGATAGCTTGTTTTAAATGTGCAAAAAGTCATGCAGCCAGAACAGAGCTTTGGCCAGTGGCCACAGCGACCTTCTGGACAGCCCAGAGAGGCTTTATTTTGTCTTTCAGCACAGAAACTTTGGTGCAGTCTCAACATCTATCACTCTTGTATCTGAAATGCACGCTGAAGGGCCGGTCGCTCCTTATAAATAGTGTTATCGCAGCAATCCCTTTGCTTCTGTGAGGCTTCCATGGAGAAGCAGTTCCTGGATGTGGGATAACCTGAGCACTGCCGCCTCAGTTTGCATTCCCAAACTCTCCCGAGAATGCGCTAGAGCACACGCTGCACTCCAGACAAGGCAGCAAACCAGACACCAGGCTGAGCAGCACAGATTGCATTACACTGACACTGGAAATACTCCAAGTATTGACCGACCAAGACTCAACTAGCAGCTTATCCTATCCTGAAGATCACAGGTTAATGCCATGTGCCGATACTGTTGTGCAAAGCAGTTTTGCACAGAGCATTTACAGATTACTTCTCTAATGAAAACCACATTAATTTCCCATATCAGAAACATGTCTGATTCAGCATGGCAGTCAGAAGCTGAGCTGCTGCTGCACATTCTTTGCAAAATGAAGGAAAAACAAGGCTGTCGGTCCATGCCATACTCACCACAGTCGTGTTTTTGCACCTGGGCAAAGAATTGCCGGGCGCCTGAGGAGAACTCAAGCATTGCCCTACCAGCGCTCGCCCTCAACACGGGTCTGCGAATGCACTTCTGTCAGGTACCCAGGCACCCGTCCACGGTGGACATGCCTGACCTGGGCCCCTCACTCAACCTTGTTTAAGGGCAAAGCATGCGGAATCGCTTGCCTTGCACCTCCCGCTTGCTCTGAGCCCAGAGCCAGCAGGACACCCGAGCACACGCTCCTGCAGGAGCCCCTCCGGAGCATCTTACAGTACCTGGCTGGTCTGCGGGCTGGACGGGTCATAGGAAGGTACGTAATTCTTCAGCGTATCCTGAGGATTCAGGTGCGGAGGGTATCTGATGGTCGGGTGTGAGAAGTAGCTCGACGGGGCAGGAGGGAGGATAGCTTGTGCTGGAAACGGCAACGGCGACGGCGGAGGAGGAGTTCGAGTTGAGATGACTGCAGGAGACACAATAAAATTAAACAGTCACCTCGCATCTCATTGCATCTAAAATGTTCCACCTCAGCATTATAGCAAGAAAAATAAACCAGTCCACTGTAATCCTGCCTCATGGTACTCTACAGAAAAACTTATACATGCTGCTCTTGCATCACCTCAGACAACGGGATGGGCTGCTGTTCCCAGTTCATAAACTCTGTGTTTTGTTTTTGGTTTTGTGGGTTATGCCATCATATTATTTCATTTTTCCTTAAGCATAATAATGAATATCCAGCATAAAAGACAACCAACTTCCAAAGCTTTCCTCTGTGGAGCCCAAATACATTAAACAAATATTCTACTAAATAAGTAAAAACCTGCCCACAGCAATCCAACAGAGGAGAACAAAATCACTAAGTCCTAAGAAACAGCTAGTCACCCCTCACTGTATTCTGCTCTACCTGCCTCATGTGGGGAGGCAGCCACGACTACTAGGCAATAATGCTATGAATAATTAGCTGACCTTTGTCAAAATGCTAATGAACATCCAACCTCAGGGCCTGGGAAACCATGCCATCCAAAGAAAACACCCCGGCAAACAAAAAGGCATCTATCCTATACATATTTTCCTTTGCATTCTCCTCCTTCCCAGCCCCTACAAACACACACTCCTCTATCTGTAGACTATATGTAAAGCCTAAACAAGCAGCAATGCTTTCCCAGTGAAAGGAATGTACAGAATGTTCTGCCACCGCTGAGCTGTCGAGCTGCAAGCAGGAGCATCGCTCCACCATGCTACACAATAATCCACATTATTATACCCTTACTACACTGCAAAAAAAAGGGGGGGAGGCACTTTGCTTGTCTTCAGTTATTTTCAACTTAATTTCAAGTTTTCAACGGGTGTTTTTTTTTGAGCTGAGGACAAGTGAAAGTTAGCCAAGGAAGAAATGTCTGTAGAAATGTTTCAAAGTCGCTGTACTTTGTAGTCAAAACCCTGAAAATCTCCAGTAAGTACTCACTGAGATAATAGAATGGGGTGCCCTGAATGGACATCAGATGTCCTAGCAAGTAAATAGCTCCCGTACAGAATAAGTTATTCTGTCACTTAAGACTGTAAGACTGTCACTTAAATACACCTGAAAATATACACTAAAGCAGATATAAAGACCTACATATAAGTGAGGTTAGGGTCAAAAAGTAATTACAGAAGCTTCTTACTTGACAGACTTGTCTTATTTAAACGACAGTCACACCAGCTCAGTTTAATCACAAAACATTAGTCACCCTGACATGTGAGAGCTGTGCAAAACAAACACAAGTGAACAGAAATTTACCCTTTCTGTCCATGCACCATCTCTGATGTGATTAAGCATTTTCTGATGGTAGAATCAGAATTTTTAGAGAAACTGGAACGAATCCAGACCGACTTTAAGATCATAGAGTAAATGGATGGAAAGGATAAAAAAAAAAAAAAAAATCCCTGTCATATAAACTGAAAGACAGAAACTCAAAATCACAAGGAAATTACAGAATTACAGCACTACTTGTTACAGAGAAGAATAATGCTGAAAGCTGCTTTTCTCCTCCAGGCACCCAGGACTGCAAGTACTGTATCCCTTTACAGACAGTTTGCAAGGAGAAATGATGAGCCACTGAGAGGAGATTTCTTAGTGTCAAACTGTAATCTCAAGAACCAGGGTCACGCTCACCTCTAAAATTAAACAGACCACGCGGCTGGAATTCCCCTGTTATTCCTGATAAGCCTTAATGATAACTTGCAGGCCATCACATTTCAAGTGCCTCCTTCACACTTTAAGTGAAAGTTGCACCACAGATTTCAGGAAATAGATGATGGAAAATATTTATCAGGTCTCTGCCTCTCTGGGCAGTGTTCAAAAGAAGCAGTGACACCTATTTCATTGTATCACACACTCAACACAATCGTGATTTCTCTATGGCATGTAAATGCAATGCAGTCATAACAACAATAACAGAAGAGGGTACAAGTATAAGGAGTAAAGACAAGGATGTTTTTTCCTCTTTCATTTTATCTATGCAATTCGCAGCCTTTTGGTTTTTTTACTAGCTATCCTAAGAGCTTTCAGTGACTTGCAACAGTCAAGCTACCTGAGACAAGTTTAATGAACATTTCGGCAAGGATCTCTAAACCTCTGCAATGTATTTATCTCCCTTCCAGCCTGAGAAGTGAAATATTTGGTAGCAGGTCTCCAAGAAAATCTACACAAACGCCCTCAGACTGTAGGAAAGGGGGAGAGACCAAACAAAAGGGAGGAATTTCTTCCTCCTCTACATCTCTCACCACTGTGTGCAACTCCTGGTATTCCTGGGTGGTGATGCTGCGGAAAAGTGCTCAGTCTTGGTGAAGAATCCTGGGGAGATGTAGGACTAAACAAAGGCTTTTCAGGTTTCTTCATTGTAGGAGATGACATATCTGCAAGAGAGAAGCAACATTAGCTTAGCTTAGACATTAGCTTAAGAGCCCTGTGTTACATCTCAGGACACATCATTTTGTAAACTGAAGAAATTTATTTTTACTGTTCTTACATAAATAGTGTTTGGTGATCCAACTCCCCTATGGCCAATAAACTAATTTTAAACTATTGCCTTCCAACTTGAGAATGAAAAATAATCTACTAACTGGTCTTTGTCCTGTAAAACAGAAACTACATTCCTTGCATACCAGACAAACCAAATAGTGAAGAAATGCATGCCTTCAGCACCTCCCCAGACACACTCCCACTCCATAGAACATCACCAAGTCATTTGCTCCTTCAACAGCCGCATAATCTTTACTGTGTTTTTTAATGGAACACCTACGGTCAGGTGTGTAGGGTAACTGCCATACATATGCCTCCATACACATGCCTTTTTATGGTATTTATTATTTTGTTATTTCAAAACCCATCCTTTACCCTTCCCAAAAGAACAGTGAAACAATGTAACCCTCCTAAGCAAAAAGGATGCTTAAACTCCTTTTTCATATTTTCCATGTCTCAAGGAGGGTCTTCCCAACCCTTTCCAACAGTTTCCCTATCAAGAAAAACATCTCCTTAGAGCTCACTGCATGTAGGTAACATGATAGCAGAGGCCATTGAATTATTTCTACCAAACAGGGTTATCGGTATTGAATAATACAATCTTATTCTTTCTGAAAGCTTAAATTAATTAAAAAACTTTTAGAGTACTTTGCACTGAATTAAATTATTCCAAAGTTAATTATAACATTTATTTATTTTGGGACACACATCAGCATCGTAGATGGTTCAATTTCAAATCAATGGGACTAGCTCATGCTTGAAGTGCAGCTCATTTCATAAGTACTTTATTGGACTGGGGCCACGTTGCAGCTGACCTTCCTCCACGGACCATGCTACTCTTATCCTTAAGTGATTTTGGCACTTTTCGTATTGGTGCATTGTGCTTGTGCTGTGCTATTCCTAGGGACACTAAATCTTTTGGGAAGTTGCAGATAGGCCCCTGCTCAGTAACGGGAGTGCCCTTCCAAAAACAAATGTACCGAGTATTTCTGAACCTGCTGCAGCTTCAGCGTGGTTTTTCACCCCAAAGCAGGACCTCTCGCACAGAGCAACTGCTTGGCCTCTCTGACGCTCTATTATCATAATTATCTATTTTTATTATTATTTTACTGATCTGACATGTTTTTACATTATTATCAAGGCACCGAGTGCTGGCAGAGGTACCTCTAGCCATCTTATACAAATTCAGTAAATAAACCCTTGTTACGAGAGAAAATGGAGGATATTTCCTGTATTTGAACCTATCAGGAGAGAGCAAAGACAACCTTAGTGAATGGTTACACTTTCAGTAAAAGTCATCTACTTCGCTATGCTGTAGAAACTCTTTTTAAAACTACGTTTTTAAAATTGAGTTTTGTGTAGGTATCCATGATAAAAGACATGTTAATTCTGGAATGATTTTCAAATATTTCATTGTGTTTTTATTTTGCGCTCAAGTGAGAGCCTTAGCTTCTTTATTTAAGTTTCATCTAAGAGGAGGAAACCTCTCACATCTCTACAGGGAAAAATTAACCAGCTGTTGTCTTTGTACTGTGGTCCTCTATGTGCCCAATCTTCCCCTGCAGAAAGCACTCCAGTGCGCCTGCTAGCTTGTGGTTTCGGCCTTCCATAGTCACTCCATGTCCAAGAAAAGCAGCCACAGAACTTATTAGCAACCAAATACCTTGATAAAATTCCTTTGGGGACTGAGATGGGTAATACTACATACAGAGTATCACAAAAGAGAGGGTGTACAAACAGTTGAATTTTATTCCTAATTAGAAGTGCTGCAGCTAAGTCTCCCTAAGGAAGGAACAAGACAAGGGCTGGAGGTAAAGGATCTTTCACTCACGTAAAGCCAGCACCCAACAAAAGACCTCGTAGAAGAGAAAAATGCCTAGCTCCTGAAGTTCTGCACATGTCTGCAGAGAAGATTTTTGGAGTGCAACAGAGATTTAATTTGTTTAGTGACTGTTACTTCATTAAACAAGCAAAGACTGTTGTGTTTGTCAAAGCCAAAATATTTCAATTGCTAAAAGAAGAATGCTATATGAAGTGCGATGTAATCTGAGTACCCATTAGCCCCCCAGTGGTATCACTAATTTGAAAAGACTTTACTGTAGAGGGGATTGGTGATTATTGTAGCCCTTGCATTTTGTTTTAAGCTTTGTCTTATTTCTTTCTATGATTGCCAGAAAAAAAAAATATAACTGTAGTCGGTGGATACAAGGCAGTATAAATTACAAAGCCAATACAATGAACTTCTACTAGAGAGACCATTTGCTCATCAAGGTGAGTGCCAACTGGTGGTCAATAATACAAAATTTGGGACTGTCAGAGAAATATTCACTGCTTGCAAAACCAGAGACTTTAATGCCCATTACCCAGCTCACCACCACAAGGTAATTCCAGGACCTATACAGGTCATACACAAATCAGGAGGATTCCAGCTGAAAGGCAGCGGCCTCTTTGTTAAAACAATGCACCGACGTCGCATTGTGAAGTCATTCCATAGCCGCTTCCCCGGCTTGTTCTCCCCGTGCACGCACTGACATCACAATGGAGCATTCATGTCCTATTCACGGCGGAATAACAGATGCAGCCTACAGGGGTGCCAGAACAATAACTGTTTGTGTAGGTTATGAAGAAAGACTGCAGTGGTCTCCTTTCTGACCAAGAGAGTAGGCTTGCAGCTTTAGCAACAAACCACACAAATTACTCTTTGGAGAATAACCAGTTATAAAAACAAAAACTTAAAAAGGCAAAAAAAGGCCAAGTAGTTTTCCACCATCTTTAATTTTGCTCCTGAATAATAGCAGTGCCTTCAAATAAAGCAGAATGAGTTAAGGTGATAGTGAGACTTGATCTAATCTCATCAGTAGCTTCAACAAAACAGATATTGCATATTGTTCTCACTTTAAAACATATCTGCTTTTTCCACGCCGTGGAAAACAGTCTAGTTGCTAGATACAGCTTAATTATATACTGATAACTACATAATAAACAAACAGAGGTCACAAAAACAGGCGATTTGTTTTTATGTCTACGTCAGAGTTTCAGGAATTAAATTCCAATCCTCTCATTGCTCTGAGAATGAAAGTAAAACAGCCTCCACTATGATTTATTTTCAGATTTTTGGAAAAATGCTATGTGTACGCGAAAAGACGAAAGAAGCCAAAAGCAGTTGGACAAAGTTATCAGAAGGTCAACATTAATCAGAACACACTGTGTCCTGTCCTGCCTAGAATTTTCTCCAAATGTGAAAAACAGATTACATTCTTTAAAAATTTCCAGTGCTGTTCCAAATCACTCTTTTCTGTATGCTGGTATTACCATGGAGATCTAGCAGGTATGCACCCAAATGGTGGCATGATATAAATCGTAAAGTATCACATAAAATATATATGTGCTTATGCAAATAAAAAGGGCTAGATCCACTCATCTCCCAACAAGGTAATTCCATCTACCCAGGCAGAGGAGTGCTGCTGTGAAGCTCAGCGCATGTAGCCTACTCATCAGCAGCTTGCACAAATGGTGCTCCAGATGCGTATCTGCTCAAGACAGCCCAAGGCAACAATTTTGATCAATTCTAATGTGATAAAATGCTGCAGGGAAAGTGTGCAGAAACATGTTTACGTCAGCCTTTAATTAAACGGTTGCTCACTTCCAAAGGACCTTAGGAAACACTAATGAGACATAAGTTTTGTCAATTTCCTCATCAAAGCAAAGATCCTCCTCCTCAGTCTGATGCAGTTTGTCACCCAAGCAGTTCCCTGGATAACGCCGCATAGGACCCCAAGCAGCAAGCCACCTGTCAGAAGGATTTTACTGGAATCCAGAGGTGATCCAGGACAAGTTGAAACATCTGCCTGCCTGCTTCTGGACCCCTTATCTGCTTTCTTGTGCAATGCTGCAACGAGGCTGCTTTTCTTTCTTCTTGCTCATGACACATGCTGAGTAGCAGAATAAGAAGAAATAAAGAATATACAAATACCAAATCTGTTCTAATCCAATTTATTCTTTATCTCTTCTTATTAATATGTTTTCTACAGCTTAATTTCACCAGGCTTTCTTTACAAGGCACACTCCTGTAGACAACAATCTGTTAAGATTCATTTACAACTCATTAGCGTAGCATTGCCTCCAGAGAAATAAAGATAAATCCATGTTCAACTTACTGCTCATACCACTGGAGTGAAAGCTATGGGGTCCATAGCATTACTGGTGCACTGTAAGACACACCTATTCATGCCTTAGTTTTAAAGAAACAAATAATTTCCTAGAGGCAGCATATTAGGGTTAATTTCTGCTGTCAGAGAATGCCATGCACATCACATTCAGCTGGGCTTCACCTTCCCTGCTTCACATGTGCAGTACGTGCCCTTGTGCTAAACACACATGAGTCCTATGAAGATTTTGAATTCATGGCTGTAAGAGGACGATAACTCATGCCCACTATACCCAGCACAGTTTTACTTTACATCAGAGCAATCAGAACAAATCTGCCAAGAGTAACCAAATTTTGGAGGTGCTGAGCCTGACTCCTTCAATGTTAGAGGCACTCAGCATCTCTCTCTTCTGCAGGCCTTGGTAAGACACTTACCACTGAATATTTGCACCTGAGTTACTTAAAAGGACAGCTGCCTCCCATGCACATTAAGAAAAAAGGACACAGTCCGTCCCAAAGGCTTGGAATTGGGGCTGCTGTCCCAAATGGAAAACAAGAGTGTAGGAATCCAAAACATTTTACATCATTTATCCTCTCCATGCAAAAGAAATTGTGACATTTTTTTGTGAATAAACGGCAGAGAAGGACAGATGCGCCTGAACAGCTTGATGCCTGAGATACTGGAAGCCTGGGACAGAGAAGCACCTGCCTACATTCCTGTTCAGCATCAGGCAGAGATCAGGCTTCGCATATGGTCCTCCCACGTCCCAAGCCTGTACCCTAACCATCTGTTTGTTCGCTAATCTGGGGTCTGTTGTTCCCGCCATAAATTTTATCTTGGACCACAGAGAAGCCTTCCTAATACTTTTTATTGAAAAGATGCCTTTATTTCCACGAAAAAAAAAGAAAAAAGATAATATTTTCCAGACGGGAAAATCAATAAAACACTCCAGATCGGTTCTGTTTGGTGACTTTCTGAGACACATACAGCAGCCCTCACTGTGAAGAGTCTCTTTTGAGAGAAACCATGATGTCTTAGATGAAGACAGATACACATATTGCATGGCAGCTGCGAGCTCTGAATTTAAGGAGCAGCATGAGTGAGAGTTTGAAGAGAGAGAGATGCTCTCTTCATGTCTAAAAGCATGATATCAATATTACTTTTGCTTCTTCATCAGCTACAGGAAAACATTTTATATATGCATATTTTATGTGTCCGTGGATAAGCATTTGGTAATCTCCCACCCCTGGCCAACCCACTGAGTTCCAATGTCATTTTCACAGACATACCTCCAATACTGAGCAATGCATTCTATCACATCATGACACTGCTTTCCCTGCCGCCATCCTTCCCCTAGGCTAACCAAAAAACGTGCTGCACTGTTTTGCCATTTCACACCAGGTAAAACATTTCATTCTGCTATGCTTTGTGTTCAGCGATGAAGGCCAAAGACGAGAAACTAGACAGTTTTCCTCAGTGTTGTTTTCAGTACTGGAAGCTGGCGAGCAAAACATTGCAATTCAAAGAAAGAAATAAAGGCAAAACAAGAATCAAATCATTTACAACAACTGAGTTAGTTACATCTTGCTTCATTCTCTCTTAATTATTTTCAAATAGATTTCATTGTTTTTTTCCAGTACTCCAAAAGTATTTATATATCTAAGAGAAATAAGCGATGCAAGACATTTCAGCCCATCAACGCCATAAAAGCCAGAAATCCTTTAGAAGGAGAAAATATGTAATTCTTTTCATCCTTACCCACAGACAAACTTGAAAAGTACTGATTTTCATTGCCAGTCTACTGCTCTGTCCAACCCTTACATTTTGTGGGATGTACTAACCATGACTATTTTCCTTTCATAAACAGAAAGGGATTCAGACAGAAATTAGAAGGGCTGTGTCTACATACCCTTGTATCTGCCAGGATAGAGAAAAACTGGAAAGGTCTCTGAATAAATAAGTAGTAGGACATATTTTATTGTTTTGTTCAATTAACTGTACCAAGATGGACAAGTGATTTTTTTTCATTATGTTATATGCTATCCCGACTTTTGTGAACATAAAGAGAGTAAAACAACTCCATACAGTTCTGGAAATACTAAAAATAGCCAGTACTTGAAAAATAAAATTCTGGTGTACTGTTATTAGAGTATTTAGAAGCCTCCTGCACATTTCTTTAAAACAAAATTTTATGGTTTTTTTTTTAATTAGTTAAGTCAAATGTAATTTAAAAATCAGGGAAAGAGGGAAGATGTAGATGCCAGATTACAGCACTAATATTGAATACATACACATCAAAAGACACTCACATCCCACAGTAGTTTTTAAAACGTTAACAGTAGGATGGGACATACTGTCTTGATCCCATGACCATTCTTTGACAGTGTCATATGACATGCAGGTAATTAACAATAAGCATCAAGGAGCTTATTCCTCTTTATGTTTATGTCTATGACCTCTAACACTAGGCTAACTCTGGCAAACTCTCCTTCAAGAAGAGTGGGCAGTAATGCCTATCCTAAAGACGAATAAATAGCTTCATCAGAAGGAAGAAGTAAATCTAGCAGAAAAGCATATATATGTTATGCAGAATGAGTGTGCAAGGGCCACCCTGCGAGTAGAAAATACCATTTTTCCCACGGCAGCAGCCCGCTGGCAGAAAGCTGGCCAACCCAGTGTGCCACACTGGAGAGGCCCAGCAGACATGTCCCCACCAGCACCGTGGCGCGCCAGGGGCGGCTGCACATGGCTTTGCCCCTGCTTCCCAAAACTCAGTACTGAGCTCACGGAGCCACCACTCCGTGCATCAGCACAGAGCACGGGATGCCCCGAGGAACGGCTCGGGATCAGAGCTCATTGCTCGGCGACCTGCTGGAAGGGGTTGGAAGCTGCAAGGAGTGATGCCCACTTCAGAGAAATAAAAAAGAAGTGGGTAAAAAGTGTCAGACTAAAAATATTTACTGCTGCTATTGAAAATGTGCTGCAATAGATATCCACGGTCATTTCCAAATCCCTGTGAGGCGCAAAGTACTCTGAACTGGCACAAATAACCTTAGCTAGTTACTTCAGGTTACTTTAGGTACTTGACTTTGCACTTCAGAAATAGATTGGACCATTTCATCATCAATGAATCATTCTTAAGAGATTTAGTTACAGTAGATATCCGTGATAAAAGAGCATTATGGGAGACTATAAGAAAATCTCATTAAAAAGCCAAACACATTATACCAGCTTTAGAGTACATTTTAGTCATTTATTAAATTATCCTACAGAAAGTCATCCAAACTCCAAGGAAAACTGCATAACTGCAGCATCTTATTAATGCTGAAAATCCAAGGAACTTGGCCTAGTGAAAGAAATCAATATAACCTTAACTGCAAAAGACAGAAATATATTCATGATTTCTAACGTGATAGGATTAAAGAGGCATTTGAGATAAAATAATTTAAGGGAAGCTCTTGATTTAGAAGCATTTAAAATTTTATTGCTATTATAGTCTATATTTGTAATAGTCTAGGATGGTTTAATAGATGTGATACATTAATTAAATAATAGATCCATCTGGGGAACAGTTGGGAACGGAGATAAAATCTTTAACTCACACTTAAACATACGACTTTGAGCAAGTTTGATGCGGTTTGTAGGAAAGCAATAGAGAAAAGAACCTCTTCAGATGTATTAATGGATATAGCCTAGAAACAGAATATCTATTAGTAATGATGAAAAGGGGAGAGACCTGGAAAAGTTACAGTGTTTGGCCTAGGTTCATTTTGTCCATCTCATAAATGTACCATGACTGGTGAAAAGACAATGCCGACATCTATGCTTCAGAAAGCACTCCATATCTCTCTTTTTTTTTTTTTTTTTGGTAGATAAAATATCCTGAACCATGTAGGATAATACAGAAAAAAAAATGTTCTTACAATTTCTGAGTGCTGAAAAATCTAATCAGCTTTAAAAATACCAATGAAACTTATTTTTCAACAACACTAGAATAAGACAATTACATATAATAGCCCTGGAGGCAAATCTTGTTTTTACATATACGTTGTACCACTAACTTCAGTTAAACGACTTTTCAAGGAAACAGGATGTCTTTAGAGCATGAAGATCTTCACCAAGCTAAGACTGCATACATATGACATGTATGTATGAAAAACATCCTTTTGTACTTACACTCTCCCTTGATACATAGGAGAGATGCATATGCTAGCCCTGAAAACATTCAACTCGCTAATCACACAGTAGTCCTCATCACAACGTAATTTTCAAAATAAAAGACAAAGAACCTACAAAAAGGTTTTGTTACAATGACTTTATTAAGCAAATAACAGCCATTTAGATGAATGCAAAAAAAAATCATTTTCTTTTTGTATATTTTCTTCTGTATCTCTCATTGTCTTTCTTTCTGTCTGTATTTTGTTGTGTTAATCTTCACTCATTCTGCAGTGTGCATGGGCTGAAGGAAAAGCCAGGTCCTCACTCTGCCCAGAGTGGAAACACCATTAGCTGCTACTCTGAATATTTCAAGAAACTTATGAGTAAGTTGTAAATTGGTCCTCAGGCTATTCCAAACACGGAAAAATTCAGATCTCTGCTGAAATCCCAGGGTCACTGGAATCCCAATTTTTTTCGTAAACCACATTTTTTGTTTAGCCACCTCAGTTTACAATTGCTGAGGAAACTGATACTATCTCTGTTGGTTTATTTTTGAAGGGAGTATAAACTTAATTTTATTCTCACCCAGTAACAGAGGATATAAACATTCTTGATGTATAAAAAGCTTTGCTCATTTTAAGATAGTATTTCTGCTGTTCTGTTCATGGATTTTTTTTCTTTGTCTTTTTAAATAAAGACACTTTTGAAAGCTCCCTCACCTATTTTTCAAAACCAAGTGCTTTTAAAGCTCTAAGGGAAAGGAAGCCCTTTTCATTATGAAAGTCATATTTAACTTCAAGTGACAACACTTGTAAAATTGACAGTATGGAAATCCGAAGTAAGCCAATTCCCCAATGATTTTCAATATATTTTAATTACCATGGCAGAAATACTGATTTTTAAAAATCAGACATAATGCCCATTGATTGATCACTACCAACTTCTCATTCCTCAGCCAAAAAGAAAGAGGAGAATCCAATTTGCAGGCTGGCAGACTGGTCTTTTTGCTCGTGCTACCATGATGCCACTACGAGCAGCAGAGCCCAAAGAGAAGCTACCACAAGCCAGGCAAGAGAAGCTACAACTAAGACTGTTTAAAGTTATTCTTGGTGACAAGTACCTCTTACTTTAAGAATGTTAAAATTATTGATGATTGGAAAAGCAAGCAAGAATCAGCTTTGGACTACTGTGCCCATAGTATGCTTGTTAAAAACACAGAAAATTCAGGTAGATCTACAAGGTAAGTATATGTGTGTGTGTATATATATATATATATATGTATGTATGTAAGTGTTTGTGTATGTATGTGTAGGTATACATTGATTAAAGAGTATTTGGAAATACTAAAAAGAATACAAAGATGAAACAGGTTTCTAACAAGGCATAAATCACTTTAAAACATGCTTTGACATACAGGATTTTGAGAGCTTAGACCAAGTTAAAAGCAAAGAAACACACTTAACAGATATTCATCAAGCCATGGAAGATGAACTCATCTGTTAGATGGAGACCATGACCTTCTAAAGCATTAAGCTTCAGAAGGAGCACCCGGGGGCGGAAAAGGCCCTGCCCCCTGCCCAAAGCAGGCCACCAGGAAGCCCAGGTGGTCTGCAACCGTCCTCAGCTCCTGCACCGCGTTAACTACCTCCTCTTTTAGCTCCCTCACTTCGGAAATGAGCGCGTCCATCTGCGAGAGTCCGCGAGAAGTCCCCACCAGGACAGAGCCATCGGGAAGGAGACCGATGGGGAAGGAGTGTCCGGCGGGCAGGGAGGGAGCAAAGGGGGACAAGTGTCCGGAGGAGGGGTATCCAGCAAGGGGGGCCGGAGGAGTGGAGGGTCCAGCAGCTGCCGGCCAGTCAACGGGTGAAGGGGGTCCCGCGGGTTCGGTTTTAATGGCATGCTGGTATCTTGACTCTTGACTGTTGGCAGAGGTGGGTGAGGTGTGAGAGAGGGAACAGGATGGAGCAACTGTAAAATTAAAATTCACTTCATTGTATATTGACAGTCAGCACTTCTCAACACCTGACTACTACAGAAACCCACATGAATCTCTCCGCCTTTATCACAACAGCAAGCATTGTTGATAGAGCCTGTTTTATTTATTTACAGTATACCCGGTGTTGTAACTCTCTGACAATAAAGCAGGTCTCAAGGACAACTACCAGGCTTGTCTGGGATTGGGTCAATGAATGCACTTTTTTAAACCAGCTTTTGAGGGAAGCCATAGGTGCATGCACTGTGCTCTATTCTTCAAATAATCCTTTCAGATTAGGATTAAGGAAAATGTATCCACTTTACTTACCAGATAATCAATTGAGATGTTCACCAACTATTCTTGGGCTACTAGCTTTGGTCATTTACAATTTTTCAGTCACTAATAGTTTTGTTAATGTTTTTAGCCACTTCCTTTTCCAAATGTGGAAGTACTTTTGGCTTTTTGTTTTTTGGTTTTTTTGGGGATTTTTTTTGCTATTTTTTAATTTAAGCTCAAGTCTGCTCACAATTTCAAAAATGCTCAGCAAATGTAACTGTGCAGCAATTTCAATATATTCCACAAAGTGCTAGTTATTCTACTGCAGGAAAACAGTTTTGTTTGCTACAGAATACATACAGAATTCAGTAACAGCAACCTGGAAGGCTGACAGAGATTTACAGCATGCAACTTTTAAAATCCATATATATTTCCAGTTGGTAAAAATGTAGCTAAGACGTGATCCAGACACTATTAAATTAAAAAGACATTCAAGTGGAAAAACTGAGGTATAAGAGAGAATAAATAACTTGAAAAAGATCTTACAGCAGGCACAGAAATTGAAATTCTAAATGCTATAGTAGGTCTCTATTTACTAAGTAATGCACCGTCCTGACGGAAAACTTTGCACTTTCTTAGGGATTTTTGAAGCATGGTTAGTTTCTTGAAAGATTTATGACAGGAAGAAGATGAAAGAGTTTTTTTGCAATTATAATCATATGTCTATTTGCTCTACAGGAAGGAGAGCTCACTTTTTTTCAAAAAAATAAAAGCAAATAGAGCTATATATTTTAACTAATTAAATGTAGCAGCAAGAATAGCACAACTGTTTCCACTGTTTTTAGAAGTATAAAAACTGAAAACGAAAAGCTTGTAAAAGCATGATTTCTTAAAAAATCTGTGTTACACATGTTCCTGCGCTTACGTGTAGCTTTAATATATTCACAGATTTTCTCAAGCCAATAAAGCAAACCATCAAGACAATATAATGGCTTCAAAAGTATTTGTTTTCTTCCATAAATATTTACAAATACCAAGTAAAAGTTGCTTTTAATACTAATTCTGATTAAAATTTGATTTTTTTTTCAATCAGATTATCACTTGTTACTATCAGAGTAAGATGAGGTGCTGGAGCATGTCCAGAGAAGGGCAGTGAAGCTGCTGAAGGAACTGGAGCTCCGACCTTATGAGGAGCAGCTGAGGGAGCTGGGGCTATTTAGTCTGGAGAAGAGGAGGCTCAGGGGAAACCTTATTGTGCTCTACAGTCATCTGAAAGGAGGTTGTAGCGTGGTGGGGGTCAGTCTCTTCTCCAAAATAACTACCGATAGGACAAGAGGAAATGACCTCAAGTTGCACCAGGGGAGGTTCAGGTTAGACATTAGGAAGAATTTCTACATGGAAAGAGTGGTGAAGCACTGGAACAGGCTGCCCAGGACAGTGGTGGACTCATCGTCCCTGACAGTGTTCAGTAAATGTGTAGATGAGGCCCTTAGGGACATGGTTTAGCAGGAATGGTGGTGAAGGGCTTATGGTTGGGCTTGATAATCTTGAAGGCCTTTTCTAACCATAATGATTCTATGATCTGTGATTCTAAAAACTTAATTGCTGCCTTACTCCAAAGCAAGTGACAGATGACAAGAATGACAAATGTTTGAACGATGACATGCAGAACAATCCTAGTGCACAGGAAAATGAAAACTGCCAGGTATAATCCTTTGTGGATTGGTTTTGACCAACAAAATGCCATGTCTAGCTTTTATTTTTCAGATGCGTTTTGTCTACTCAGAATTGTATCTTTGAAGCTTGCTCTCCAGAATTAGGCTATAAAACACAACACTTTCATAGTCTTATCAAAACATTGTCAGAAGTGGTGTAACAGGAAGGAGACTGGTAACTGCAAAAGGACAAAGTCTGGAGTCCTACAACTGAAAGTGTCTAGCGTGAGGAATACTATATTGCAGTTAACTTAGATGACTTCTTAGTTTCCCATCTGTCACTTCCTGGCCTAACCACAAACTCGCATAGCCACTCTCCTGATCCTCATGGCACCTCCATGGCACCATGGAGAAGTTGCAGAAACTGTGTGGATTACAACCGACTCACTCTCACATTGCCCTCTCTTGAGCCCTTCTTACCTAGTAAATTATGTAATATTTATTTTCTACAGCAACAAAAGCTTGATCTAACCTAAGCCACACCACTTCGATTTTTTATCTATCACATTTTAAATGCTAACATTTTTCTGTGGTATCTATTAGACTTTGTCCCATTCCCTTTGCTATCAAAGGGAAACACTTGGCGTGTTTCAGGGTGTCTTTGAAACACCCAGTTTCGACAGTTTATTCAAACCTGGTTCAGCAGTCATTGCTTTGCCCTCACCATCTCTAGCTCCAGACTATCTCTGTCATCCTATTTCTCCTACTTTACACATGCAGCAGAACAAAAACATGAATAAAAGAATCTTTAGTCTCTGTGTAATATTCATTTCTATGTAAATACACTACACGGAGACATGCAGATGAAGAAAATAGATGTGACACAGATTACAAGACAGAGACTTTGCCCCACCACTTTCAGAATTGGAACAATGAAATTGAAATCCAAAATGCCATACCTTAATACTAGCCCTACCTCCAAATCAGTTTTTCTTACAAAATTTAATATTGCCTTAAGGCATCTTTAGAGCGTGAAAGTGAGCTACTTACCTCTATGATACCTAACTCTGATACCTCTGTATGTTCTCATTTGTGGATATAGATGTTTCATGACTGTGGGATGATTCACATTTCTGGTGTTGATGACCTTTTGATGCTGTTTGGAAAAGCAGCACCTACTTGGACTACACAAGTATGTCCTGGTGACACTGGCTGATCACAAATGTGCTCACAAGTGGTTTCTTCTTAGTTTCACTACAAACTAACCTCAAATTAAATGCAGATTTCCATGGGAAGGAGGGAATTAGTGCCAAAGAGGTATCTGGCCTAGAAACCCTCTGTGAGCTTTTCCTTCTACAGTCTTTGTGCTTGGGGCATACGAAAGCAAGAGTACAGGTTTTCACAAATGGCAGCTCCTGATAAGACCTCTGCATCTGAAAGGAGCTTTTTCACGGATGTATGTATGGTATTAGGGAGATGATACACGCACTAAACAAGCTACCTTTGGAACAAATATGCCAGGAACTGCCCATGCCAGTTCCACAGGAGACCAAGTATCACGAGTGACTGAGCAGTCACTGCCTTATGCTGCTCTTTCTGCAGTCAGACAAGCTCCGATTCGGACTGGAGCCAGGCATAAGTGCTTAAGTGCAAGAAGGGTAGCTCTCCCCAGTATAAAAGGTTTTCAGGCCAAATCTGTGCTATACCATCCGTGTGGTATGCCTATCCCTTCACAGGACAGGAGGAATATATTAAGGTCAGACAAAATGAAATAACTCACAATGTTCCACTGACAAGTGTTTGGGGATATGATAAAGGTTCGTGATAACCAGCAATGCTGGAAGACAGTACAGCCTCTTGCTGGAATAGGAATGCAAATAAATAAACAAATAAAATAAAAGTGAGTCATGCCTAGCTCTCATTTTCTGTCAAACAATCTTTAAAAGAGCATTTTTCTCTACAGATAAATGTGAAATAATGAAGGCTGTTAAAATTGTGTTCAGAGAGCGCAATTCTTCGTAACCAAAGTGATCAAATAGCTAAAAAGAAATAGAGACAGTTGGGAACTGCTGAGCTTGTGAGTGAAAATCTGTCCCAGCAGGACTTGGCCTTGGGCAGATGAAGAGGCACCACATTTCTAGGGAGACCTTACAGCTCGCTGCTGTACTCACAAAACAATTTCATTTCACAAGTGCAGATATGCAGAGACCACTTCAGAGAAGAACACCCTGCTAGTTTTCTCACAACCACACAAGTACTTTATTTAAAAAGAAAAAAAAAATAGTTGAGGTACAACTCTGCCTATTGCAAAAATAAAGGTGTCATGGAAAACAGATCAGAGTCACACAGGGGAAAAACTTGGACAAAGAGGACAGTTTCTGGGGCCTGACCAACAATCCTGCTGCTTTGCTGTTCTTAAATTTGGTTACATAAAGCCACAGGCTAGACCATTTAAAGCTCAACAGAGCATGCTGGAAACTGATAAAAATAAGAAAATATTAGAGACACCCTGAAAGTACAGAAAAAATAAGTAAGAGTTTAAGAAAAAAAGAAACGTGCATAAGAAGCAGCCTAATGAGAACACAAGTCAGAAAAGTAGGTAGAAACAGATTTAAAAGAAACCAGGTATCATCAAAACATGAACACAAAATACAGCTACATTAAATACCGAGCCCAGGCTACCATGCATACAGAGATGAAAGAGAAAACCTAGCAACAACAACAAAAAAGTAGCCGAAGCAGCCTAAAACAACTGTACAAAAGCGCAGCCCAAAAGGCCAGCCTGAACTGAAGGATGGTGAGCAGTGAAGAGAGAAAAGAAGACAAACATCGGAAGCAGCAAGGGAAAAAAACTGCATGTCTTTTTCCCTGTTTCACTTTTACATACTGTTCTGCATATTTCACAAATTCTCCAGAGAGCTCCCAAGCCTCCAACAGCGGATCCATTAGCCACTACATGTCCAAGTGCTCGTATGTCTGAGCAGGATTTCACATCACAAAGGCGAGGGAAAATACTACGCTAGCGTAAAGGCTTATAAAACATCAGGCTAACATCAGGAAAAGTTATGACAATTAACTTTAATGTTTTGACAGTCATAATTTTTTGCTCTGAGCAAACATGTTCTTTGCTTCTGATGTCCCAAATCACAACTGTGCATAACCACACGTACATATGTAGTTCCCCAGAGCTACATGGGGGTCTATTTACAGAAGCGCCTGATAGACCTTTTCAAAGACACATACCATGGGTTAAATCCACATACAGGAGTCTGTATCATGTTTTGCGAAACAAAAGCTGAGTAAACGAGGGCTGCCTCAACCACAGTATGCAGATATTTTGTTTTTTACTGAAATGATTTGACTCATAATTCCCCGGGGATGAACACTGCATAAACAGTTCAAAGGACATCACTTGCAACACATCCTTTCAAACAACAGGGCAGGGACCAGATGAAAAAAAATGTTATGTGATTGTTCCTACTTTATACCTTTGATTGTTGTTTCTAACTGCATTTATAAAACTAACACATATATATTACATAAAATAATTAAGATTCTTTCAAAAAGCATCACTTTATTGAAAAAATGGAAAGGCATATGCAGAGCTTTGCTGTATGTTTGAATATACTTTGAGGCAAAATGGTCTGATATCACTCACCTTGATCTCTTTCATGCCATGTCCGACTCCCAGCAGCTGGTGAATTTGGAGAAGGATAAAAGTCTCCTGTCGGGCTTGGTTCCATATTCTCATCTATGGAGATAGTTTTGGGTCTTTTGCTGTTGGAGTAATGTAAGATTTGGCTGTGAGTATGATATGAAGCTCATAGTGGTATAGAAACTATTTGTCTTTCAGCTAATATTTCAGCAGAAAGTAATTCACATATAAAAAGGACAAAAAAATCCATATTTAAAATCTTATATTAGTATATATGCTATGTAATAATATGTAATAGAGGTATATGTTTATATTTTTCACATGATTTTATTTCAGAGGTGGCGTGCGTGACTACCCTGAAAATGCCCTAAGTGTTCTGCATCTACTGGTATCCAGCTGAAGAAACAAGAAAGCAATTTCTGTAACCAGCTGTAAAGAAGTTGTATCATGAGAATGTTAAACACTATCAAGCAGCCACGAAAGCAAAACAAAGCACTGGAAAAAGTGTTACTGATAAAGTCCAGGTAGAACAGGCATTTTCCTAATGTGTTAATAGGGGGAAAAACAGCTTACTTTGTTTCACCTGGTCAAAATCCTAAGCTTTTCAAAGAGATCTACCTGACAGAAAGACTTTTCATTTTAAATTAGTTTAATGGAAAACAAAAGGCTCACATTTCAAATCACACTATATAAAATGAAGCAGCATTTCAGTACAGTGAAAAAAAGTCAAATTTCTTGATAATAATGTGTACTAAAGCTGCTAAACAGATTGCCAAAGGAAACTATGATACAGACTTTCATGGGATTATTATTATTATTTTTAAACAGAAATGTGAGAATGATTATATCTTTTTAAAGTGCATTAGTTGAAATTCAAAGCTAAAAATTTAATGCATGTAAGTGCTGGAATATGAGCTAAATAACTCACAAACACTAGACCCTTGTGCAATAGTATTCCAGTCCACTCAAAAATCAAAATTACTTTTAAATCTGCCCCAGTGTCAAGATACTTCCTGATTCCCTGGAGAGCAGAGTCCTGGGGATGAGAGATGCTACATTGCTGGTGATTTCATGATGCACAGGAGAGCTTCAGAAAGCAAGGAGATTCTTGGGGAAGCAACATGCTGCCCTCAGACCAGGAGGGCACAGCAGATTTGTCACACCTGCGGTGCCTCCTGAATCTCAGGGATTATCGGGATGTCTTCAGGGCAAACTCCTAGTACTAGGCTCATAGGCACCATGGAGAAAAATAAGGGAGTCTGTGATTCCCCATACTCCTTCTCTACGATGCTGGGAAAAGCTCCTTGCAAGGGTGAGGTGGGAAACTCATGTCTTGTAGCAAGGGTTCCTGCAAACACAGGTTCCCCATGGCGGCTGTCTTATACTGCTACCATAAGGCCCTTTCCTCAAGAAACAGCATCTGTCCTACTATAACTCTCAAGAAGGGAATCCAAGAAAGAGCCTTCAAAGAGCGCTTCTGTGCCAGGATTTGCCTTGGAGCATTACGCACTGCCAGCACGCTCCAAGGTGATGGACCTTTCCACAACTGAGCAGCCGGTTTGGAAGGTGCAATGTTTTCTTGGCAGATCACTATTCAGCACTTCAAAACCTGACAGAAGTTATTATTTGTGGTGCCAATAGTAATGATACACTGCAATGATACCATTCAAACTACAAGATTATTTAACATAAGTGTGTGTGTATTTATCTCTGTATATGTAGCAGCCAACTTAAAAAATCAGAGGAAATGCATAAAAGTCTGCTGTTGACAGTATTTTTGAATTGCTATCCCCACTCTATTACACTGACTTTGTATTAGCATTTATTTCATGTGTTTACCTGCTTGGTGGAGAGGAAAGGGACCTCTGCAGATTGACTCCCGAATTCATATCATGGTAATATGGCTGGCTCGGAAGCTCTCCAATTGGGAAGTTCACCCCAGTTCCCTGGGTTATAGGTGCTGAAAAACACACCATTATAAAGAGTCAAAGATAATCTTTTATCTTTTTACAATCTCTTTAACATTGGGGAAAACGTCATATGTTCCCACACGAACCTAATTTTCTGTCTCATGCAGAAACCAAGTACAGACAAGTTCTATCAGTGTTTATATATCTTAAAAGTGAATTGCCTCCTCTAGTCCCTGGAAATCCCTTAGCAGTTGTGGAGACAGCATATTTGTTATACATAATTGTTTTATAACTGGCAAGCTGGGATTGTCAATGTGAAGAAGTAAGACATGCTATGACACCAAGTTGAGCCTTTTGCAGAATGACTTTTACAACAAACGAGGCAAAGTTTATAAGCAGAGCTAATATCCTTTTTGAAAACAACCGAAACAACTGGAAACAACAAACTTAGGTTGCACAAACTCTTCCTCCCTGAATGTTAACTGTTTTGTATTAAAGTAGCCTTCCGTCCTAATGGCATATTGTACTGCTTCCCTTTTCTTCCATGCAGTGCCACCGCCTACACACAAATACATACACACTCAGGGTCTCCCTTCACCTCCCTACACGGTCTGTGCACCTCAAAGAGTCTGTGTGCTGTGCATTTTAGTGTTTCAAGAACAAATTATATGTTATATGGTGTGGAATATTTACCTTTGTTCACTGTCTGTGCATTGTGCATTTTAACTACCTTGGGCACTTAAAAGAATAATTGCACGTTGTGTAATGCATCTGAAGGTTTGTATTTTTCCTGACAGTTAAAGTACAACTCTGTTGCGGCTTGAGGTTAAACAAATGCATGGCAAGAAATCCCACAGAAACCACATGCTTTTAAGTTTATTATTAGAAGTATATTGTGTATAACAGTCAGCAACAGAAGGTATGATTTCAGAAGGTAACTATAACATTAATTCATTTTTTTAATTTCAATGGCAAAATACTTTAAAACATATTTATCCAATGGTCAGCTACAAGCAAAGCCTGTATTTCACATGCACAAATCCTCAGCTATTTACAATGGCAAAAACATGTCTTTAGCCAGCACAAAAGTAATAGATATCTTGACACTGCAGGACCATAATACTCAGTATTTTGTTGAACAGTTTTATATAATTTTCATTTCTGACCATGGCAAACAAAAAATGGCAATCACATTCTAAGTCTCACTAAGTAAACTAAATTCCTTAAGCTCCTGTCCTGGCATGAATTAGCTCCTGTGCAAAACTAGGACAGAGAGTTTTGAAGACTTTTGCCTTACTGTTTTTGGCCTCACCTCACCACAAAAGAGATTTTCCTGAATGAATGAATTATCATCATGTTAGTATCATATTGTGTCATCACTGTAGACACTACTGAACACAACTTTCGTGTCTTAATGAAGTTTTAAGAGAAACTAATATTGATACTAAGGGAATGAAAGAAGTGCTTGGAAAGCAAATGAAAATATGCATTGTTTTTATGCCATGGCATTACACACAGTAAATTTGTAATTTCAACAGAGCACATCATTATATTCATTTTTCTTCAGCTCTCCCTCCACACTTATAGTTGATGTTACTTTTGTGTTCTTAGTATGCTTGTGCGCACAACCTTTCTGATGGCAAAAAGACCGTAATTTAAGTAGAAAATCAATTATGCTATCACTAGTGCTATGAGTAAGAGAAATAGCCTAGCCTATACAACATTGAATTAATTATCCTGTCCATCTTTGCTATGATTTTCTTTTCGGAGCTAACAATCAGAAAACAAACTAAAAGAATAATCAATTGCTTTAGTCGAAAGCAATGATGTGTAGCTTAACTTTAAAAAGCTGCAAGTCGGATATGTATGATAATGTTGTTGACAGTTTGCTACACTGTGTGCAGAAACACAAAAATTGATTTGATTTTTAAATACCAAAAAAGATGAAAAAGGACTACTGTGTGTTTTATTACAACTGAAAAAAAAAGTAATAATGTGTGCACAACTAACAAATCCTTTGTAGCCACAGGCTTTTTCTACACATCTTTGCAGAAAAAAAATCAAGTAAAGAGAAAACTTTCACTTCATTTTAGTTGGTTTTGGAAATGATTAAATGTAATTGTTAACTTACTTCTGGACACTCTCACAAGCTCCGACACGTTGAACACTCCAGATTTTACAAAACTGTCTTCAAGGTACACTGCAAAAGATCACAATAACCATAGTCAGGATAATGAGAAGTTTAATAAATAACTACAAATAAATACATACACCAGCTAAGAGCAGTTTCAAAAAAATCCCAAAACTAAATTAAAATACACTGGAATTCTATAGAATAGAACAAGAGCTGAAATTCAAACATAGGTGCAAGAAATTTGAGGAGCTGTAGAAATGTGATTCTTTAATATAACCATGAAAATTAACAAGCAATGCACTGAGCTCCTGAATAACCATCAAGAAACGGCCAAAAAAGGAGCTCCTGTTACTAGTCTTTTCAACTGTAAGTCAATATTAAACTAAGAGGACTATCAGATGGCCTAAACAACCTCACCACCAGACACCAACTAATACAATTCTGCAAAACTGGTTTTGATTCTTACACTGTTGTGTAGTGATTTTACATTACCACTTAAGTTACCAGATTTTCATCTCTGAAGCAGATTAAGGTTTACTGTTATTTCCAATAAAAGTAGGAACTGGTCAAAGTGGTTCTGCTGTTCAGTGGGGTTTTCACGTACATGAGAAGTTAAATACTTAGCAATTTATGTTTAAGAAAGCACAAAAAGCTTTTTGACCTATGTTTATTTATTCTGATATAGGCAGATATGATTTACATTTCTTGCCATTGAAACTGAGGCAAACTTAGAAGTCCTGCAGTGAAACACCAGATAATAATCAATACAGCTATCTCTGTAGTGTAACTATTTGCCATATAAATAGCGACCTGAGAAACATAGACTTCAGTGGAAATCCCTTATCAGTAATCACTACATAAACTGACTTTCCTGAATTTTAAATGACGTGACATTATAGCCCTTCCAGGAAAGAATGCATTTACCATCCAAATTACTGTGATCTCTACTTTGTGAAGATCACTGCCCCAGTAACACTATTGAGAATTCTCTTTTACATAAGATGGTACATTAAACACAGCTTACAGTATTTCTGAACATTTTTGTTTTGGACATTTGTTACAAATTTTCTACTCTGAATGTCTGAACAAGTAAAAGCGGGATCCTAAATATTCTAGTTAAGAAAACAAGAATGCCCCTACCGGAATGTTTATAAATTCGGAACATAATGGCCCAATACTATCCTCTTTAGGTGTGTTTTGGCAATCAGTGCTTTCATCTTCAAATATTTTAGCAAGAGTGCCACTATAATCTGGAAAAAAATGACTGTAAAAGCAGTACGCGCCACTTCAGAGATCTGTCTTTGGTACATATGGAGAAAACTTAGCTCCTTTTCCAGGGCAAGTGAAGAGGGACAGGGAGAAGGAGACATTCTGCTCTCATTCCTCATTTCTGACAATATTTACCAGTATGTGCATAAAAAACACACCTGAGTTACAAGCTGAAAACTGTTAACACATCCAACCAAGCACAATGTTTATCACACAGTTGCCTTTCCTGCTCTCTCAGTAATACTCTTACACCTATACGCTCATGTCAGCCCTCCTGAGCTGAAAAATCATCACATGAGTAAGTCCAGTCCATATATAGATTGAAACTTTACATCACAGAAGCTTTTGAACAACTTTATGCCGTTATCTTTCCTTCTTCAGTCAATGTCATATGAAATATTTTATCACAGCCTGTCTTTATTTCTGTTAGCAGCTCTGAATATCTCCCTCTCTCTTATTTATTTCTTCCTGTGTTATTCCTCCTGTCATTTTCAACAGATTCTCTCAAAATCCAAAATTGTCTCAAATCTCAAAATGCATCTCTTCTGTCACCCTTCATGGGCACTCCTCCCACCTCACCTGTCTCCAGCTTCTAATGAAGAAGAGGGAACTCTCCTGTCTTGCATCTTCTACATTGCCTTGTGCCCTTTTTGCCTGTTCTCTGGTAGGATGAGAAGATGTTGTGCCTTCTAAAATGTTTACTTCTCCATGTGACAGAAGTTGGCATATATACCAGAGAAAATTGCATGTCAATGATTCTTTTTCCTTTCTTCTTCAATTTTCATTTTTTAACATAAGAGAGGGCACGCTGGACAAAAACAACAGTAATTCCTCTGATACTGGCCATCCTTTCGTCCTTCTTTTCCTTTTCTCAAGCAGGAACAGTCTGAAGGAGTACACAGATGGGAGACTTCCAAAGAAAAATTTGCTGTCTTGATTTTAGTTGGCCTGTAAGTGAAGTGTGGCTTAAAGCCAGTGTATAAACATGGAGCCAGCTCTGGAGCTGGTAATGAGACGGAGTCTGTGAACTTCTGTGCTGCTTATCCAAACACCACTGCTTTGAAGCCCAGCTGCCCTCATTCAGGGTAGGCAAACTTGAGAGGAGCTTCAGCAAGCGTAGGTTAGTCAAACCATTCCTTCAGAGAGAACAAGCCCCAGGGCTCATTATATCTAAAAAGGAAGACTCGAATGTAGGACTTCACATACAAAAACACTCATGTGTACGTGTGCACACTCACACACGCACACACGTGTGTACATTTTGAGATTTCCCTCATGAATTTTTTCGTTTTTCTCACTGGCAGTGCTGAAAATACCCCCATAGCACACACAGAAGTTCCCCCCGGCGTGACACGGGGCAGGAGCAGGGAAGATGTAAGGCCGCAGAGTGGTACCACTGCTTGTCGCTGCCTTGCAGAGGGATGCACTACAGAGGATGCATTACAGGCTGAGGACTCCTGTCTTTCCCCCTGCCTCCCTAGTGCACTCTTCAGTTTTCACCCTTCCTTGCATGAGCTAAACATAATCTCACCTGCAGGTGTGTGTAATAACACCATGTTTTGCCAGGCATTTCAAAAGAGAGGGAAAATGTGCAGCTATAGTCCTCTCAATCAACCTCACAAATAGATTTTTTTTTCTGTGTAATGTGACAGAATCTTATAACAGGTCTGCAGACCTTTTTTCACAGTGAGTAACTTCATTTTGAGACTTACATTATAATGGGGAAGGTGGATTCCAGTGGTGCCTCTGAGTACAGGAAAATAAACAGTATGTTTAGTACTAGCACCAGTGGAGTTCGGCAATTTTAACTGTTTAGGAAGCCAACCTGTTGTGGATATGTTGCAGAACTTTTCTTGGCTTCCAGCTGTGTAATAGAAAAATGTTTTCTGTTACTAAACTGCTGTAATTTTTTGCAGAAATAGGCACCGTAAATATGATAAACAGTAAGTCTCTATGCAGCAGCACAGCATTGTACAGTATTTTGATTTTAATGATGTGAGACACTGTCTTAAAACTTGGGAAGCTGATCTCCCTGCTGAACAAGACTTAACCTTCATATTCACATTATCATACTGCATGCAAGAAAAAGATATACAGTGATACACCATACTGTATAGGTTTTATTGTTTTTTGATTAAGTATTCCCTACTGCACTGCTTGCATTAACATGTTAAATATATTTAAATTAACAATCTTGGTATGTGTTTCGGAACAGTTCAGTAAAGCACTTGATAATACTTTATTGCTGTATTCCTCATAGACAATTTACTGTAACTTCTGATGGACTTGATTATGCATTGCTCCTTCTGTTCCTCAAAGCCAATATAAGCACAGAATATGTTAATTTACTAAAACTCATTTTGCCCGAGAGAGGACACTCTCTGAAATGCATTTCATTAATTATCATATTTTTATTTAAATCCATATTCCAGAAAAAAAGAATCTGTCTGCCAAAAAAACCATGATACAATTCTATATAGTCAATCAGTAATTTCCAAACCCCACAAAAAACACTTCCTTTTAGCTTTTGTACATATAAAATATGGTTTCTTTCCTGGACTTTTTTACCTTAAGACATTCCTAAAAATAATTTTTCCATACTTAATTCTATAGTAGCCAGACTGATGCCATTATGGATAAAGGACAAAAGTATCAATCTCTAAGCAGTAGATACAATCAAGCTATGCTAGAAGAATTAGGAAAGAACAGGAACCTACAGTAATTCTTCTAACTCCTTTAGAAGCTACATCAGTTCCAGTCCTTAAATGTCTTCCTCTCTCCTCCTGTGCTAAGAGTTTGAGAGCTGAACTACAAGTGTAGATTTTAAACATGTTAAGATAAAAAAAATGTTTAAGCTTATTAGAAAATATTTTCAGTTTGCACTAACGAACACTGTACAGGGCTTGTTCTTAAACTATTTTAAAGCTTACCAATAATGTCTGACTTAAGAAATCTTTAACCAGCTTTTAAGCGTCTTCCAATTTAATTGTACTTTTATGAATAGAATGTCTGTTTATGTTCTGCTGCATATTGACTAGTGCCAAAACACAAAATTGCTTCCTGGTATCATTAAGTATCTCTTTTTTTTTCCACTGATACAACCTTGATTTTGTGCAGCTTATAAGTACAAGTAAGGATCTAAACAACATAAGAAACATTTCTATTACTGTTTTTGGAAGCAGATCTTTAAAAAGGAGATTCATAAAGCACTAAGGAAACTTACTAGCCATACAGTCAGTTCACCAGCTGTGAAAAGCAAAGCTGGGAGCTTCAACCCTGTCTACAAAACACGGGAAGAGCTGCTGAGAGCCTGGACTTTAAATAAAGTGATGTTATGTGCTTGATGGTGTTATAAGTTTGTTCTGTCTCTAAAACTGCTATATTAAAGATAAAATAGACTGACTATATGCTTTATCAGAGTCTTTGAAAAAGAAAGACACTTTAAGGATAGCTGCTGCTGCTCTCTGCAACATTTGACTTCTCTAGGAAGCTCTCTCTGTCAGCAGGAGTACTAATGGAGTACTCCTGCTGGAGGAGTACTAGTTACAGTAGGGACAGGGAAAATTAATTCTCACGTGCACATAAGTAGGTTAATATAACGTCCAGCAAATTTTGTTTTCTCATTGCATGAATTTTGGAGCTGGCACCTTGGTAAGAGTACCAGAAGTTGCCATTGGATCAGAGCTTCTTAAAGGTCATAAAGGGTGGACAACATGAGCAAAATGGAGTGACGCAGAAGATGCCAATGGTGACATCAGCTGAAACAGTTGAACTAAGATCCCACCCGGGGAACGGGGCTATTTTGGTTACCACCTGATGGTCTCTGACCTTGTTGCACAGCTAGGCACAGTTTTTCCTGCAAACTGCGAGCATGTTGTAACTGGGACAGGGGACAAACATGTTGTGAAAAGATCCCCTGATTACACTGAACTTTTTAGCACAGTAAGGGCTAAATAAGAAATGCCTGTGCATTTACCAAAAATGAGTACGATTTTCTGTGCCGTCACGCTAATAATCAAAATGTCAATGCCCTTTAATGTTTCAGTAATTTCAAGATGTAAACAATTTATTTGATTATTAATAGAGTATTGCAATTCATTAGGTGAGCTGTCCTGAAACCTAGCAGGAAACACAACAGGGAACCACCATGACTGCATCGTGGCTTTCACTCCAGCGGGCCTCACATTCTGCACAGGCTACAGCCAAGACTATAAAAAGAGGCTGAGGGAACTCGTTTCCAGCATTTGAGGAACTGCATGGTAACAGACAGGAATTATTTAGTGCCAAGGTAGGATTTTGGAATCCCTAACTTGTTGCACAGCAGCACTTAGTAAATTATTGTTCTGTGCATACTTTGAAGTGAAAGACCACTGAATTCACCACTGAACACAACCATATCTGAATTAAAAAGCAGCAACATTTTTAAAAGCACGACTTCATCATGTGCTAGCTTCACTAAGAAGAGCAGTGCATGCAAATGAAAACTCGGAGATAGTCTTAAGTCAGCAGACGGTAGTAATTACCCACACCAGAACTCAAACCGGGATGCAAGGCCAACAGATCTGTTCCCGGTAAAAGGGGCTGTGCAGGTTCCTGGTTGTGGAGATAACACAGCTGCACGCTGCCCCCAGAGCGCCCTGACGGGCCCCGCGCTGGCGCGCGGGCGAGGAAGACTACCGCCTCTCAATCACTGTCATTACTAACCCTCCGAGCATCTGGGAAAGGGAGAACTCCACAGAAAATCAAGCCCTGACCAAGCCCAGCCCTGTTTTATTTGAAGATCGCTATCTGAGATAGTAGGGCTGCAGGCATACAGGAAACAGCAAGCGTTTCAGAATATCCACTCCCATGCTGAAAGAGCAAGGCTCAGAATATGTATTTGCTTAAATACAGTTCTGCCTGTCTCCCCATTCTGCTATGGTACCATTGCTTCCAGAAGAAAAGCTGCTTACAGCAATGAGGACAGGGAGTTTCTCCTCTACTCCTATTAATTATGGGGCTAATTCTCCATCCACAAAAAGGTAGCTTATAATGCAGTAAAATAACGAAACCATCTGTGTTCTGAGTCACTCAAAAGAAGACATTTGCTTATTGCATTTTCAAAAGAGTGCAAAGGTTGAGACCACATGTTACTCTTGAGAGATTATTTCTGAAATCGTGCATTCTAAAACGAAAAACCAAAATACTTCTTTCTAGAACCAGCACATAGGCAAATTTATGACACATTTCTTGGGGCTTGATCCAAAGGAATGTTCTCCCCATGGCTGCTGGCCCATATTAAAGCTTAGAAAAGCCTTTGGGGCTCTACAGCTGCAAGGAAGATTTGCATATTGAGAGATAGGTGAGGCTGGCTGCAAGCTTTTTGGCAACACCTTTTTTAATTAGGGAAAAAAATAGGATAGATGGTTATTTCACTCAGTTCTTCTTTAGAAAAGGTTCTCAGAATAAAATTTCTGTTGAAAATGTAAGGGAAAGATCAACTTCTGGGACGCAAGGCTGGGGTTGAGATTTAAACTAACCATGTCTGATTCAGACCAGGAATATCATACTTAGATGAATCTCCTGATCACATTTGATGTTTTTAATAGGAGAAGAAAAGAGAAAGGAAGAGAAAAGAAGAGAAAGGAAGAGAAGAGAAAAGGAAGAGAAGAGAAAAGGAGAGAAAAGGAGAGAAGAGAAGAGAAGAGGAGAAGAGAAGAGAAGAGAAGAGAAGAGAAGAGAAGAGAAGAGAAGAGAAGAGAAGAGAAGAGAAGAGAAGAGAAGAGAAGAGAAGAGAAGAGAAGAGAAGAGAAGAGAAGAGAGAAAAGGAAAGGAAAGGAAAGGAAAGGAAAGGAAAGGAAAGGAAAGGAAAGGAAAGGAAAGGAAAGGAAAGGAAAGGAAAGGAAAGGAAAGGAAAGGAAAGGAAAGGAAAGGAAAGAAAAGAAAAGAAAAAAGAAAAGAAAAGAAAAGAAAAGAAAAAAGAAAAGAAAAGAAAAGAAAAAAGAGGAGAAAACAGTGGGGAGGATGCACAAGCGGAGAGGCAGGTTCTCAATGTTAAGTCTAATAATGTGTTGCCCGTATAAATAAATACTAAATAGCACACAGACTTGTACTAAAATTTTCTTTCTTCATTCAGCCCTAACTGAGGTTTCATCGTTTGCCCAATTTGTATGCATGTATGAAAATATTCCTTGAGCCAGATAAAGTGAAGTAAGCTCTACCAGGAAATTAAAAAAAAAAAAACAACCAGGCCCCACTGGTTAGGAAACATAATCCAAATAACCACCAAACTTCTTTGCTTAAAACAAGAGCCAGAAACTGAACATGACTGGCTTCTCTGGCCTCGGAGGTTCCTAAACCTGTGCCAGGACAACTGGGTTTCCCTTGCACTTTTTTGAAAAGTCATCTTTTGCCTTCCCCATGCAGGGCAGGACATGAAATCCTGAAGGGACTCCAAGAAGGAAGAGTGTCCTTCCTCTTCTAGCCAGAAGTCAGCATACGAACCACGTAGTAGTGCTGCCCATTCCCTCATGTTTCCAGTTCTCTTGGGCCCTCAAACTGTACACAACTGTCCATCCTATCTTATAGTCCTATCAAAATAACATTAAAAAATAGCAGTTTCCCTATTACTTACTTCTATTTCAGCAACTTGAAAACACTGTCTTTAGAGATTTAAGCACATTTAACAGCTACACACAGCAGTGATAACGCTAATGTACAAATGAAGCAACTCTGCCAAGCAGCAGTCTTGTATCAAAGACAGGTAGAAAGTAACCCCACAAGCGTAAAAAAGATGTGGCCAACAGGCAGCAAGGAAAGAAAAACGAAGTAGAATAGAACTCAAAATATCCTCTACCAAAAGAGCTTGCTAGTAGGACTGTATCACTGAAGACTGAGCTGTTACAGGTGATGTGGATAGTACTATCTTCTTAATAGTTTTGTATGTTTTTCCCTTTTTATCCACTACGGTCCTTTTCTTATATTTAGTAGACAAAATTCCTGAAAAATCATACTCTTCAGTGCACATCCACACAAATAAGTATTTCAAGACACATCATTGTTAAAGAAGGCGGCTAATTTCCTAAATCTTCTTAAGCTCACACAGCGGACATACACAGGACCAAAATGAGACACAAAAGGAGTAAATAATACAGAACAGCCTTCCTGGGTGCACCTCCTCCAATATTCTGCCTCCAACAGCAGTGCTAAGTAGATGTCTCTAGAAGAGTAATAAAATGAATGGGCAACAAGGATTTTTTCAGGCATTATTATCATAGACTCCAAGTATTTCCAGTTTAAGAATTTATGAATCAAGTTGTGCTTTCCACCTATTTAACAACCCACCATCAATTTCTTTCTTTTCCACAGACTGGCCCATTTTCTCTTTGAACCTAAGGAAACCTTTAATAGCCATAGTAGTTTTATCATTGCATAAACTTTTAGATTCCAGGAGCTTAATGCCTGATCTGGACAACAGTAGCCTTAAAACTCCTTTCCCCCTCTCCTCCTTGCGTACAGTTCATCAATCTGTCTGGAGCCTACTTAACAACCCCTACAGAGAAGTGGCCTTTACAACCCAGATCACAGAAAAACACATTTCATACTTTAGCAATATACCAGATTAAAGTTTTTGAAAAATAAAACTTAAGAGGAGGATATCCATGGATCTTGCTACAAAAGCTACATACCACTCCCACCACAAGCTACACCATCTTAATACTGTATTATGCTATCAAAATATCCAGTGTATTTTTAGGAACCTCTTGTAAAGGATTCCAGCATGTGCACTTAATGTTCTTTTGTTTGGCAAGTGACATTACCCTCCCTCCATGGTTAAGACAGCAAATTAGCAGACACCCTAAAGAATTCAACAGTCTAGCCAAACCTAGAAAAAAAGAAAAAGAACACTTTTAACACCAGCCACCTCGCCAACTACCACTCAGGTCTTAGCCTCCTTTTTTCTTGGCAACGCCACTGCGAAGGTAGCAGCATCCAAACGCTAACAGCACCGATCCCTTGCCAGTGCCCTGGCTCCTCGACACACAAGAGCTCAGATCAAAACACAATGCAGGAGCAGACCACGCTGGCACTGCCAGCCCTTCGGTTCCTGGCCCGGGACAGAAAACAAACCTCAGAGTGAATATCCTCTGGGGCTTTGACAGCCTGCTTCTAAGAACAACACCCATGTGGAGCTTAATGGGAAAGGCTTGGACAACAGTCCTTCTCCTTGGAAGGACTTAAATGAGTGTGACTCCCTCCCCGCTCTTGTGCGGTCCCACAAACCTCACCGCTTTCTTCCTACTTTAACCCCAAGACGGCCTCGCGCAGGGAGGCTGAATGATACTAGCAATTCATGTATCCTCAAATAGATGGATGACATTCAATTACGCGCCTGTCTCTGCTCAAATGAGGGGTTTCAAGGCACGGCTTCCATTTTCTGTCCCCACTTGGCATCAGACAAAAGGAACGACACTGCCAGCAGTGGCTCCAAGGCATGAGAAAGTGTTACGATCAAATTTCAAGCAGAAAGTTTCATGATGAAACCAGCAGCAGGTTTTTCTCCCCTTTACATCCCTCTGCCTGCTGGGACACTGGAGGTCATGAGACATCACGGGACATCTGATCTCACCCCATGGGGCTGGCAAAGGAAGCCTGTAGGATTTGTCTTCTGCCCATCCCATGGCTCTGTTGCTGGCATCAAATTTACTCCTTTCTGGAATAACCTAGAGTTGAGACTAATGGATAAAAAAATACACCCAATGAGGATATGATCCTCAGTGGTGAAATATGTACCTCTGCTTCCCTAACCCAAACATTAAATCATACTTCAGAAATGGAAAAAAAAAAATGAAAAAGGTGAAGATGAGGCTTCAGACCCTGCATTTAGCTTCTCAAACCCGGAGGCTACAGACTGGATTTCTCAGACTAATGAGGTGTGATGCATTTGCCTTTTTTTCTTGCACTTCCAAACAGAGACATTTTAAAATAAAAATAAGTGCTGTAGAGCTCAATACTCCAAGTTTTGCAAAACCATGATTATCTGTGAGGAAATTTTTCAGGTTTGTTTTAGGTGTAAATTTGCTGTGGCGGCTTCTTTGGGATTTTTAAACCACAAAGCTACATAATTTACGTCATATATTTAATAGAGAAATAAAAGCCTATATCCCACACAGTTTGGAGAGAAGCAGCACCAAAGTCTCCTACCCAAAATGATTTCAAACTAATATAAATCCACATCATGTGTTGCAAAAAAAATCACATTAAAAAATAACCAAAGTATGAAGCTGTTCTGTTTTTCTATCTCTGAAACATAGCTGCAATCTTCCTGTATTCATTTCTGGTTTTCATATTACAGGGGCAATGTGGTTTTTTTTATTATTATTATTATTATTATTTTGTAGTAAGCTATACTAGTTCTCTCATTCAGGGGTATTTACATTGGACGCACATGGCGCAGTCCGTGACACTTACAGAGTGATTTTGACCCTGTCTGCACACAGATAGACTTTTTTTGCCCAACAGGCTGTTTTCTCAATGTTCCAACAGAACGAAAAAATTTTCACGTATGTTTAAAAGCCGAGCATCAGACAATTACTTCTTGGGTAGAGTGTGATTCATTTAGCATTTACAAAAAGAAAAAAAAAAAGAAAACAAACAAACAAACAAAATCCCATTAGCATGACCCACTTACAATGTGTTCTGTTCTTCTGCGAGCTGATAGATTCTATCAAAAAATGACCTTTTTTCTACATTTTAAAATGCGCAAATAAAACAAAATTAAAGGCAAGAAAAATCTGATAACTTAGACCAAAGACATTTTGTATTGCCCCTGATAAATGAATAATTGTAGCACTTGGAGATTTTTACAAAACTTTGGGATCATTTTGTCTTGCCTCTGTCCATCACTGCCTACAAATTAAAAAAAAAAAAAAGGCAAAAAATTCCTTAGATTAAATGAATCCTGATGAAATTACAATAGAGGCACTGCCAGTTCAAAAGAGCTAAAATAACGACAGCTTGTCCTGATTATATGTACCTACCAGTGCAAAATAGGTTGCTGACCAATTATGCTCTCTTTAACTATTAACAGTAGTATCTTTGTTCTCAAACAATGTTAGATTGCACATGCCCTGGAACTTATATTTACCTGGTGGATTCTTGGCAGGATCATTGTGGCTTGGACTTCCTGGTTGTCCAGAATCTATAAAGAAATCAAAGAAGTGTTTTACTAATTTGTTTTGAAAGTATCTCACAACTCTTTAATACCCTCCTTTGGTATTAAACTAATACTTAACTTTGTTCTTTAAAGGTCATTTCCCTGCCTTTCTACGTGAAGGCATTACTGAACAAACACACTATATGTAACCCATTTTATACAGACCCAGAAACATTGTGAAAGATGCAATGATCCTCACAAGAGGAACTCATAGATCACTGAATAAGGACAAGAGAGTCATTCAGGGAAATACCCAGGATGTAAACACTTCTACAAGGGTACCTTTTCATTTCCTATCCCTCCATCCCCCAAATATAATATTGCATAATCAGTAAAGCAGAGCTAGCTTCTTCTGATGCAATGACCAGAAAGATGTACAGGATCAGGCCACTCGCAGAGTTTGTGTTTCTTTACGCTGTTCCTTACCCTTCCCTTAAAGCACAAAGGCACAGGCTACTTCCACAAACTCAAGACTGAAGATATGACTGTTTGAATACAGTACAGCCTTTGTGTAAGAATAGCTATTGTGAAATGAAGATAATGTAACATAAAAACTAACACAAACAAGCCCTACAGACTTCAAAGAGTTCATTCTCCTCTTGACACATGCACCTAATGAATAAGGAGAAGAATGTATTTTGATGTTAACACACTACGTAACAAACGCTATTCGTGCTCATAAAAATCTTCTTTTAAAAATATCTACCTCTTGCTGAATTCTCACACCAATAATATATATAATATTATAATTATAATAATATTCTGTTCCACTGACAGAAAATATTACCAACAAAATGCTACATGGTAGAGACAACCTTGTATTAAAAAAAAGAAAAAGAAATTAAGTGAACATGTATACATTCCTAACTATCAACATTTGTTCTGTATATGAGATCTGAAATACAGCAGTTTCATAATCTGAATAAGAAATTGCCATTACTTTAAAATGCAGTATTGCTCTTTATTAGCATAAAAGTAACTGCAATATAGCACCACACACATTGGTATTGCCAGATGGATCCCACCACTACCCAGAATCAAGTCAAGATTCTTGACCAAAAATTTTATTCCTGCTTATAATGTGAAATGAACGAATGAATAAATGAAAGAAAGAAAGAAAGAAAGAAAGAAAGAAAGAAAGAAAGAAAGAAAGAAAGAAAGAAAGAAGGAAAAAGGTAAGAGAAGAGAGAAGAAATAATCACACGAAGTAGTGAATCCAGTGAAACCCTCACTTCTTCTTAAAGCCAATTCTAACTTTTCCACTAGAATAAAAGATTATCTCCCACTTTACAGAACCTTATTAAAATCTTTTTTCATCTGCTAAAGAGTTTAGCAAATGTGGCTCTACACACTGACCTGATCCTTCAGAAGGCATTATCTGATATGGAAATCCATCTCAGAATTCAAGCTCCAAAGATATGGAAGTTCTCAATGGAAATATACCTGCATATCCTGTAACTCATTCATCTAAGCTATGGTCATCTGAACTACTGAATTCATCTGAACTACCAGAATTACAGAGAACAAAAATTGGGCCATCTAACCAGTATACTAGAAGACGATGGCACATGTGAAACCCTGTTTCAGTGCTATTAAATCACAACTAAAATTGCCAATACCAGATGAAATGATTCTTGCACACAGTAAAATCCATGAAGGGGTACTAATTTCATGGCATGAGATTTCCTCTACCATCTCCCACCTAGGTAAGCAGAACAAAAAGCAGGCCCTCATCAAATTCATGGTTTTTCTGAAACGGGGGCACTTTCAGAGCCCTACCTCTGCACAGCACCCAATTCCCCACCAGCATAGCGGGTCTCACAGTCTGAACCTTCCCAAGAGGCTGGTAGGTGACACCAGACACGGTACCTCTCCCTGAAAGGCCATTATCGAAAAATTTATTACTGAGATTGACACCTCATTTATTTTTCTTTATCTTGCTACATATGCTGTGAAAATCAAGAAAGTAGAGGAAAGATATCAGGGAAAACCAAAACTCCTTTTTTATTGCAGTTTTACCATGCCTTATCCTTTTTTGCTAGAGACCAAAGGGAAAGCAAATTCGATCTGAACTCTCAATTTTAATTGATATTTGTTAGACCTAATACTTAGTTACTATTCCTAGAAATATTAGCCTATTTGCTAGTAAAACCACATGTGTAATTTTACATTAGGCTAAAGCTCAGGCTTCCATAAAATCTTGAATTGATTATGTACAAGAGTATGTGAGTGCTGAGGAATTAGGTGGTTTCAATAATGTTACATGGGAAGTAACTCTTTCCTGAGTAAATCAATAATAAAATAAATATTGCTTTTTACAAGTAACAAAAAGTGCTTTAAACAACTAAGAGGCATAGCTACAAATCAGATTTTTCATGTTGGTCATAAGCTAATTTGCAGGGCTAGGAAAATCTCCTGAACTGCCTGAATGAGTTCAGTGAAAGACAGTGAACAATATGTACGCCTGTGTCTTTTCATGATAAAACACAGCACACTATTTCAAAATAGCAGATCAAATTAATTTGAAAACATCTTAGAAATGCTAAAAACATGGTATGTTTCTGCATAGAACTTCATAAGAACAAGTCTTTGTTCCTGTATTACAATCAAAAGATGTCTACCCTCCAGAGAGTGTGCTTTAACATTTTTCTAATAGGCAATCACTATTTCTGCAAACAGTACATATCACTTTATTTAAAGTAAGTTTAACACAGAGGCTAATTTTACCCAGCAATGGTGCAACTGTTAAATTAAGTGTTTGGGATATCACAGAATTGAAACTGGATTCATGCTATGAGAACTCCCTAAAAATAGCTTTCAAGGTTTTTCTTCTGCTCTGAAAAATGTGAAAAGTTAGGAATATTTTTTTAGTTCTTATATGGCAATTTGCTCTTAGTCCTGCTTTCTCTTTGTCAACATAAGACTTTCTAGGTCCATAAGCCAGGAATTAATGAAGGATGCTAGTTAAAACAATCCTTTTTCATATTATAATAAGATAAACTTAGTATGGAATTTTCCAGTCACAGGGATAAGCACTTGGGTAATTATTATAATTTGCCAGTCAGATTAGCTTTGTTTTATGTTAACTACTGATCAATCATGATTTCTACAGATTGGTTCTTTCACAGTGTTTTGACCAGTAGATGTTACTATTTGCCAGTGGGATCTCACTAATACCAAGAGGAAAGGAATTATTAGACACTGAATAGAAGAACTAATCTATGAAACTTTATGTAAAATACGCAGAACCTCATTCTTGGCATGAAAGACACAGAACCATGATGGGTTGTGATGATCAGTTTCTTTTACCAGTATGAGTAATTATAAAACATTCCCCTTTTGATTTGATTCGATGCAAATAGCCTCACAAAGTGCAAGAGAATTATGATCATTATAGGAATAAAACAATGTATAAGCAGAACAGTGAATGAAAAGACACACTGCAGCATTGTTTCTCTAAAAGAGAAAAGTAGAAAGCATTTTCAGGAAAGCCAAAGAAAGTAAGGAAGTAGAGGACATGGCAAGACATTTTAAATCTTATTTCTTGTCTTTATCTATACAAGATCATTAATTAGTTAATTGCATGAGCCTAGAAATCAGAAATTGCAGGCTTCTCCTCCAGTGTGATGGAGAGAGACATAAACCAGGCTCTTTGTCTATCTCACTTGCTCTGCGTTTGACTTTACAAGAACATAATTCTGTGCACAGGAAAAAAAAAAAAAAAAAACTGCCTCAGCCAAAAGTTCAAAGCAAATATATACAATTAATATATGCCACTAGCAGCAAATAAAACCCCAACATGTACATGTGATGAACTCAAAATTTTTAATATTTTCATTTAGGTTTCTTTCAACTAACTACAAGTTTTCTCACCTTTGCTTTTTTCCTTTTTTTTTTTATTTTTCAAGTTTTAAGGTCAGTAGGCTTTTCTTGGAAAGATTTTTCCACATATTTTTCAAAATTATTTATTTGCTACCTATTTGTTGACCCGCCCCTACCATTTCCAGTGCGTGGCTTACACATGTGTACACAACTACAGCAGGCTGCTCTTGGAATTAGCTGCTCTAAAAGTCACCAACTGAAGCCTTGATCAATCACTGCCCCGGGGAGGAACAGTTCACAGCAAGCAAACCTTTACGTTTTTCTGGCAGATGTTCATGCAGCCATAATACTACAGATATACTTAGTGCAACCTATTGGGGTTCAGCATGAGCACTACCAAGATATTTAAATTCTGTATCTCAAATTACTTCTCCTTTTAGACAGCCTTGCAAAATATAAGTCAAGAAGCTGGTATATTTTAACCTGAGTTGTCTCCCATGTTTTCAGTCTCAGGGGTTAACCCTGATGAGTAGCTAAGAGTGTAGACGCTCTTCCCACTGCAGGCAAGGTCAAGGAAAACTGACTGGTGGTGAAAAAAAAGACTCTCCGTTTCCCCTGCCAGTAGGAAAAAGGTGATGCCATGTCACATCAATCTCAGATGCATCAGGGAGTGGAGAAAAGAAAGGTGTTGGTTCACCACCTAGATAAGAACAAGATGATCTCTCCTTCTGCACCTCAGGGAGAGAACATCTTTGACAAAAAGCAGTAGGAGGAATGCAAACTCTAGCAAAGCCAAGAAAACCATACTGCTCTTCACCAGTTTAGCTTTCTGGGGGCTTTTTAACACTCCCTAGTAGTCTAATTTTTTTTTTTTTAATGCAATCAGGAAGAGAAAACACTCTCTTAAAAAGTAAGTTTTCCTTTATTTTCTTTATGTTTCCTATCATAGAACTAAAATATATACATACATACATATGTATATAACTTTTAAGGCCCTCTGCATTAGCACAACTTTGAAGCCCTGAAAAGAAATTGAGACAGGTCCATCAAAAGAAAAAATATTTTCTCCATCTGTGTCCTAGAAAAAAGCAGATTCTCCTCAGGTTTCATCCTAATCAAATAAACCTCAGTGATTTCAATGAACACATTTCACTTTTCATTTGCCACAGACTAGAGAGAGCCTTTGCACTCAGTTCATCTCAGCTGACAGGCATTAATTTAATCATTTACCATCATGTAAATACACCCTTTTTCTTTAATAGCCTTGTGATTTGGGTAGGGGAGAGGATCAAGGAACAAGGAGATCCAACACCATGTAGGAATCACTTTGATGCTGTTCAGATCTTCACACCTGTACGGGGGTCTGATTTGACAACCAGGAGAGTTTTCAGCACTACCAAGAACAAGAATCAACCAGTGTCATCCTGCAGTACCACCTCAAAGACCACAGAACCACTCGGGCTAGCAGGGACCTCGGCAGGTCCCTAGTCCGGTCCTCGTCAAAGCAGGCTCAACCCCATGAACAGCCTCATGGGCAGCTTTACCCCGTCACTAGAAAAGTTGGAGATGGCACAACATTTCTGGCCCCGCTCCACTGTTGGGCTCTGCCCAGGGGGAAAAGCCATTCCAGAGCTCAAGAGTTGAGGGCAGCATCACGGTAGGGAAGCCTCCGTGGCAGGAAAAAATCAGTATAAACTCAGCCATGCACAGGCAGGCCACAGCAAAACTACACAAATCAAATACATACATATTCTTCTATCTGTGTATCTATGAAGATTACAGTTATTATTTTCATAATTTTGTTACACATTTACCTTTTAGTACCTATGTCATTCTACCCTGTGAAGGCAAATGACTGGACTTTCAACAACTTCATTTTTTTGCCAAAGCAACACCTTTTATAGTGTAATCTGATGACTCTACTATTGTACAATTTTATGAGCATCACTTCACCAACCGTAGTGATATTACAGTTTGTTTATGATATAAACAAGTTAATTGTGTTTTATTGTGCAAAGTATCTGCTGAAAAAAATACTGTGAATACTATGAAGGTGGCAGTGGAATATGTGTAAATACCACCATTTCCTTTTAGAAGTGAGTTGACTTAAGAGGGGATATTTTTTTTAACATTTTCAGAGATCATTTTAATGAATTATTTCTCCTGAAGGCTTTGGCTAGCAGAATGATGCCATATGATAAAATGGTGGCTGCAACCATTTTCTTTACTATTTCCAGGATTTATGGGACAAGCCACAGTTCACACAAAGCTGAAGCACCCACAGAAACAATTAGGGCCTCCCTGTGAGACAGACAAGCTTGCCCGACACAGCCCACCCTCCTTCCCTAACCTCATGAGCAACAAGGTTTGGACGAGCTTTAGATCTTGTGCCTGGGGAACAAAAGACGGGTCACACTTAAGTTTAGGTCTGAGCCTGTTTACTTTGGAGCCTGATGACTTTTTTGAGCAAACACGGCTCAGTCACTGATGGCCCCATTTCTTTGTGCTCCCCGACATGCCCAAGAGCAGGTTCACCCCCCGTTTTATCAGCAGTGCAGACCCGCCGTGCCAAGTCACCCAACGGGCCATTGTGGGGACTGTTAACTTTTCTTCAGAGCGTTTTAATTAGGTAAATAAAAAACGGTAATTAAATCAACATTACGTAATGTGTTTCTGATTTGTAATCTCATTTAAATTAATTAACTGACTCAGCCCTTGTTTAGTTTTTAAAATGCCCTAGTTGAGAAGTGGAGCTCTGGGAGTAAATCCAGTTTTCTTATAGTTGAAAGAAATTCAAGGACCTAGAAACACTTATTAGAACCAAAATAGCAATAAGCACACTTAGCTTTTCAGCTTTATGTTCCACGCACAGATTTATCTTTTTAATTTAAATTCTGTCTTTTGTTTATGTAAAATAAATCACAACATTTATTTATTCAAAATATTTCTTATACAATTTACAAAGACCATATGTTCCTCTTTTTGGAAATTGAAAACTTTTCCCAGCTGTGTTGTAAGATAAGCTGCGTACAGGATACATATATTCACACACATATGCATACGTGCATGCACACACATAAGAACAAACATGCACATACATACACATTTTTAAGTTAAAGGATTTCTGTTTTTCATGGCATGAAACAAATGTTTCCCATACTTCATAATATTAGCTTAGCTCTTTTCTGACATGTACTTTAAGAAGAGATTTACATAGGTATCTTGCCACATGTGGATGAATGTGAAAGAATGAAGTTTCTTTCCAAAACTTGCAAGAATCAGTAGGAAAAGATGAGATATGGATGCTTAATTTTATCCATCTGTGAGATACTGTGGATACCATCTATACTCAAAAACATTCAGAAATTGCTCTTGGAAACCAAGAAACCTTTCACGTTATAGTATAAAGGTCTTTCATTATAGATTCTTCAGAAAACAAAAAGCGGAAGGTAGAACACTATGAAAGTCTCATTTCCAAGATTAGGGGGAAAAAAAGCCATACTACATTAATGAAAAAGTTTGCATTTGCACATAAAATCAGAAATTTGCTTGCATGTATCTTCATCCAGGTAATAAATGGTCCATTACATTATGCTATGAAATACAAGGAATGACCTTCATTCTCATGCAGTGTATCTAGAATTTACAAGCAAGGACTTATGAGCAAGGACTTTACCACTAACTGCCACACAGCCAGGATCTCATTCTTTCTTAGCATTTTAGGACAGTAAAGTAACAAGGGTTTGGGGAGATAAAATGTTTTCCACCACATAAGGTAACATCAGGATAATGATGACACAACCATTAAAAAAAATCCGTTTTGTTCACCATGGGTCTTAGCCAAAGGTTGTTAAAATCAATGGAAAGTAGCTCCAGGGAGCTCTGTATGAAGCTCTTTATGGGAAATTACTTATAATTTAAAAGCACAGAAGAACACATTGTTCAACAGATACCATAAGGTATAACTGCTTCTTTCTTAAAACTATTTTGTATCTTTCATTAAAATATATAGACTTAAAAGCCAGATTCTTCAACCTTGCAAAATAATACACTCACACACTACTATGCTGGGCTGTAACATCACCTAACCAGGAACCAACAAAGTAGATTACATATACTGAGAAAGGCTCATGAGTCCCCTCTCTTATTTTGTACGGACAGATCTCCAAAAACGGAAAGCGCTTTGTATGTTAATTGGCGGGAAAAAAGCAGCAGTTAAACTGAGATGTTACTTCTTTACGTATTATAGAAATTCCAAAATTGAAAAGGGAACACTGCAGTGTTTCATATTTCTTCAAGGCAACTAAGAGCAGCATGAGGTAAGAGCTCTGCCAGTAAGTATGTACGTGTTTAAGAATCCCCTATACCACCACCACCAAAAAAGGTTCTCTTAAAGCCACAATGTTTATGGCAACATTTACCTGAGCATCTTCTAATTTTCATCTATGCTGCACACTGCTATGATGCCTATATATCATAAATTCTAATTTCAATTAAATTCCATGCTATGACTGCTGATAAAACATGATCTCTAGCATAACAGAAGATGGAATGCACTAATAAAAAACCCCAGAGGACAATGGTTTTATTTTCAAATGCACTCCATGTTGCCTATGTTTGTAAGTATTTCGCTTTTTGAGGTTGCCAGTTGATGCCATGTGTAATTTTTAATTGTGAGTCTATTAACTTGCATCTAATAAAGGTGACAGATGAGAAGACCAATAAAAATCATATATTCTTAAGTAATGGTATTTTAACGAAAGATAAGTTTATGAATAGCTATGTCTCAGATCACAGTATCTACATATAATTTGTATGTTATGTTACCATACACTATATATAGTGGATTGAATTGTCATAATCTAAAATGCTTACATGCTGCTTTTCCTATCTGTATTCCCGTATACATACTATAATAAAAATAATTAAATAACTGTGAGAAAGGACAGAGTAAAAGTACCAGATTTTCAGTGAATCAGCGGATACTGAGTAGACAAAGCACAAGAAGCACTGCAGAAAATTACTCCACATTTTCTTACTAGTGGTCAAAAAACTTGGCGGAATTGCATGTGTGCACACAGCCACAGCCGTCTTGTTTATTTTCCAGCATTTAATATGTGAATTGGTAGTAAATGGTAAATGAGAACTGATGGAATGATTTTAAGTAACACTGACCAAATAAATATTTCAGACTTGATCACTGTCTTGATTTTCTGTCTTTGGCCCTTTATGGTAGGTACAAATTATAAATACCTAATCTTATACTTGTTAAAATGCAGAACCGTGTGGGATTTTTGGGGGGGAGCATTTTTTTCTGCAAAAAAGAAGGCGAGCAATCATTTTTTAAAGTACATAACTTCCACAAAAAGTATTCCACTTTAAACCTTGTCTTCTACTTTTAAAAAAGAGCAATTTTTAAAAATATTTTTCCCACAGACTCTCCATCTCGCTATTTGCAATTGTACTGCTATTGGGAGTTATATTGGACAAAATCTATTAGAAAGAAATGCAGCTGTTGCTTTGTGGCTTTCACATGAAAGCATCTGCTTTGTAATTCTGTAGCTTACTGTAAGGTACATGTCTGCATATCCCTCACTTGTGGGGATATCGAAAGAATTAGCATCATCTACGCAGGTGAAATGTTGGTGCAGCACAAACTATAGATTGGGACCAAGAGGTAAAAGGTGCTTTCTTGTTCAATACATAGCAGAGGCTTCTTCAGAAGCTGCTTGTGCTGTCTGAACCTCAGCTTATGAACTAAAGCTGTTGCTTACTTGTCTTAGTCATTTGTACCTAAGGGGACTATATCCTCGTAAAAAGGACAGTACTTTTTATCTAAAAAACACACATATGGACTTAAACTCCAAAGTTTTTATTTTTATTGCATGGTTTGGGGGTTGTTTTGCATGATTAAAAGTTAAGTGTTAATTAAGTAGAGAGAGGAAAAATAAAGATATAACCCAGTAACTCAGAATTTGTGCCAACAGAAAACTGTCACTGGACATGGTAACTTGCCAGTGACTGTATTACTATTTAACCATCCCGAGTTCCTCAGATTTATTTTCCTACCACTGTTCCACCACAACAAGGCCTTGAGAAATATAACACGTCTTTGGAGCTGAGAAAACAAGTACGAACTTACTGAAATGGAAACTCAAGTTTCAGCTGTGACAGAGAGCAAAAAGGGCTACACCACCCCACAGCCAAGACACGAACTCAGAATTAGTAGCCTTAGACATCCAGCACAGCTGCTGGATCTGCAGGAATGGTATTCTTGTTAAACATCCCGATGGGTAGCAAAACAACATAGTGGCTACCCCAAACAGTATTTTTTCCTTTTTGGTAAGTTGGTGGTACCTGTACTCCTGTCTGTGTGTACTGAAATTATAAATGCAGATGGCATTATGGTGATCTCATGATGAACCTCATGAAGGTTTAGGGCTCTGTGGAGGGGCAGCTCTAATGTGTTAAGTATCTAAGTCTATGGTGTAGTCCAGAACACAAACGGATGTGATTACCAGTACTTTCATAACAACTTTTCTGACAGAAACATTTCAGACTTTTCTTAAGATTTCACAGAAAAAAAGCATAGTTTCTTATACACTTATACGCACTTTTTTTCAAGGTACAGTATTAATCATATTTCCCCTGCAAGCATGCAGATATTAGGTTCAAGAGTCAGTTCAACACCTTGTGTGTGTTCAAGTACTCAGATTTCTGCGTACGCATAGTAAATATCCAAGAAAAGCTGATAGCACTGCTTTCTATTTTGCCTGGATAAATGGGTTAAACTCACTTGACCTGAAGCAGTTAGATGAGACACAGTGCACTGAACAGGAGTTTGGGTGTATCATCTGATACAATTATGCCAGCTCCTTTTATGAGAGATTTCTAGCAGATGAAATGGTGTCTTTAACTCAAAACCACCAACTTTTGAGGTTTTGCCTTTCCTACTTCCTCCTGGCTGTCCCCTTCTTGCAGCTCTGCTTAAAATTCAGTCTCCTTTGGCTGTGGCTGCTGCTGAACCCTCAAGAGCACACTACAGTCCACCTGTGCTGTTGGAGAAACCTAATGCTGGTTTAGAAAAGTGTGCAAAGACTGGACTTCACCAAGATCAGCCAATCTTTCAGCAGGTTTTCAGTTCAGGTTTCCATCCAGTTGCTAATATTTGCCCTGAAATACAAACGAGACCCACTGGCCAGCTATACGATAATCGTTAGCTTCATGAACAGTTACAGGAAGCAAATCTCCTAAGCCCCCAAATCCATTTATGTTTTCAAACAGTTTTCCAGGAGAGTCTGCACATCTGAATAACAAGCAGTATCGCTTTAATGTCTACTTAAAAGTAAAATGTGAACAACAATAGAGTCTTTTCAGGACAGCAGTATGATATCAGTAGCAGCAAGAACATGAGAAAATCCAAGTCTCTCATGAAATTCGCCTTGGCCTAGGGCTGTGTTTCTCCACCCAGTGGGTGTGACTGACAGGCAAGCCTTCCAGAATGCCCACTAGTCACACCTCACTCCTGAAGAAAGAGAACCAAACCAAAGCAAAAAAAAAAAAAAAAAAAAAAAAAAAAAAAAAAAAAAAAAAAANAAATGAAAACACAGAACAAAAGGCTGCGATCCCGGATGCAGCAGTGGGGAGCCTGCTCTTCAGCCTGCCTCAAGCTCCCTTCAAATGCTCTCCTGCCCCAAACTCTTCACTCTGTCTACGAGCCCATCCTTTTTTTTTTTTTTTTTTGGCTTTCATTCCGGCAGTGTCTCTGCCTTGGCGCCCCAGCACGCTGAGCTCTCTGGTGCGCCGCACACAGCTGCGCTCAGCGCACCTCCTGGCCTCTTGCGCATCTCCACGCACTGCGGCTCACAGGTCCACAGCACACGTGGGGTCACAAGCTGCAACCTCCGCTAGGAACAGCGGAGAGGGACAGGCTCAGGCAACAACCCGCTTGCTTAGACCTCTACTCCTGCTGCTCACGCTGCCATTCGCGGTCACCACAGCCAAGCCGCTCAGTGTGGCAGAGGTTGCTGAGACAAACAAACCCTCCCGGCACGAGGCTCTCCGGCAGCCCCGGCGCTGATGGGCTTCCACACGCTGCGGCAGAAGCGGGGCTCTGAGCACGCGTCCCTGCGAGCTGCTCGGAGCCCAGCTGGGGAACGCCAGGAATGGCAGCGGAGAACTGCACCACCAGCAAAAGCAACCGCAGGAAACTCAGAGAATGCCAGCATTGATTTCTTGGCCAAGTTTCCAAAAGTGAGTCTGGCACTTACCGTCCTACATACACAATTGTTCAAAATTAAGTTCATGTAACAAAGTTAAAACACACTGCATCCCAAGCCAGTTTGTCTGCTCTAAGTTTAAAAATCTGCATTCCCCCAGGAAACACTAGCACTAATGTATGGCCCCTTTCTTCTATTTTAATCAAATGAGCAATCAAATCGCTTCCATATGCATAGCGATTGATAACAGCATGATGTAAGCATTCAGGAGATGGAAACAGCACATGAAGACAGATTGCCATGACAATAAGAATAAAAAGTAGAGCTTTTTACCAGGTTTAATCTACAGGTCACCAGTTTGTTAGAACATATGCGCAAGTATATAGGAGACAGCTCAAAGAAACACAAGTCTCGACAGCCTGTCACGCTTGCACGGATGACTGTGCTGCTTCCCACATGGACGATGTCTCAGCTACAACTAGCTAGGGGATCTCTGCACAACTCTCACCTATGTCAAATGAAGCCTAATTCGAGTTAGGTCATAAAGTTTGTGTAGATAACAGACAATCACATGAAATACTTGGAGCAAAGGCATACGCCAAGAACAAAAAGAGATGATAGCTGCTTTCCTAAATTTATTAGCATAAGTCCTTCTTAATAATCAACAGATGCAAAAAATGTAATCAATATGTTGCTGCAATAAAAAAATAGACCAGGCTAAACACACATAATAAAAATCACATGTTATGAAATAGCCTTTTTTCAGCAAAGAGACTTTAGAAAGAAGTGTAGTGAATATGGGGCATAACCAGAGGTGTGGTTATGAGGCAAACCCTTTGGACCATATCTTCCCATATTAGTAGTGGAGAACCATGGTAAATTGGCATATCTGGAGTGTATGACAAAATATACTTTTTAGTAAGCTTCTGTACTTCATTAAAGCATCTAGCAGATTGCTGAAATTCATTCAGAGGCTCATGACCAACACCAGAATGGTTTTAATCACCAGAATGATCTTTGAGTTCTTAGCTCAAATAATAAACCACTTTCTAGATTGAAATCTGTAAAAATGGGTAGGAAAGACTAACGCCTTCTTACAGGCATTAATACTAATTTTAACAGTCTGTTCAGACTGAAGACGCTTTGGTTGGTTGGCTACATACATTCAGTCTCTGCTAACAGCAAATGCTAGTTTGCTTATCCACAGGAGAAACCACTTAATCTGAAGTAGTTTTAAAGTAGTAGAGCTGAACACACATAAGTATACCCACAATCTTTCCCTCTGCGAGGCAGATGAGTCAATTTTAAGGACACAAAATAAACAGTAGTAATCAAGATCATCTTGCTGATTCAAGGCGCTCCCAGGAGACTGCTTCCTGAAAGACTCCACAAAATCAAGCTAGCACTCTGTGAAATGTGGTAACTGTGCACCCTTGTTTCATTTTCAGCTTCATGAGAATACAGCTATCCCCACCCATGCCCTGAAGAACGTCCAAAACACTCACCAACAAACAAAACCGGACTACTGTCCATCACTAATTCTCCCTGCTTAGGGAGAAAATATCCCTAGCATGTATAAAGTCACAACTTAGAGGAGCACAAGTGCAAGGGTAAAGACAGACTATCCGCCTTCAGAAGAAAAAGGTAATAGTAATGATTGCTGATGCCATCTAAAATTATAGAGGATTTTTCTTTGCATTATTAAGAGCAGAGGGCATATATGTGTATGCATTACTCCCTGGTATGCAAAGAATTCAGAATATGTGTCCTTTTGTGTGTAGCACTGAAGGAGGCTATCCAAGTGCAATGCTTGACTCCAGGAACTACTATGCTACTACTGTAGTTCTAGGTGCATTATTAACTTTTGGAATAGTACTGGATATGAAATTGTTAAAGATTTACTCCAAGATAACTTACAACCAGCTGTTTCAATGAACTAACAAACAACAACCTGTTCATTTCGTTACCACCTCTTCAGAGACTCTCAAGCTTTCTTCTCCTGTCACCATATGCCCTGCAAATACTCCTCAACCTTGCAATAGGATCTGTATGCCCAAAAGTATATTTCTAATTACGCAGACTGAAAAACACTAAGAACTTCAGGGGTTTGTTAGGTGGCTGCGCAAGAGACAGGCAAATACTGCTCATTACTGAGCAGACTCTTGCTGAAATTTTTGTCTTCTGTCTCTTGCTTGTTGCTGTACCTTTAAAGAAACACCCTTTTTTTTAAAGATGTGCAAGGTAGGGGAGAGGCTGAGCAGATGATGAATAAAGTAAATTGTCTCTTTTGAAGATGGCTTGAAATATGAAGCTGTGCTTTGCAACCTGGGCTTTGATGAATCATCTGAACACAACGCTCCCCCTGCAATCACGCAGCTTTACAACTCAGGCCAACAGTCACGCTGCATTTATGGCTACTATTATCAGCTTTAGCACTTACTCCAAAACCAGGAAATGAAAGCGTTAGGTGAATATCGTAGTCATGAAAGAAATGTTATAGAAATAAAACCGATGGACATACTTTCCTACTTCACCTTCACAAAGTAGAGCAGCAGTCAAACCCACATCAAGAGAAAAAAATTGGTCTTCTAAAAAAAATGTAGACTACTGTTCAGTGCAAGTACCCATCCAATGAGTTTTCAGATATATGTTGGTAAACTTTATGTTCTGAAAGAAATACATTAATTATCAAAAATTTCCATTATAGATATTATTTTAAGGTACATTTTTTTATAGTTGCAGCAGAGTCACAAACATTAATGATGGTGCAGATTCAGCTACAAAGATATGTGGTAACCAGTTCTAAAGGAACTTGACTCTCAAATACACAATAACAGTGTAATTAATAAAACAAATTGCAGGGAGGGGGAAGAGAGAAGCTGTAAATCCTCAAATGAAAAGATTATTATATATCTTTAGCATTTCACATTTCAATAAGCTTTTATCAGAATGCCTCTTAAAATGTTTACTTTTCACTGTGGCAGTGAGTCATTTGCAGCACTGTAACGTATACACATATATTGCCACAAAAGTTCCCCATTGCCGTTGCAGTTATGCTCTGTATACTTTTCACTTAGCTGAATACAGGAGGAGAGAAGGAAAATACAAATGCTGGCATAGGTGATTTTAAGCCTTAGTTGCTTGACCTTTTTGCAGAAGCTTTTGGCATCAGTGACTTGGCAGCCACGGGGAAGGCTAAGCCAGGACAAAGAGGAAGACAGGAAGCAGAAAGCTGGCCATGTCTCCTTGGCAGTCAGTGTTGCAACAGGGTGAAAAACCACCTCATTGCCAAACCAGAAACAGTGGGGGAAGCCCAGATAGTTGGCAAGTCACATACGGCTGTATTGTACATCCTAAACACTAAATGCCTGATAAACTGAAGTGCTATGCCAGAGCCTAATCTATTTAAACCATCTTCTCCTGTACAGGGAAATACTTCATTTGTCCTTATGTATGTGTTTCCTGGAGAACTGAAGCAGGGCCACTACTAGTAAGGGCCAGTAGCTTAAAAACTTGCTCTTAGTTTATTCATTTCAGCGTCTTTCTTCCTCAAAAAATCTGCTAAGACTGTCGAGAAAGGGGATCCCCAACGCACATGTCCCTTTTCTCTCCCTTTTCCTGGGGCATCCCGGCTTCCAGTCACCCCCCGGACACATCAGGGCAAGACCAATGTTGCCAAACTGCATTTGCATCTTTAGAAAATACGTAATTTAAAAATTCTTGTCACACTGGGGACTATTCATTAGGACAGCACTACCTGATTTCTTACCTGTCCCCAAACATCATCTAAATGCTCAGCTTCACCCCCCTCAGGCAGAGGCCTGGAAACAGCTCTCATCCACCTGACATTCACCCAAACCTCTGTGCTGAAGGCAGTTGTGTCAGACTTTGGAAACCTTCCCTGACCTGGGTGCCCTTGTGGTCCTCACTACACATTTTATTTTGAGGAAATACAATGCATCATTTTTTATTTTTTAATGAAAATGCTCCCTATGCCTTCTTACAGACCTGAGTAGCCAAATGGAGGAGATAAAGAGGTAATTAGAAAATCCCTCCAAGATCACCAAAATGAATTCTCACTGCTTGTGAAATAGCCAAAGCTATTAAAAAGTTTCTATCATTTTACTCTCTAAGGTATTTCTGTTCCCTGCTATATTCATAGTCTGGCCACAGCAGAAATATATTTGCACTCTCTGAATAATTTCTCCTAATCAAAGGAGAAGTACGTAACAAAAGCAGCTAGAACATTTCAGTTTATCAAAATTGGGGGACACCATCTGCAAGCTGCGATGTTTTCACCAGCGCCCACTGCCTTGCCCTGGTACCACTTGAGGTTTTTCCTTCCCCTCAAACGAAGTTCGAAGGGAAGGTCCTCTCCCACCCCTCCGACCCCCAGGTCCTGCTGCCAAGGCGATCGTGGTCGAGAGAGCGACTCAACCAGTCTCGTTGTGCTCTTGGATAAACGGAGTCTTTCCAGCCCTCCGGCCCCCAGAGCCTGGCACCCCCAAAACTGCTGCTGAGTGACCCCATGAGGGATGGACGGGGCACAGTGAGGAGCTCCCCTTTTCCACGAGGAACCCGGCACTTGGGCCCTGCAAAACCCGGCAGGTCCTTCCCTTCCCTCCCCAAAACCGCACCGGGGAGCAGAGAAGTCACCGCACTGAGCCCAGCAAGGGGTGGGAAGATCCCATCTAGCGCACCTCCGTGCCTTATAAAACATTAACCAGCTTCACAGAGTCAATTAACTCGTTTTTATTATGAAATCCTCTAACTCCCAGCATTTATAACTCTGCAGGAAAAAAAAAATGGGGGGGGGGGGGGTGTCTTTGGCTGCTTTCTGCATGTCTATGGCTGAATAAGGCTTGAGATAGGAAACTATTTTTCTTTTGCTCTGTGTGAATAATTATCGCACAATTATTGTAATTATATCTGTAAGAACGGTTGTTCGGGATTGTTCTCGGCAATGCCATGCCGTAATGCTGGGAACATTTGTCTTCGTTAATGATCACCGCACAAATGTCCTTTTGTAGCTCTTTAAGTGATTTCACTTCTTTCTATTAATATCCTGTTACTTGCTTTGGGAGAGACCGAAGGAGACAGGCCCCAATTAATATATATTTTTAAAGCAAAGGCTTTTAGTGAAGCCAGAGCTATGGCATTTTAAAACAGGAATTGACACTTCCCCTTTATGACAGCCTAACATTTTCAATGTGCCTTGCTAAATGCATAGAAAGCCCCCAAAATACTTCAAATCTGTGTTTCATAAACTGTACTCTAAGAGAAGTAGCAATAAAGTTTATTACAGACCTAAAGTATCTGCATAAACCCGGTTAATTGAAAAGTGGGTGGAGAAGGCTGCCAAATTAAATGTTTACATTAGCACAGCTGTATTGTAAAAACATTCTGCCCCCTGCGCTTTGTAATTATAAGATATTTCTGGACTGTGTATCTCTGCAAAGTTTATCTCCACTGCCAAGAGTGTTTTGGCACGGAGCGTCTGCAATTTTTGGCAGCCGCCGCGCTCTCCGCGCAGGCAGTATCTAAAATGGCTGCCAAACAGTTATCCTGAAATGTCGTCGACCCAGGGCTGTCCTGTGCGAAGGGCAAAAGCCAGCGCCGCGCTCGAGGCGCCCGGGCTGCGCTCAGCCACGCAGCGCGCCCGGCTTCCGCGCGGAAAGCGGGACCTGGCACCGCGGATCTGTTGTGTCACGTTCGTAAAAAACGCTGGGAAACGACAGTGGGCGGGAAGGAGGACTGATCGCTAGGGATATCTAGCAACTGGCAGGCAGGGGGAAGGAAAAGCGAGGGTAGGTTTCCGTAAGGGAAGCTTGATTTTATTGTTTTAAATTATGCACAGATTTTTAACGTTACTCCCGTGTACACGCCAGAGCTTCGCGCAGGACAGCGCTGTCACCAGACACCAGTGACATCTGATATATAGCTTACAATGAACGTGTTTGCCTACTTTTAAAAGCGGGGGGGAGAAAAGCAACACGCACATGCTTTACCAAGGAAAAGCAGGAAAACTGTACGAACAAAGTGCTGCTTCAGGTTGCAAGCCTTTGCTGTGCCCATGCCTTCGTATCTATCTCCTAGAGGCTTTCTTATCCGTCCTACGTGCAACCAAAGCTAGAACCACAGTGGTGCTGTCCTGCGCCTCAGTATAGAGACACTATTCCTCCATCAGCAAATCAGATATAAGTTGGGAAACGCCGTGGGTCCACTTTACTGTTCTGTGATCATAACTGACCGTGAACGGAGCAGGGTAGTTTTCAGCTTCAGCTGAGACCACTATTTTCACATAGCACTTTCTCAAGAACATCAGCAGTCTGGATATCCACGGGTGATATTTGATCACACCATGATGCTTCCTCCAAATTTCCTTAAAAAATTCATAAAATATGATGGGGAATTTATCATCACTTGCAATTGCAAATAAAATAGGAAACCGCCCTGCAAGCTGTTACTTTTCAGTAGAAGAATCTCGAACTTACTAAGGCAGTAAGTGAACAGAAAGCTTCTCTTGGGGGTGCTGTCCCTGTCTGCTTGCTGCCTTGAGCCTCCCTATCAAATATCATTATATAACAACTTCTGAACAGGAGCTTTTTATGAAAACACTTGTTAGCTGATCCGTGAACTGTTCATTGTCTATGGTCGTTCTGCTGCACCAGAAGACTTCAAATCAAGTCCAATCAATTATTTATTTAACGTTTATTTTATTTCTAATCCTTCCTAACCTATCAAGCAAATCTTTGTCCCTGTAAATACAAAGAGACATTCACTGCGATGATTCTGTCCACTCAAAAGGCTTCTGAATTAGGGGACTTTCACCCTCTGTTTAATTAGTAATCAGGGTCAAAGTCACATGGTTATGTTGATGTCCTTGTAAAGTACCGGTGAACCCAGGTTAAGGTTCCAAAGAGCATGGAGACTGCATCAGCATGAAATTTCAATTGGCCTGTCCTCTATTAATATTTAATAAGTGCACCTTTCAACTGCTCCCTACAAAAAGAAAAAAAAAAAAAATAGCAGGGGATTATGTTCAAAATATTTTATCAGTCAGGTATGCCTGGGGGCATCTTCTTCCATACCAAAGAATCTGCCCTTGTTAATCTCCCCTGTGTAAAACAATCCCTCTACGAAAGTTATGTCATTTTCTCTACCTTATCTGCTGCTCACAGCCTATACATGAGGGTTTTTTTCTGTAAATGCTATGCCACTCTCCCTTCCAAATTCATGTGCGTATTTAAAAATAAATCTCTACCTGTTTGCCATCTCCCATCCTCGCGGCGTTAACAAGGCAGTATAACTTTCAGTTATAACATTAACAAATATAGCCCCTGCCACCCTATGGAAGAGCAAGTACTTGGTTTAGGAATCCGAAAACTTCCATTTTTTGTGTAACTAACTGGATTGAAAAAAGTATTAGAAGTGCTTGAGGATACACTTCTGTTCATTTTTTAAGGACAAAAAAAAAGATACATAAAAGCACTCTTTCAAGCTCAACTTCCAGCATTTCCCTTTATCTTACCAGTTTGATGTCAGACCATCAACCAAGGGTAAAGATTGCTACATATTAGCATAATAGCTTTATCATTTGTAACAGTAAGCAAAGGAAATGCAATCCCCCGTGCCCAGTTTCTGTATACTACTGCAAGAAGTCTTGGCTAAAAACAAAATGAGCAAATTTTATCCAAGAGTTCAAATAACTCTGAAATCCAATTTACGGTATTTTTAAAATGTGCTTTTATTTATTATATTATGTTATTATTTTAATTTTACTGCTCCAATTTTAATACTTCAGAAAACATGCTTGAATCTTAGCAATTCTACTGGTATGTTTAGAAAGGTACCTACCATTTGATTCACATTTCCACTGGCAAGTACTGGTGTTCTATTTGGATTCCTACACTATTCAAAGGAAAGCGGAGTGAAATTTCAATGACAGTCATCACTTGCCTGTGTTCTCTTCCTTTTGCTGAGAGTGATCAAGACAGAAAAATCAAAAGGAATTCTTCCCTTTATTAGGAACATCACTATAGATCTTTCAACTTCATGGGAATGTTGCAAGACCTCTTCAGCTATCTGCTAGATCTAAGCTTCACAAAAAAATATTGGAAAGGACATTGAAATATGTACTTGATTTCCTCAAAAAAGAGGAAAATGTTATCTCAAGCTAATTCTGTTATCAACTCACTCATCCTTTATATCTAGAAATCTCTGATATATCTTTAAGCATACTAAAGCACAAAGGACACACTACAAGATACCAGAATCAAGGGTAGGAGTACAAACTTTTTCTTAGCTCTCTGGACCACCTGCAACTGCTTGTGGCTGTTTCTCCATACCCTGCATCAAGTGAAGCTGATGTCTTAAAGACTTGCATCTCGAAGAGGTATGACTCGAAGAACTGAACTGATACTGTATCGGTACCCTTGAGGCATCTGTAAATGTAGGCATTAATACAAGGAGGGACAAATGAAAACTTTCATTTTACTTGGAAAACCTATTCCAGAGTCCAAGTTGTTCATGGAAGATGATCCAAACTAAGTGCTCCTATGGGAAGGCAGCTTTTCCACTCACTACCATAGCTAAACTCTTGCTGCCTTTAGCTCACCCTCGGTAGTCCTTTGGTTCTTCCCTGGATTCACTGGAAAGGTACTGAGCAAATCTAAAATAATTACCACAGTTTTCTTCAGCAAGGGTCATTTCCCTAGCAAGTGCTAATTTTTCTTTCCCTATTTATTTAAGGAGAAAAGGGATATAAGCAAAGATCATAAGGTTTTTTTATATATATAACGAGAAAGAATTTATACACCCAAATGACTGTTATCTTTTTGTTTGGTCAAATTATGATCAAACTGCTTTTTAAGAGAGCAAGTTTTAAAAATTTCAAGACCAAATGTAAAAAATAGGATAGAGTAGGAAAAAAATAGAATGGAAACTTTTATGCAAACTTAACAGTGATCAACATCTGCTATATAGTAAACTATTTAAACAGACACAAGCATTTTTTCTTCTGCTTTGTAGAAGAATTTTCTGCTTTGTTACAAGCTCTTCATTCTCTATCTATACACCGAGTTTCGTTTCCAATTTTGGGGGAATTATTTTCTATTGGTATTTTAACTAAAGCCATGAAATTTGTCATTAATATTATTTACGAGTCTTAGAAAAATACGTTCAGGAACTGAAAATTTTGATGTTTCTCTGTGAAAGTGACCTTTCTTTCCTTATGAGATCTTTTTCTGCATTTGAGTAATGGAAGGAAAAATAAGGAAACTAGCTTGTTTTTAGAAACAATATAATGTATTTTATGTAATAAAACATAACTGCTTTGTCTAAAAGCATTAAAAAATCTTGTGATTTTTATCTAGTCTAATATATTTTGTTTTCTTAGTGAATTGCAAACTTTAAAAGGTGTTTATATTTACAAATTCAGAGGCCCATCAAGAGGAACTGTTGACAAAATAACACTGAAATCCCATCAGACAACTGCCCTATCAGAAACTGAGTTTTGGCATTAATTTTGTAGATAGATTATATCACATATTCCTATGATCTGTACAGTATATGCAGGCTGCCTACAGCTCCAATGCAATATCTCTTCCGAGCATTTCTCACCATCCACTGACTCATTTGGTACAGTTGAGTCCAACCAAAAGTTTTCAGTGGTCCTTTCTGAGTACTCTCTGACCTAAAAGTGGGGTCTTTCGTGAAGGGAGCATTCACAATACAATCATTGCAGTACTAAATTTCAGGTAATGAAAAGAAAAAGACAAAAAGATGATTAGTAAACATTAACAATATCATTGTCAAAGACTTAACATTTACTAGTAGGCAACTGCTTGAAAATGTGGCTTTAATTGTACATACATATTTTTATTCATTAAAATGAATAACCAATAAAATCCTGCACTATGGTGTCCCAGCCTCATAACAGATTAATAAAGTTTCTTAAAGCTTTTGGCAGGGGGCCAGCACAGTCCATTAACTCCTTGCAAGTTGTAAAAAGAAGTAAAGTCATTTCAGGCTGCTTTGTGGTTATGAATGAAACAGCAGGCAGTCTGTATGGAAACGTCACTTTGGATATGGCATTGGTAATGGATGCTTTGCTGCTCAATCAAAGCAGTATGGGGATAAGTTAATGCACTGAATCGCAATCTAAACCCTGATGCACTGCAAAGCTAATTTCGTTAAAAGTGGAGGGAAAATGGTAAAAGACTTCACATTATGAAGATCTGTTTATTTTCCTAATAGGCTGTCACACTGCATCTGGATAAACCTGCCCACTGTGAAACCAAAAATTACACAATGTTTTCAGCTATTCTAACTATTTTGTAAGATTGCTTAAGAGAATCAGTCACATTTTGGGGTATCTCTATTAACACATTCAGATAAGCATATACAGTATCATTTTGCTTTATCTTGCCCTTTTCTTTCTGAAATGTACAAAATGTTCCAACTTGATAGTATCTCGTACACAAAGGAGCGTAAACAACTTCAGCAATTGGTAACTAAGTGGCTGTCTTTAACCCTAACAATTTGGATTAAAGTGCTATACTTTCCCCTTAAGCTCTGTAAGACCATCTGTTCTCCCTTTTCATGACATTACAAACATTCCCCTTTGGAGAAGAGATTTAGATATTTTGAAGTGTTTTTAGAGGAAAAGGCAAACTTGAACAGTGTTGTGTATTCTGAGAGCTATCCAACATTTTCCAAGCAAGGGAGCAAACGAGGTGTAGTATTAGTGCACTTTCTTTAAGGCATGCCCAGCCTTTCCTCTTGCCGTATCAATAAGCATCAACACCCACTGGAAGACTGAAAACAAATTCTGGAGTAACAGTATATACTGAAGACATTTTTTGAAGGCACAGTAGCTGGAAACAACTTGAACAAAAAATCAGCACACTCCTCAACAAAACAATTACAATGTCACACACTGCTCACTGATGCCGCAATAATAGTTTCATGTATTCTGACAACAATTTCAAATGCAAAACTGAAAGTTACGTAAAATTTCCAGTGTGCAAACATTCCCTGGAGGGTTTGGGAGGGACAACCGACTAATCAGCTGGAATGATATATTCATCTTTTACCTCTGACAACCCAAGCTCAAGTGTGGCTTAAATCACAAATGCAGAAGTTGTTTGTCTAGCACCTAGTGGGAATTTGCCACATTACAAAACCACAAAATGTGTTAAAATTAGCAGTGTCTTCAGAGGACGCCAAGTAGTGAAACAGACGGGTTGCTGAGGCCAAGGGTGAGTGCAGCAGCGCTCACTACAAAAGTAGCTTACAATTCCCTGACACAGCTGTGTCAAATTCCTCCTCTGCCACTGGACACCATGCATTTCACCCACAAACAGCAATGACACTTTCTAAACACACTGCCTGACAGTCTCAGTTGCCAGTGTATAGGGCAATACTCAAAAACTCAGCTTTACTCCTGTAAATGCATCCACATCGTTTACATTACATGAAACATTTATCCAGGATCACACCTTTCTCATTCAAAATACAGCAAGCAACCTGGTTATCTTAAGATTTTTCATTGGCTGAAGATAGCACAGAGAAGAAGACAAAGCCATGTTAGAACAGCTAATAAATTAGGTGGCCCCTCAAAAGTGCACTTAAATCTAGGCAGTGCACAGCATTCTACTCTCAGTGACTCCAAGGTAAACTAAAAATAATTCTACTGACTTCATCAGAGTTAATCCAGATTTATGTGGCCAATTGCAAAGTTTGGCCCAATAATTGCTTTCACACACAACTGAATTTCAGCCATCTCTGAGATATGCTTTTTTAGCTGCGTACGACTCACAGACGCCACAGTGTATGAGCCTAACCTAATAAATCCATACTGTTGAATACACATCTTACTTGTAAGTAGTCATATTCAAGCCCGATGGGATAACTAGAGAAGGAAGTAAGAGATTCCACTTCAACTTCCCTAAAATTGATCTTTCTTACAGAAAATAATTTTCAAATCCTAGCAACACATCTGCAAACCTTGCTATTGCAAATATTGCGATATCTGAAAATGCATGGAAATTTATCTGTGAATATTTATATCTGAAAATTTATATCTGAAAATTTATATCTGAAAATGCATGGAAAACTTAAGCTGGACATGATACCTGTATCTAAGATGACTGGTTTCAAGTTCTTGGGAGTCTTAGGAAAGAATTATCAAATTTCTTTTGACCCTTATCTGAAATGTGAGTTTTTTTCTGCAAGCTTGAAGGGAACTGCACCATGGCCCAAGAAAGATATTTTGAAAATCCCTCCAGTTAACTTATGCACAAGATTATTTGATATCATAGGGCACCTTCATCTTCCCAAAACACCATATTGTGTTAGTACAGCCAGGCCCCATAAATCACAGGCAGAGAAATCCGTAACAAAGGACAGACATCTGAACAAATGACTCTGAACACTTTCTGTAAACCCTGTGTTCTCAATTGGATTTCCAAAATGAGAGTCCTGTCCTCAATATTCTCTCCTTTCTAATAACATGATGGCCAACGTATGAGCATTCAACATGAGACAATTCCAACTGCTCATTCACACCACAGAAAGCATCAGTCCTTTGGTTTTAGCTTTTTGTTGAAGAAGTGTTGGGGGCTTTATTTTGTCTGGGTTTCTTTTTAGTCTAAGACTAAAAAAGAAAAAGAAAAAAAAAAAGAAGCCTTCTCATCTGCAGTGAAAAACAAAAAAGAAAGGAGGAAAACATTCTCAAAAAGTTTTCGTTATATATATATTTATGTGTATATATATGATGGTCACTCTCAGAAGTTTGGAATGCTAAAATAGTCCCAGAGAGAGAGATGAATAGGTCAAGTACTCTGGTTGTACCATGGCTAACAATAACCAGCCTACCCAAAATAAAGGTAGGGAAAGATCTTATATGAAATAGTATAGACTCTTTTTTTCCCTAATAAACGAAAAATGCATTTCAATTTTGTTTAATGCTTTTTATATTATAGATGGATGACTCCAGCTCTTGTTTTACTGCTTTTAGGATTAAGTCCATGATGAGAAATTCCCAGATGACTGGAGAATAGTCTGCACTAGATCTCAGGGTAATTTCTTTTGCAGATGAGACCTCATGAGGTGTGGCCTGGGCACAAACCACACATTAATATTTTGCTCAAAGCTTATCTGTTTGGCCACCTTTTTATTTGCTAGCTTTCTTAGTCTATACAAGAGAGCACTGCATGCCAGTCAGTGAACTGAAGCAATCCCTTCCCAGTTCTCCCATTCTTATGTGCCTCTCACCCATGGAGGCAGGCAGCTGGAAGCCACATCCCACCAGTGTCCCACTCATTTTGGAGAGACTTCTCTCTCCAAAATCCTGGGGAGAAGAACAAGTGAAAGGTGCAAATGATGCTTTGCTGATTGGCAAGAGAAGCAGCTGTAGCCAGATCCACTCACCTCGATGTCCATCCAAGAAATCTGGAGTCTCAGCAGGAGGGAAGACAGGGCACAAAGCTGTGACTACCATGAAAAATCAGAGGCTAGGCTGGCCTGAGCAAGGGGCATGGCTGGGATGCAGAGCAGATCTGCAGGAATCGGCTCCCTCCAGCTATGCAGGGGCAGAATCACCCTAACACCTACCCGTGGTTCAATGACAGACGCAGAGTCCTAGCAGGAGGTAAATGACTCTCCTCCCCCCAAACATGGACGATCTGATCTCCCAAGGACTTGGGTGGTGTGCACTGCCAAACAAGAACTGGTAAGGGACTACTTCTCCTGTTACAAGTATCATCGGGTCATGCATCTTCAAGAAGAAATGAGGCCTGTCCTCCTGAATGAACAGACCTTGCTATGGGTTCATAGCTCAAAAGCCACTTGCTGATTTTAGATTCATTTCTGTCCAAATACCACTATAGCAGGACCTCAGAGTGGCATCCAGTAGTTAATTAGACTGAATCTCTACCAATACAATGTTAATCCCTCAACACTACACTCTTACCTCTCCTTGCATAACTTATACCCACATATTGCAGTACCGCACTGACTTTTCCATTTCGCCATGCTTCAGGAATGTCTAATGAGTCACAATCTGTCTGGGTGCCTTCAGAGAGTCACAGCCTTCCCCAAAGCTTCTCACTGTATCCAGGTGTAGCAACAAAATGGTAAATTAAATCATGCACTGATCTCCCTCTTCGACAATACCTTGGCACAACGGAGCAACAGGTGAAAACTGTATCAGGCAGCATTTTCAAGATCACTTCTCTTTTGAGAGAGACCTTAACAGATCAAGAGAGTTAGCTCTTTTTATTACACATCATTGGACTCAGTTTTTGTAAAGGATTCATTTTAAGAAAATGTTAGGTTTTAGAAAATGAGCAGGTCGTAATAAAATAAAAAGAGGTGAGTACATTTTAAAGAATCCACAGATAATGGAAGAACTGTACCCATGCTGCTTTTAGACCTGTTACCTAGGTATGTGTTTCATAAATACAAGAATTTAGGATTATTCTCAGCATCACTTAGAAAAAAAAGTGGTTTTATATTTATGAATTTATAAATTATATATATTCTTATAATCAAACATTTCTTTGAATAGAATCATAGAATCATAGAATCATAGAAGAAGGTTGGAAGGGACCTCCAGAGGCCATCTAGTCCAACCCCCCTGCACACGCAGGCACACCTAGAGCACGTGGCACAGGGCTGCATCCAAGCGGGTCTTGAAGATCTCCAGAGAAGGAGACTCCACAACCTCTCTGGGCAGCCTGTTCCAGTGCTCTGTCACCCTCACAGGAAAGAAATTCTTCCTTAAGTTCCCGTGGAACTTTTTATGCTTCAATTTGTGGCCATTTCCTCTGGTTCTGTCAGTGACCACCAGTGAAAAGAGGCCAGCCCCATCCTCCTCACTGCCTCCCTTGAGGCACTTATAGACACTGATTAGATCTCCTCTCAGCCTTCTCTTCTCCAGGCTGAACAGGCCCAGCTCCCTCAGCCTCTGGGCAGAATTAAAGAATCATAAGTAATCCTGAGGGATCCTTGTGTAAATTTTAGCTCTTTTTTGTTTCTCAATCATTTCACCATGTGAAAATCAGTTCTAGAGATGAGTTTACTTGTCTATGCCAAGTGAAAACAAATATTCCTAATAGGATAAATGGGGCCTCTCCTAATACAGCTAACTTTCCTTGCCTTTCTCTTCTTCCCTCTTCTTCCTTTTTCTTGTTCTGAGTTTTCACTTTACTACAGCATTCATATGCCTTTTCTTTTGCTCTTCTTCCCCGCAAACTCCCACAGATTCCTCCTTTCCTCCAAAATGCCATATACTTGCATACTATTTATTCATTGGCATTAGACGTTTATTACAAGAGAGGTCTCCTGATACGAAAGGGATAGAAAATAAACTGAATGCTATGTCACACAACTGTACGGCCATCTCTTTAGTACACAGTAGGAACACAAGATGCAGAAGTAATGCATGCCAAGTGATGCCAATGAACATGGTTAAAGCAGTAAAGGGCAGCTCGGGGAATTGCTGCACACAGTGCTTCCCCTGGGAATGCTGCAGGAAGCAGGGCCAGCACAAAGAGAGCATCCACCTCACCACGTCATCCCTCATAATGTTACTGCCTCGTCTTATTTTAAATGCTGATTGGCATTATGTTTTTCTGATGATAATCACAAAACGTGCACTTTGTAATATTGTGAAGTATCAGGCCTAGGTGATAATCTTCCTCCTTCTCTCAGACAGCATTTGTCCTAAAGCATAAGGCCTGATAGCCTTCCTCTTTTTTTTTTTTTTTTTTAATATAATAATAATTCTGTCACAACAGCCAAAGCTGCAGAGTTTACAGGCATTTCTTCTGCTAGAGCTTCAGGTCACTTAGCAGTCACTGGAAAATTATCCAATCTGCCTCCGTGGGCCTCAAAGCTGCCTTAAGAAAAGATGCACAAACATACTGTTCTTAGATTGGTCTAGACCACTTTACACATACCAGCTGGCAGCGTCTTGTCATTATTCATAAATATGGTGTAAGAAATAGCTGCTTCCCAGATTTCATATGAATCCCAAATATAAGTGCCCACATTCGGCTGGCAAGCTCAGGCTAGTTTATGCAAACGATTTAAAACCTATTGGAAATGTAGTGAGCCACTTAACTGGTGACCTTACTATTTGACTACATAATTTTTGCAAAAGCTGTAGCCTGGCTGGACCTGAGAACAAAAGTGGCCATTTTGCAGAAGTGATAGTTACATTTGGTATTGGTTACAGTAATTATGCTTGAAGAGGTTGGAAAAAAACTCAGGCAAGGAATGCTGTTTTGTCTGTGTGGTATTTCCCTCTGCAAAATGCTTCACAATTCTAGAATATGTACCATAAACACCATTAAGAAACTAACTTTATGGACACTCTTTTTCGGTAGCAATCCTAGTAGAGATAGCTGATTCCTACCCTGGAAGAATAAAATATCCTGCACCTTGAGGTGGATTCAGCAATTCAGGTGTATCTTACATGTAAACCAAACTTAAGTTTAAGCACATTTCCTCCCCTATTGCTTTTTTTTTTTAAAGAATAGTAAAGGGGAAAGCACCAAAATTAGCTTTGAATTCTACTCATTTTTGGTTAACAAGATTACTTTCCTTCTTCCCCTCCTTAAGCGCATCCTTGTTTTGGGAAACATTCCATCTGACATCTAAATCTTTCAAAGATGCAAAAAAGAGCTTGTGGTTTGGCTCTCAGATTGACTTTGAGTGGATAGCTTCTGAAAGAACTAATTTATTTAGAATATTTCATCAAGATTATAACTGATATTATGCAGTTGCAGGTTTTTTAGAAATGAGTTCCAGCATGGTTCAATCCTATTTGTAACAGCATCTGAGAATAAATTAGTTTAATAGATTTTTAACTATGTTTTTGGTCAAAAGGGGGAGTTCATCATGGATACCTTCTAGTATTCAGTACTCTTTCTTTTTGAAATCCATTTTTTATAGGTAATAAGCAGTCTCTGGCACTACGTGGTCTCACAAAACCATATGAAGCTTGCCAGGTGGTCAGGTTTCTCCTGTCAGCCATGCATGCATACCTGCAAAGCAGCTGTGCAAAATGTGCTCCTCTTCCTACCCAGAAAACCTGCTTCCTGAATATTCAGGAATATTGAGCCAGCACATCTCCTGGCACTACAGCAAGGCTTTGAAGAGCATTCTCTGCTGACCCGAGTTCCCAGCTTTACTATTCAGATCAATAACCACTTTTGAAAATCTCACCTGAACCTGATTCTACTCTACATGTCAGTTTTTATCCTCTTCGCACTGCCACAGTCGCACGCAGGTGACAGTGTGGCTGATCTTACTCAACATTAAACACATAAGTCAGTACCATTTTTGAATGAATCCTAGCAGCAAGGCACAAATCTCTTCCATGCACTGACCCCTAAGCAGAATTTGGATGGCACAGTTTACCGGTGCTGGTGGTTTAGCCCGGGTCTCTCTTTCAGTGTATGGGAGCTGGAACCCTTTTCTCTTTTCTTCTTTCCTTCCATTTTCACTTTCTTTTCTTCTCCTTTTCATAACTGCAAATTCCTCAACTGGGTATGGCAGCCCACCGCAGCTGGCACCAAACACAGCAGCCCCTCCACAGGAAAATTCCACATGTGAATGTCAACATCAGCATGGGGATCTTAAATATATTCTCACGATCAATGAAGTTCACTCAGAAGACAGCACACTGAAAAATTTTCTGGTCTTTTTATTACTATCTGTTAACACGGGGAACCTTCAAAAAAAAGAGAGAAAGAGAAGAGAAAGAGAAAGAAAAAAAAAAAAGAAAGAGAAAAAGAAAGAGAAAGAGAAAAAGAAAGAGAAAAAGAAAGAGAAAGAGAAAAAGAAAGAGAAAAAGAAAGAGAAAGAGAAAAAGAAAGAGAAAAAGAAAGAGAAAGAGAAAAAGAAAGAGAAAAAGAAAGAGAAAGAGAAAAAGAAAGAGAAAAAGAAAGAGAAAGAGAAAAAGAAAGAGAAAAAGAAAGAGAAAGAGAAAAAGAAAGAGAAAAAGAAAAAGAAAAAGAAAAAGAAAAAAGAAAGAGAAAGAAAAAGAAGAAGAAAAAGAAAAAGAAAAAGAAAAAGAAAAAGAAAAAGAAAAAGAAAAAGAAAAAGAAAAAGAAAAAGAAAAAGAAAAAGAAAAAGAAAAAGAAAAAGAGAAAGAAAAAGAAAAAAAGAAAGAGAAAGAAAAAGAAAAAGAAAAAGAAAAAGAAAAAAGAAAGAGAAAGAAAAAGAGAAAGAAAAAGAAAAAAAGAAAAAGAAAAAGAAAAAAAAAAGAAAAAAAAAGAAGTCTGCTTTGTTATATCTTCATCTTTTGGCTTGGTGAAGCCGGATATGAAGAACACGTTTTTTATGCTGGAGGTGAGGCTGGAAGCCGCAGCAGATCTCTGCCTGGCGCACAAAGCTCTCACGCTCGCCAGCAGCCGCAGGGCTCCCGGGCCGGCGCTAGCTGCCTGCCCTGCGGCTCTTCCTCAGGACAGGGGCTTTTAGGGCACGGCCTGATGCGCGCTCTCCCTCCCTTCCCTTCCCCCAGACGCCGCCTTGTCCCTGTCTGGGCTGCACGCAGCTGGAGCGAGCGCCTCGGGATGGCACCCCCGGCACCCACCTCTGCGCGGCCCTCGCGCTGCCCTCACACACACGCTCATCCTGCGATGAAGAGCAACCCCACCTGAGCAAACCCCCGCGCTCATAAATCTGCTGCCACAAACAGGCTTGGTTTCAAGTAAAAGAAAAGACCCAAATGATTTTTTTTTCCATTGTGCAATGGAAAGATTAACTCCCTTGAGAGCGGGTTCTCATTCCGAAGGTGTGCTTCCTACCTCCATTGTCTTGTTTTTATTAATGAGAGGTTGATAGCAGGTCTTAACTTAAGAATGATTGCTGATGGTGAAATGCAGTAATTATATGTCTTATGACAAAACATGAAGGTGCATACAAGAGAAGTGCATAAAATGCCAACTTAATCTCCCTCATATAAAAAGGAATGCTTTACAAGCTGGCAGATCTTCAACTTGGGTAACAAAAACCCTTTCTTCTTCTGGCCCAAGAAAGAATGGGTTAACAAAAGCAAGAACTAAAATCTCTATTTTCCCCTCTCTCTTGTTCACAAAATATAGTATTACAGGACTTAAGGAATTTGAAATGCTATGATGTGAAAAGCTGTGTGAAGCAAAAGAAGTCTCCTCTGATAATAACAAAACAGTCCTATTTGAAAGCAAGTTCATAAGCAGTTCATAATGAAGGCCTCTGAGATCTATCATTTTCATTATATTAATTTAATTCAAAAGCAAAAAAAAAAAAAAAAAACAGAAATCCTAGGTAAAGGGCAAAAGGCATTACGGTTGGAGAAGTTAAACTAACAATGCATCCTGTTTAAAAAAGAGGGAAAAAAAGAAGAAAGAAAAAAGAAGGAGCAACAACAAGAAGTGGTAGGCAAGTCAATAGTGTTAGTACTATTTCTGCATGACTGCGTTTTCTCATACAAGAGGCACTTCTGGACTATAATGAGACTGTGGTAAAGCATCTGCATAGGGATTAGGGACCCAGCAACACTGTGAATGTTCAGTTCAACATAAACAGGCCACTCGCTTAACTCTGCGCTCGCCACTGTTCCCCAGCAGTACACGAGAACCGACAGTTTTTAATTACAGGGATGATCAAAAATTTATTTTCTCCCTGGGTTGTGACAGATATTTTACAATCAAAACTCTGTAACTGTAAATTGTAAATTACAACCAGTCTGAAAGTTTTGGACCCATGTACTAGACTACATCTGTGGGACTGAAAGGCCATTTGATGACAGTCAATACATATGAGAAGTGTCCAAACAATAGGAAAAAGAGACACACCACATAGCACAATGTGAACAACCTGAGATTCTAAAACGATACACAGAAATGGAACATTTAGCCTAAATTTCAGGAAAATTTGGGGTTCTGTGGGACATACTGCTGTGTCTTTGCCCAAAGGAAGTGGTACTGCACCTCCTTCTGCATAGCAGAGTTCATCTGTAGAAACAGGAATCTTTGTGATATGCTTTTAGAGACATTTGATTAGAAGAAGACACAATTCTCCACTACACAAACATAGCACTGCATAGTTAGGAACAACACATTTTTGCCCACGGATTTAAAAGGAGCCCCAAAATGGTAAATTATGCGGGTCTTACTATTGTGTCTCACTAAAATACTTCTTGCTTTGAGTTTTCTGATTTTGCCCTTTTTCACTTAAATCACACCTCCAAATGGCAGACAACCAGACAAAGCACAAGCTCGGAGAGCAGCAGCACAACACAATTACAGAGTTTCCTGCAGCCAAGTGAAAACAGTTATTCAGCAAACTAAACTGCTCCCCCACTAAAGACAAAGTATACAAACTCCTGCTAAAAGGCAAAAGAAAACCACTAATTGCCTGAGCTTAGAAAGCTCCTTCCCCCATGGGCAGGTTATTCTGCAACTGTCAATTAATGGGTCTCGTGCACATTCCGCTGGCTGCAGTCAGACAGGGGTTCTGCGCCACGCACCGAGGACAAGACCCCGGCCCGCCGGCCCAGTCTGATACAGCAACTCTCGTGGGCGTAAAGCGGCTTTATTTAAATGTTTTATAAGCTTGCACCCAGACCCCTCTGTTTAAGTGCTGCCCTAGTTATAGGGGATTCAGCCTTGCTCAGGACAGTTTTTAGACGGAGTCGCCACGAGCTGCCAGTACACAGCTGGGGATGCCCTGAAGCGGGGTAGCCTTCCCCAAACCGTGACTGTCTGTCCTGAGCCTGACTCCTTCACCAAAGCGATGAGTTAAGGCAAGGAGGTGTTAGTTAGTGAAAGCAGCTAAAAAACGCCACATCCTGCTCCAGCACAAGCAGTTCATCTGGTTCACATATTCAGACATTGTATGCTCGCTGCCTTTTTTTTTTTTTTGACTCCCCTGCAAATGAAACGTTCACATTGTGAAGATATATCTCAGCTTATCAGAAATGCCTGTTGCAAGAGAAGAAGAAGAAATCCCTGAAATACCAACTTTAAAGCACACAACCTTCTTCGGGAAACAAATGTTCTGAAGATGCCGGATGGTAGGTTCCTTCTTGGAAGGAGCGTCTGTCAGGGGTGGCTGACTGAGGAGGAGAAGCTGAACGGGTCCAGCCTCAAGCCTGTGTAATGCACCTGTACAGCCGTATAATTAAATGTGAGAAAGCAAGTTGATAGCAGCCTCGTCTCACAGGCCCATCACGTCTGCCACAAGACAGGTGACTAGCCAGGATTACCAGGCTCAGCGGTGGTTTTATTTACATCTCGGCCTCACCAGATGATTCTCAGCAGAGCAGACTGTTTATCTAGCAAGACAGGGTAGTCAGAAGTTCCTAGAACTACCACCTTTTCCTTGTTCTCACTGCTTGCTACACCCTCTTCTGGCATCGAGCCTTGCAACAGACTGCAAGCTCCTTAGGGCAGGTATTACATTTGCCCTGCCTTTTCTCAGCGTCCAGTGCGATGAAACCATGAACCCAATTCTCATTTCTGTGAACCTTTCAAATATAAAAGAAACAGGCTGGGGAACTGTGGTCTGATTGTCGATTGCTTCAAAGGTTTTAATCACTTTTTCTTTTGACCTCAGGCTTTTACAGTATGTAGTGGAAACTGACTTAAAACATGTATAAGTTTTCTTAAAAAATAATATTTTTAGAGGGAAATCACAGACAAACGATCCTGTTGCTCCTGTTTCCCCCTTACAAGTATAGGCATTCCTTATGCTCACAACTCATTCTGAAAGAGATGGAAATGGCACTTTCCTAATTGCTCAGCTGATTTAAGCACTCCTTGATGAGAGGGGAAACCTTTTGTTTTTTTTTGATTAAACCTTACAATTTATTATCTTGAAGGAGGGGAAAGATCCTTGAGGACTGCACAAGGCCCCGAGCTTTCCAGCTGCCAGCGTTACATTTACCTTACTTTTTAAATTATTCAAACAATCAAAAGTAATATTCAGCAGATTGTACTTTGTACACCAATCTGTTTATTCAAACTCAAAACCTCCGTCTGCTGGAATTCTCTCTCTGAGGAATGTGCCAGCTGCGCCGGGCTCGGCAGGCCCCACGCACGGCTCCGGCACGCACTTCTGCCTGGGCTGTCCTACGCGATGAGCAGCGAAATGGTTAATTCCTTGGAATCCCAGAAGTAATTGCTCAGCTTCAAAGCCGTCCGGGATCGGATCGCAGAGGGCTGCAGGAAGCTCACACCTCTTGCTGCTTTTGTTTCAACCTGCAAGGCTGCACACTAACTCCAGAGCCGAGCACCATTTTGCATTTCAAAGGATTTCTTCATGGCTACAAAAGAACCACCTTTCCTTAACACTCAGACCTTGCTAACACTAGCAAATAAAAAATATCTTTACAGAAAGGAGGAATAAAACTCTGAGAAAGCAAAGCAAGCCTCCACTGAGGGAGTAATTGCAGCTGCCATAGGTCCTTAAAAAAAAAGTTGGAGGTAGCAGTTTGTAGATGGTAGCGCAGTGCAACGAAGCACCATGAGCAGTGCCAGGACATCACCTGGCGCGGCAGCTCTCAGGATGTGCGAGGTCTCAGGGGTACCGAAGCACCACGCTCTGGGCAGAGTTTAAAACCCCTCACACACCGAGGACAAGTGGGTGCTCAGCTAGAAGAAAGAGGCGGTGGTTTCCCTTGTCTGCAGCACAGCTAAGGAAGATCCCCAAGGCGGCGTCCCCCAAGAAGGGGCAGCCATACAGAATAAAGAATCAAGAATAAGGTATTTCAGAAGCATGAAATTTCACACACACTATATACCTTCCAGAGAGCATCATCGTCTGCTGCAGTTACCCAGACGATTCACTCGGAAAACCACTTTCTCGATCTAAAGCCGTACATGACCAAGGAACTAGGATTGTTAATGTCTCAGTCTGCTTCCACCTATTTTGCAAATCTCCATTACTCTCTTTTCTTCCCAAAACCTGTAATACAGTGTGGTGTGTTAAAAAAGACACTTCCTGTCCTCCAACTTAGAAATAGCCAACATGCTGATTTAATGCCACTTTCGCTTCATTTGTGAGCAATATGCAGGTTATCAGCGTAAGTTCTGTCACAGACCCAAAATTTTGAAAATGAACTTAGTCCATTTCAACCTTTAATGACTGAGATGATAGCAGCTGAACTCGATTATTTATTCACTACAAGTTACTTACCTTTCTAACTGATATAAAGTCATGAACTACCCAAAATGCATCAATCCACTGGCATTACAAATGGAGCATAATAAAAAAACATTGGTGTTCATCCCTGTACACTCACAGGATATGTGTTTTGAGGAGATTCAATTCAGAAAATCATTCATGTTCTGTTACCACTTTTTCATATGCTAGAGTCCGCAAGATGCACATTTCTCCGTTACTGCTGAATTCCGCAGAATTTTTTGGACCCTGTTTAATGAATGAGGGTGTATTTTCATATAGTGTCATTGTTTTACTACTTTCCATGTTTATTTGGACAGATTCATAGCACTGGGTAGAAAATGTATTGGTTGGCAACTTCAGTTTTGGAAGGAAAAGTAAACACATGGTGATTATCAAACAGTAAACTCTACTGTGTTTAATTTTGGCTAAAACTAAAAACACACACACGCACACACATAAACACACACACGCAGTAACCAGGGACTATTTTGTATTTTGTTCCAAGCAGGAGCATTTGTCCGTACGTTGTTTCCTAACCCCTCTTTGGAGAGTTTCCAAGATTATACTTTTTTGCTTTCTTTTATGTGTTTGCTAACAGTGGTAGCAAATGCCAACAAGGCACTGTTTAAGAAAAGAGTGGTAAGTCACCAGTAAACAATTTAGCTCTGAGAGGTAAACTAAATCTCTAAATCATACAGATTGAAAGTAATAACAAAAAAAAATAAAAGGCACAATTGTTTTTGGTGTTGATAAATGAAAGGTTGGAGAAGTTGTTTGTAGAAGAACCCAAAAAATTACTGGAAAGAGTCTCAGTCAATTTCAAGGCTACAGATAAATATACAACCACATAAGTTTTTAATTGTCCTTGTTTTTCTTTTAGTAGTCCCATTGCTTCTCAGAGCTTCATTTCTTTATTTACTCTAGGAGTTATTTTTTTTAAAGCATTCACTCTCACTGTGAGAAAACGTGCTGCCTTTTCTGCAATTGCAATAGCTAGATTTAAATGGCATTTAATGGTCAGTACAGAAAAACTGGAGCCAGAACTTCTACAATCTTTCTTCAATTCTGCCACCAAATATGCAATACCATTTTAGGCAAGATAAATACGCTTTTCTGTGCTTAACTTCACTGTGCCACAGCAATACTTTCCCTGTTCCAAAAAGAGTTGTTAACATTTTATTTTATATGTAAATAGCTTGAGGTTGTCACAAAAACAAAAAAAGGGCAAGTAGAGGGTGTTCTTAAAATCCATTACCTACACCATCATACCTTTCTAACTACCTTGCAACTACTTTTCCTGAAGTGCAATTCAATCACATTAAGGCCTCGGGTGGCTACAGCCTATAGAAACATACAGGAAAGCACTTTGCACAATGCTTGCCACATGCAAGGTACAAATTGCTAAACAGCATTCAGTACTCAATAAAGGCGAAAAGCATTTCCTTCCACAAAGCCCTGCAGCTGAGGGCCTGCATCCGCCAGGCCCAGCCAGTTGATTTCTAAACAAAGGTAGGAAATGGCTGTATCCTAATACTTCATTGTAGCCACATGAGTCAGTGCTTTGGAACTCGGTAGCTATTCTTCAGTCTTTTACCAGAAAAAAAAAAATAAATAAATAAAAAGGCAGATAAACACTACACGCTGTTCAGATAAATGCTTTGCTCAAGAGAGATGCCTTGGTTCTTAACTTTTCTTTTCACTTCCTAAGCTCCGGCTCTGTAATAACATTTCCCCGCCGCCAGGAAGTCACTCGTGGTGACGGGTTGTTCTAGGGCCGTGGAGGTGCAGCGCAGAGCTGTCATTTCAAAGCCACGGCTGCTGCACGGTGATGGGGCAAGGTGGGCACCTCTGCAGGACGGCTCAGTACACCTCCCGAATGGAAAACACGAGCACAGGAGGGTCACTCACCGCAGGAACTGGGGTGCCCAAGCCACAGCAGCTCCGTTTTCCCTTATTAGTTAGCGTATTTTCTCAGGGTAAACACACTTCTGCCTTTGCAGAAAAAGCACAAGTAGCTAGAAACAAAAGAGTTTCCAAAACGGCATTGCACAGCCTTGGCACTGCTGTTCTGACCAGCCTACACCACTATTTTATCATGTGGATGACCAAAGCTACAAGAAGCATGCTATGGCTTGCTGCTATAGGAGGAAAGAAAGTAGAAAATAAGTCTGATTTGTTATGATTTTATACAATTAGAAATCACTTTATCTATCACAGATATGAAGTGCCCTCCAGAGGGGAGGAACCTGCAATTGTTTTACACAGAAATGAGGAATACAACATCCAACAGAAATATCCCAAAAATGTCCTGGGACAGGGTCTGACTAAAGTCTATGTTTATGAACATTCCTAGTTAATATAATTTTACTCTCTCAGAGGTATCTGTGGCAATTGCAAGATTAACCAAAGGAATCTAACCTCCTGCACTATTGAGATATTCCACTATCAGATATGGGAAAGCTACCCAAGCATGCGAGGCCAATCTGAGCCCAAACGGGACAAGATCAATTGACAAATAGGATTAAAAACAGAATGAAAAGAATCATACAAACAAGAAAAAAAAGGAAAAAAGGAATTGAGTTGAATTAAATTTAACATTCCTGTAAGATGTTGCAACAGATTTTATAATTTGTGAACTTATTTTATGGCACATTCCCAATGGTATGCTAAAATTCAGTTTTATAAGACCATTGCCAGTTATAAAAATAATGTCATGTTCTCCTTTAGAAAGTGCAGAGTTTTAGTCTGTATCTGAAAAAATAATTACTGTTTAAAATTTGTTTTTCTTTTTCACTTTTGGAATACTTGCTTACTAGTCTTGCTGACTATTCTAGTTATAATAGAATTTTTGGTCACTTACAAGATACATGCAATACTTTTTTCCCCTAACATCTACCACTAAAGTGCTAATTGCCATCAAAGGCTTCATCATATTTTAGGTCGTCAAAGGGAGCACACTATCGGAACAGAATACGTGGTGCAAAACAAGCAGGAAATCTATGGAACTACTTAGCCAAAATCTGCATAGCCAGAACTGTTTACAGAGGCACAAAAAATCATGCAGAGCACAGTTTATAAAACAAAAAAGGAAATGTACTCTATGCAAAAGTTAAAAGCAAAGTACAGTAACAGCACTATCTTGTTACAAACACTTGGCAGCGCGTCCAAAGCACCACGGTCAAAAGCATGATACAGTGCGGGTTGTGTTCCTGCCAGGAGCACTCCCCAGCTCCAAGCCTCTCCAGCCATCATCACCACCTCATTTGGCAATGGCTCCAAAGGCTCAGTTCATCTACTCTAAATTTACTCCACGTGAAGTAGGCACCAACTCGCTGGATCTGCATGGTGATCCGCGCAGCAAAGGCAAGCAACACGGGCCAAGAGCGGCGCGGCGTATAGTGGGGAGACCTCAAAGCGGCCCGCGCTATATCATGAAAGCGCACTTGTGTGTGGTGTCCACATCCTGTTTTCATTTCAAAATTTCAGTGACACTTTTCTTTATTTGTCTTCCTTTCTCAGTTTCTCCAGTTTCTCTGCTCCCTCTCTGCCTTTTTCCATGCTGCTGCTGCCGCTGCTGTAGTGGACACAGGAGTCGTATGTTCCGGACAGATAACAAGCAGCGTTTTGAATGGATAAAGGAAGCAAAAGGATACAAAGAAAAGCAACTGACACCTCACTGATTAGTGTCTGACCTGTGAAAAGTCTGCAGGCTGTATTCCACCTCCCTCCGAGTTATCATCAAAACTATTTTCATGGATTCTCTACAACAGCCCACCAAAGGAAATCCATGAATTCGTGCACACTGATTTTAATGATTCCTAGAAGGACAACGCACAAACTGGAAGGACTGTGAGACTCGCTTTTCAGCCAAACTCATATTTAGCGTTTAACTGCTCAGTAGAGTGAGGATGATAAACAAAGTCAGTCTGCTGTGTACTGAGACTGTGTGTACGAGATACAAGTCAAATTATCTAAGAACAGATGTGCTATGTTAACAAAAACGTTTCCTCTTATATATTATTATATTTTAAAATTTCCTTGAAGACACCCAAGCTGGAATTTCTTTTGCTGTCTCTCCAAAGGCTACTGAATATCTTAAAAATAAAAAGATGGTTCATCTTCAGGTTTTGCCCATAGATTTATTAGACAGGACTAACCAAATGGGCAACTACATCCTCCCAAGATGTGACTTTGAAAGGTGTTAAAAACAAATAACCCAATGCAAGCTCCCAGCAAAAAAATAAATAAATAAATAAGATACAAAACTAGTTTTCACTCTAGAAGAAGAGGAAGACAGCAGAGGCACACTTCTTTTTGCTCATATTTTAGTGAAAGACTGAAACATAAACGTCATTCAGAGGAGAAGGAGCCTTACGAGAGGAAAATTCTTCAAAAAGAAGGAAAAAGTGCCATGTAAGTACCTCCACAGAGAGAAAATAACAGGCCCTAGAGAGCTCTTGAATTTAATCAGAGATGGTACAGCAAGAACCATAAGGTGAAGCTGAACAATTCCCACTTTACCAGGAGCAAGAGTGACAAACCACTGGAGCAAACTGTCAAGGGGAGCAATGCATACCACTCTCTAATCAAGGCTGGATAGTTTTCTGGAAACAGGCTTAACCAAATACAAGTTGCTAGGCTAAAGAGAATTGTTCCTGGGTTACAATAAGGTCAAGCTACAAGATCAAATGTCTCTTCTGTCCTTAGACTCCATGTGTTTATTTTCTTTTTTTAAAGTAGTCTAGGGAATTGATTCTTTAGAAGAAATAAATGCACTTATCTAGAGTAGCACAGAACAGGGAAAGGAAGAGGAGGAAATGCACTAGTCTGGAGTATCTAGAAATAAAATAATTTTAATCCTATCTTTGCTTTTGAGTTGAGCTTGACTCTTAGCATTCTTTTCACATTAAATGAGAATGAACAGTGGCCTGACTCAAATCATAATGTCATCTTAGTATCATTCAGACACCCTCCAGTGCCCTGATTTTCTTCTCTCACAGGAGTAATTTTTTAAGACCTGTTTCTGTATCTCAAACCACAAGTTTATTCCGTGTATATAAACTCTGAAAATAAAATATGGGTAGGTCCTAAGTGTTTGTTGTTACTATCAATAGAAGAAAACTTGACTCGAGCAAAGGACTCGAGCACCCCTGCAGTCCATATTCTGACTCTTCCAAGAGATGAGACCCTGACTAAGTAACTTAACACTTCTGCCTTAATTTCTCCATCTGTGAAATGGAGATAATGCTGCTTATTTACATATCTTAGCATGTAATGAGGATTAGCTGATGTTTTGAAGTGGCATGCAGTTGAAAAGCAATCTTTAAATACATAGTTTTATTAAAAGAACCACACATTCTACAAGTTCTTAAGAGTAAAGTTCTTTAAGAGATTTGTTGCAGTGATGACTAATTAATATACTGAAAAGAGAGCCCAAAGATTTTTAAGTTTGTTCTTTGGTTGAATTCATAAATGTCACAATTTATCCTAGAAAAATCAGTCCAGCTTTTGGAAAATGACTGAGAGTAGTTCCACAGAAGTTAAAAAACAAAAAAAGAAAAAAGAAAGGCCAGGACTGAAGCTCTCTCCACCTCTGCATAAACTTTATGGCTGTTATGAGTCCTTCTCCTGTTGTATACATAAGTGATATCTACTGGGAGGAAAAAAAAGATTACGATGAAAGCCAAGTTTTAATTTAGAATTTAATAAAAATTGATTAAGCATCACAGAGCACAAACAAAGCTGCTCCATAAATCTCTCAGCTCTTTTTGTGCAGGAATGAAAGAAAACACTGTCTGCTGAAGCAGATGACAGATGCTGGCTTAAAGATAAGTATTATTTATACTTCTGTACCAGATTTCTTCTTATGCATATCTTATCATGCATGGATATACAATCAACAAAGCAATTATTCTGTATCAGTCAAAGACCTTACAACATACTTTTACTCCATGGGAATTCATTTTACATAGTTCATACCCACAATTCAATAAAAGAAATAGAGAAAGAAGATTTCAAGAAAATGCTCAAATTATGTCTGAAATACTCTTTTCCTCTTTCCCATTGAAATATTGAAACAGAATAACAAAAAGCTGTATATATTGTCATGTTCAGAGACACACTTATGCTTTGCATATGTCTGGCAAATGCATCTAAGACAGGAAAGGTCTAATAAAATTAGCTAGTTTGTACAAATCCTTAACAAACTAGTCTAATTATCCCTACCATCCCTGAAAAATCTAGGTTATCTGCACTCCCAGCATCTCTGAGTGGTCTTTTGAGCAGTTTTGAACATTGTCATAGGTATAAACGTACCTATTTGACTTAAAAGAATTTGTCTAAAAGAAGAAAAGTGTAACTTCAAAATTGCAATGCCTATTCTTTTTTCTCCCTACGAATCCCAACAGTTAGCAACAGCCTGCTGAAATTTTGCATTCTTGGGGTTAAGTGGTCCAGAAGAAAAGGATGCAAATAATAGAATCACTTAAATGGCTGAAATAACCATGTATTTATTGTCTTTCAAAGTTCCACTGTAATTTATCAAACAACAGAAGCTGAGAAATTCAGGTGTAAGAAAGAGGCATGTTTCTGCCATGATATACAGGCACGTATATCATAATCACAGGAGAATAGTTCTGACAGAATTCAAATGACAGTTCTTTAAAGTTAAATTGACAAAGGAATTAACTTGTAGGGTTTTTTTTTAATTGAGTAAAGTTATCTCTTGAGAATTAGAAATGTACAACTGAAGTAGGAATCATAAATCAGCACTTATACCTCAATATTAGTCCAAAACATGCAATCAATTTTTCTTTTCTGAATTATAGATGAATGCACTATAGGAACATACTAATTAGAGGACAATAGCTCTTCAAGAATTATTATATTACTGTCTTTCCTATATGTATCACCAGAAAATTATACCACACAGCGAAGAGTCTATTTTAGTAAAGAACAAGTTTCACTGCAAAATATGGCTATTAGTATGTATTATTAGAAGTGTCTTGGCAATCAGGGTTATGATTAAGACTGGAGTAAGCTAAAACACTTTAAAACAGTGCACATATACATGTATCTTACCTCTCTCTGAAGCATGTTTTTTCCATTCATTCACTCACTCACAAAGAGCAACCTGGATATTTATGCAATTTAAACACTTTGACATTCTTGCTTTGGATTTTTAAACTCTGTCACTATCAATTTGTTCTCCTGTGTTGACTCTTCAAAGCAAAGAAGTGTTCCAAGTTAAAAAGGCAAATAAAAGTTACAAGTAAAAAGGCCAAGAAACAGTACGGGTGTCTTGAGAGGAACGTGCTGTTTGCTGTTTGCGTACTTGCTGCCTTTTTACTGGAGAATAAGGAAATTATGCCTCACTGGTATGCTGGAGGAATCAAAATATCTATTTCCAGGTGAAGAGCTAAGGCACCTCCAAAGAGCACTGGGTCCAGGTTATCCTAGGCTTTCAGGAACACTCCTCTCTGAGAAGACAGTCAATGCAAATTATTTACAATTACTGGTCAGGCAGGTGATCAACCACTGTCTGTCACAGCCATTTGAATCTATGATCTAAAATAAAGAAGCTTAAGCATAAAGTTACTCTCAAGTCTTAGAAAAACTAAGGAGAAAGACATCTAAAAGCAATACAGAATAATTGAATTATATGTAGTCAAGAGGTGACATATATACCTATAAAAATATACAACAGATATAATAAATGCAACTCTCACCAGCTGAGCCCTACTTAGGGTAGACCTAGAAGACTGATTTACACAGTGCAGTCAAAGTAAGACATTCATAGCGGAAGGTAGGATGGTAAAACATATAAAAATTTCTTTAAATATTTAAATATAGGCATCAAAAGAAGCTATTGACAGCCACAGGTATTCTCAGAATGACATTTAATCATGGTATTTCTCTGCCAGTCTTTATAGATAGGAAAATATTTTTCAGCTGCAGCAAACCAGAAGAGTAAGCTACTTTGAGATTTAACTAATGCAAAGGTATGCCAATTTATACTAGATACAGATTTGGCATTGTGTCTACACAGGCAACAGGAAACACAGACATTCCAGGACAATAAGCTTTTATGTTTCTCATAATTTTCATAAAGGGAAAAGTCCATAAAGGCTTCCAAAAAAGTTGGATTAGTTCCTCTAAATATGACATTTGCTCAGTTAACTCCTCTTTATAGAAGTCCCTCTATAAAAGCCATTGGCACACTTTATATCTTTCACGACTGAAAGAAAAATGTATTTCGGAAATGACCTCACGCAAAAAATATTCGAAAGACCTGCTGCAAAAATCTGCCTCCTACAGGTTCTATTTAGGACTTTAGGGGACAATTTTAGGGAACGACACAATAACTGCATTTGTACTAACTCACAGCCATCACCCATGAAACCTGCTTTTCATTAATATAGTCTTTCTTGTTTGGAATTATGACTAATTCACCAAAATTCAGATAGGCAACAGTCAGTCTCATGTTTATGACAATCAGCCTTTAAAAACTATTCACAAATCCATGAAAATGGGTCTACCTTGAAAATCTCCTTTCTTCTTTCATAGAGGATGTATCAAAACTCTTATTAAGAAATACACTTGAATGTCCCTGCTATAATAAATAGCTACTAAATATTCTGTGCCTTTCAAAGAGTTGACTTTTCTTTTGTTTACTTTTCCTCCAGGGATTTTAGCAGTGCAGGAACTTACAGTTTGAATAATTAGATTGTCACACTTTGTTAAAAAATAAAGCAAACTCTTAGAAACTTCAACTCTCTCGGCATTCCTGTGCCATTTGGCAAGGAGAGATGGGCATTGCAAAAGGTAAACCTTGCATCTTACAGTGAAGGTTGGCAACAAGGGAGGCAGGGATGTGGCACGGGCACTGAGCAGTGTCCCGCCGATGCGCGTTCCCCGAGACGCAGCACCTCGAGTGCTGAGCAGCTAAACGGTTAACCCGCAGCAACTCCAGTGAAGAACACCAGTGGCAGGCTGCCCATCATTCTTTTAGACAGAGCTTGTCAGAGAAAGTAGGGCAGCTTGTCCAGCCCAGCAGTCAACTGATTGCTAGTGAACTCAATGGGGCTCCCGGCCAACCCCTGAGATTGCTGCCAGCCCCTTGGGTATTCAAAGGCCACGATCCAACGGTGGCTCCCTTTGCCAGAATCACATGATGTCAGTGCTGTTTTCTCCTGACCAGAATAACCAGTCATTCAGGTTGCTGCAAATGGTATGCAAACAAATGGCATCAGCTCAGCAAGGCCGGCGCTCGCATGGGCTCCAAGGGGATGAGCGTGCGGGGAGGCACAACCCACCCCTCACTGAGCCCTCCAAGGCATGGGGAGGGGGTCTCCCCAGGCCGCCTGCCAAAACGACACAGCAACTCGTGTGGCTATTGCACTCACCGCATCCAGCCTGAGAAAGTGCATTTTCTAGGTATTCCTTAAAGAAGGTGACATTGGGTCTGGTAAGATTGAACAGAAACCAAGCACGTATTCACAGCTACGTATACAGAACGGAAATGAAACTCCTGAAATGTGTTAGAAGGGAGTGCATACTCCCTTACTATTTAAGAAAATTAAAAATTGAAAAGAAATATTGAAGCTGATGCCTGAAGGTCAAGTTTTTCATAAAAGATCTCTCTCCCTGCATGTAGCACCCAGATCTATAGATGGACTTGTCCACTCCATGTCATATGTTCAAGAGCATATATTGTATTTGAGATATATAAAGCATCTGCAAGGAGAAATGCAGTGATGATTACAAAAGAGAATTAGATGTGTATTTCACTTTACATGTTCTTTAACAATATCCTGTCAGGGACTCTAAACTGAGAAAATTGAGGTCTTGAAATCAGTCCTCTGCTGAAGCACAGTAGAATTAAAACAGGTAACAGCTTTCCTTCAGAACACAGGCCTGTGTTCAAAAGATAATTCCTTGGACTTCATGGAGAATACCCAGTAGGAAGAATGGAAATGAGGACTGAATGACAGGAATCAGAAGAGTGTCCCAAGCACCTTTGTAGCAGCAGAAGCAGTGGCAAACATGTAGCTCCATTCTCCTCCAGTTTCAGTCGGAAATGTTGATTGTTTCACATAAACAGACGTGACATATTTTTGTCATAGGGCAATACACAGAGAAATGGTCAACCTAAGGCTCTTCATGAACCACAGTAATTTTCATGAAGCCAAAATCTGTTGCCTTTGACCACTGCTAAGTAATAGCTCCCTGTGTCATGCAAGAGAAGCAGTGATGCAAGCCAGCATGAGTACAGTAGCAAAAATGGTTTTAAACACTGAGCCAGAGCCTCGGGCCCAACACAGCTGCCCAGAATGGTTTTGGGAGCCAGGAATTCTCACAACACAGAATTGCAAAAAAAAAAAAAAAGAGAGAGAGAGACAGAAAAAAACCACCAAACCTCTGGCTGACAGAGGAAGCGTGTCAGGATGGACTGGTGACAAAAACAGGTGTGGCTAAGTGCAGCAAGCGGGAACTGGCCAACGCGATGCTAAGTAAACACCAGCAGCCTGCGGGACCGAGCTCCTGCAGAGCGCGGACAGGAGGAGGGTAGGAGCAGCTCCCACCAACCCCCGGTTCTTGTGCCAGTCCCCAGGGATGTGTGCCAGGATGAGCCTGCAAAAACACAGGGACTCCCTTTTCACTCAGAGGGCCACAGTCGGTTGCCAAAGCCTGCAAGTCTGTGACTTCCCAGCTTTTGATCCCTGCTTGTTCAACCGAGTGCGTCCCTGCTTGTCAAATTATGAATTGGAGCTAAATCATACATAGCTTTAAACCTCCGCCAATAATCAGTAGAGGCACAGCACTCTGAAATAACAACAGGTGTGTGTTTCTCAGGTTTCTTTGGCATCAGCGACATCCTCTTCCCCTCCAGCATTTGAGACTTTTGACAAGTGGCGCTTCTGTCTCTAGTGTAAGAGGAGATGGGATAAGGTTGCACCTACGACAAGCATTTGTATAAACCTGAAAAAGCAGCTATTGCTGTAAAAGGAAAATAATCTGTCCAGTTTCAGAATGTGGAGGGGAAAAAAAAAGCAACAGCCCTATAATAACCACTAGAAGTAGAAGACTGTTATGCAATTTTAAGGTCACAAAATGAAAGCATTAGAAAGTATGTTTAATTGACAGGGGAAGGAAGGAATTCTACATCTCATTTTTCATCCAGGTTGAACACTCCTTCCCATGGGGACAACTAGGCTTGTAGTGTGTTTAATGTATCACACAGTATAAGAGATAATTGATGATGAATGCTTTTCAGAGCAATGTCACCTATTCTTGAGAAAAGCACAATAAAATATTTATAGTATACTAGCTAAGCAAAATCATGATTCATGGCTGACAAATTAAATACAAACATTTTCGGTTGGTCTTTTGGAAATGTGAATACCCAGGATTTCACTAACCTGCCATTCTAAATTCCAAGTTATCTAGTACTCTTGTGCCTCAATTTACCTCCTATAAAAATTTATAATTGTAGAAGACAATGACATTCATCTTGGAAAAATATACATTTTTTCACGCAATGTGATCCTCATGACACTAACACATTCCATGACTCCATCTGGTCCGTATGTATCTCAATATTGTATACAGTCTGCCAGTTCATCAGCTCCCTCTTGCTGCATGGCTACTGCTGTCAATCCTGAAGATTAATTTGATTAGGGATATAATATAAAGGGTCAGTTCCAGATTTTAAGGTCACTCTGGTGTTGGCTCCTCTGATTATTTGTTCCTTGCAGAATAGCGTTCAGCATGGGCAGTTCATAAGAGGGCTGCCTGCTAGTACTATATAGTCTTCTCAGCTCTTGAATAGTAAAAATCACAGCCTGATGTTGCCTGTCACAGGACAAGTCCAGCCCTTTAATTCAGTTGTTCCTTTACCGTCTGATATATTCATCCAAAATACAACTTCAGTTTGGTTAAGTTGAGGTTAAGCTGAAGAAGATGGGGGACAGGCTGTTTTTTATGTTTTGCTTAAAACTCAGAGTTGCAAAACACTTCTTCTTTCACAATCTGCTGTAGGGTATTACTTTCACTTAGTCCGTATGGCAAGGACTAAGCCGTAGTGAAAAATCGGTCAAACAGACTTTTCATACAACTTGGTCAGAAAAGGAGTTATTTATCATTTGCGTCATGGAGTAGACTCTCAATTCTTCCTAAAATATTTAATGCATAGGGATGGAAAAGCCGGCAGTGAAGAGCTATCTGAAAGCTGCACAGGGCCAAGAGTTGTCAAAAATCCCATTAAAGGAATCAGTAAGGAGTTTTTATTTTGGTGCAGGAAAGCGGTGGTTTATTGGACTGGCCCATCGAGTTCTCGAGACACAATTAAACTGAACGTCAAAGAAAAGGGAAAAAGTCATCTGATCTTGGAAAAAAAAAGGGAAGGCAAGTCAAAGGGCTGAAGTAACCTTAGCCATGAAACACCCCAGTTTTGAGCAACCCAAAGAGGGTGTTTCCAGGAGGGAAAGAGCTTGGGCCTTGCAAGACCCAAGCATAATCTACTTGCCACCATGTCCTGAGATACCGCAAAACTGGGGATTCTGGGCTCAGTTACCCTGGGCCCGGGCAGCTGGGGGAGCTGCAGTCTGGAGGACCACGGGTAAGTCCTCAGCAGCTCTTGGAGAGCAGAGCACGTAGCAGAAACAAAGCAGTCATTCCTGTTCATGCCTTGAAGAAATGCCCTGGCTTTCTTAGCAATTAGTATGGCAGACTCTCACAGAGCTGCCTGAACAACACACCCAGAGGTAGCATGCAGCTGAACTGCCTTAGAGCCCTGTATTTTTTAACCGGTTTTTCTTTTTAAGTCTACAGCAAGGCGTTCTGCAAACTGACAGAGAGCAGGATTTGGGAGGAGGGAGGAAAAGGGCATAGCTTAGCACTGCAAACCATATCTTATTGAGAAAAAAAAAAAAAAAAAAGACAAGATTGAAAAGCAGCCTTGTTTCTGAAATCCTTCTTTGAAAGTAACTGGATACCAAGCATGTTAAATTATGATACTTAATGAAACAATCTAGTTAGAGCCTCTTGAGTTTGTCATTTCTCATTTATCTACATGCTTAGTGGGATGAGGCACCTGCCTCTACAAGAGTTATGCTTCCTCCTTTCCTTCCCCCCTGTACACATACCACCACAAATCTGAAGAGATATTTCAATCACCACTTTGATAAAGGAGATCATTTTGGCATACAGGTGATCTCCTTGCAGATTAAGGATATTTACTTTCTTCCTTACGGATCATTCCCGGAGATACCAGCAGAACGCAACCTACGCAATTAGTTTTCACAGGTGGCTGTTTTGCCTGCAGTAAAACTGCTTTCTTTCTCCTCCTGCAAGTCATAGCAGAGCAAATGTATATAAAAACATTTCAGATATGAAATAAACACTTTCATAAAAGCAGCTGTGATGCAATGCATCATTTCTGTCTGACCTGAGTTATGGAATGAACCCTTGCTGCCAGGATCAAAGATGGTGAGGAGCAAGTGGAGGAAGGGCAGGACAGGGACAGGGTGGGGGGAGAGAGGGGCTCAGAATAGCACAGTGAAAAACAACCTCAAGCGCTCAAAGGGTAAATGGCAGGTCAGTGCAAACACACGCTCTCCGCTCACTCCGTGGGGCAGCCTCCGTGGCCAAGCTCACGCTGCAGTGTTAGTCTAGGTATTGCTCACAACTCGCCCTGTTCTCATCAGATTCATCTAAAAGACAAGCCCTGCATACACCATGTGCCACAGGCAGCCGAAAGCAGGTCAAAGATTAATAAAAAGTGCAGCTCAAGTCCTCAACCCTCCATTGGTCGCTATCTAAAGAACTACACCCATTTGAAATGGCTATGCCCTATATTCCAGGGCTGTATTTCCAAGGTACTGCCATGGCAAGACAGATCTCTTGAACTAAACATCCGCTAAAACTGTTTATAGAAAGGGTCTCAAACGGCTGAACGGTAGGGGTTCAGGCATGATTTTTTTTCTCAAGGACCTTCAGGACTGCAGTATGCAATGTAATGATTCTACCATATTGTTTAAACATCTGGTAAATTCCTTCCAAAAATATTTTTTGTGTGTTAGAAGCAGAAAACTTGGAAAAAAAATCTTCCTTATTTTGCTAAGTATGTCCTTCTTTATATTCCCAATAGAAACTTCCAAAGTATTAAAACATTCAGGTTTGACAGCAGATGTTGATTTTTGCTAACTTTTCACATACAAGTCATGACAATCATGGATAAAGCCTCACTGAGACACTCATCTAGTTGGTACCAGCAGCCTTCTCACAACCCAGCACCCAACTCCCTACCCAGCTAGCTAAACAAGGCAATTCTGTCCTAAAAAATACTTCCCATATTTTGCTTTCTCATAAAGAAAAAAGTGTACTGCATAAAGTAATGCACAAAGTTCTACTTCTAAGGATCACTTCAGAAAGGAAAATCTCCTATATGTCTTGCTTTCTGTGAATAATCACAATTTTCACTAAGGGGTTGTGAGCCATAATATTGCAAATGGACATTACTATCGAAAGCACCATCTTACTTAAGGCAGAAACTTTCAGTCTTTTCAGGCACACAGTGAGAAACAACCATAAATAGAAAAGGTTTTTCAAGTTTTTCCATGAAAAATTATGAGCTTGATATTGCCAGGGAAGTGTCTGTCACAAAGGCTTCATCCTTAAATTTGGTGCTGGAAATATGCAAGCAACAGGAATCTGCAGATCTCCTCACAAGTGTTTAGTGACTAAACTAACAATGTCAGAGTGCAGAACTAGACCATCATTCTAACCAATGAGCTCAGTATAGGAGTATGAATATAACTCAGTGATGAGCTATATGTGATAAGTTTATGGGAACATACTGAATCTACAGGGATAAACTACTGTATAGACAGTAGACAGACATCTTACATAATGATTATCTAAAACAAGATTGTCCATTTGGTCACAGGCCCCAAACTATGATCCTTATACATGCAAAGTATTTATGACTGCAATTTCTTTTGTAGAGAACAGTAAACAGTTCTCCCATTTAATCCAAACACAAAAGTCCATGTGATACTCCAAAGAAATAGAAGAAACTGCAAAAAAATTATTAGTTTTTTAAGGAACTTGCATGTTTTGACATTTTAAACACATTTTCTCTCTCATTCTGTAAAGAAAAGTTACATTAAATAACAAGCATTCGTTGGGGCACTTCAGCTACAGGAAGGACCAAAAAACTAACTAATTACAAAAAAAGTTAGAAGGGAAAGTACAATCAAAAATTTGGAAAAAAAAAAAGAAAAAAGAAGAAGAAGAAAAAAAGAAAATGTCAGCTTCATTATTAAAACACCATCAATGTGCGCTTAGCCAGGGACAGCTATTTTGGAAACTGAAGAGACTTTTACTCGGATTAGCTTTGAAGAGTTTGCATAGTTAAGAGAGCATGAGAAATAGATTCTAGTCCTATTACAGCTACATTTGTTTATTAAAGTTGCACACCTGTGCAAATTGACTCAAGGCAAAAGTGCAGTTGAGGACGTAATTTGGCCTGTAGAATATTTGTTACTGGTAATATGTGAGAAGGAACAATCTCCACGCAACAATAACAGCTCAGGCTAAGTTTGCAAGTTGATAGGGTAGAAACCAGACAAACATACTTAGCACTGTGTTACTGAGGCATAAACAGAGAACTTTTCTTTCTCAGACTGACTAATTTTGGGGGGTTAACAGCACGTTTTAACCACTGCTGTACTAACCTCTCTACACGGATTAATAGTGCCATTCATGGCAGTGTTTCTGAAGCTAAACTAAGCTAATTCAAGTTTTATGAAGGTGTCAAAACACTTTGAAACACATTAAGGTTGTTTTTTTGCAACTTGGAAGCAAGTCTTTCTTCTTATTTTTGCTGTAAAAAGACACTTGTCACAACTTTGGATTGTTTGAAAACTAATGTCCACTGACTATATCACTTCCAAAGAAACCTAAGCCTTTAAGGCTTTGTGGCTTCATGATCACCTTCTTTCCAAAAGAGAAAGAATTAATGTCTGAGAGAGGCTTTAATCATCTTAAAAAAGTGAAATGGCATAGTTCATCTGAAGTCTTTAAACCTGCGCTCAGGAAACCTAGTTGAAGATTGCTAATTTTCTCCATTAACTGCCACCTTTTCAGTATGCTAAAGCTGACTTCCTTTAGCAACAAAATGTTTACAGGGAACTCATACTTCTGCATATTGGTTTATTACCACATTCCACTCCTGTGAAGCCACTCCTTGTCCCCTGCACCTACTCTCCTTGTCCTCCTTTATACATTCAAATCCACCACGTTTATTCCTACTGGATCCACCTAACAAGTAGGTACCAAGATATTGAGACAGTTCCCCTTTCTAGATTTGAAGAGCAGCACAGGAGCAGGGAGCAAAAGGTGCAGAAATGCCTGCACAGGCCCTACAAACTTGACAAGGACCAGCTCAGAGCAGACAACACCTGTTTTGAAGTCCAATGTGGCTACAACATGCAAGCAAAAAGTAAGCTTTTGCAAAGTCTCTTTGGTGCAACTTGGATACATTTAGGCATTTTTTCACATGAACAAACATAGTCATCGCCTTACACCAAAATGACTTCTATGCCGAATTTCAGGACTTTGCTCCAAAACATGGACGTGCCATAGCTCCTCAACAGAACAGTCATAAATAGTATTTACTATAAGCCAACATGTTTTCATTTAATCTCGTTCTTGGAAATGTCTAGTCCAATTTTGCTCAAGCTTTTAAAATAAAATTCAGTGTCAGGTGACACTCTGCATGGAAAACTTAAGGCATAAAGGAGAAAGGTTGACAGAGTTTTAAGTAACTGGAAGCATATTTATAATAGAAAGATCCTGGCTACCTCACCTCTGAACAGTATTAGCAGCTCCAGTTAGAGAAAAAGAAATGAATGGACTTTTCAGGAAAAAAGAAGGAAACTAGCTGTATCTTTAATTCAGATGTTTTATAATTGTAGTAACATGAATACAGCAAATGTCTTTATTTGGGACAAGAGCTGAAAATATCTTTCCCAATCCCTGCCAAACAGACAATGAGTAGTAGCCAAGCTTGATATCCAATATGGGTCTTCACAGGGTACAGTGACAGTGCTTAGCCTCTTAAGGGATTTGTCTTTGAAACGATTCTGGCTGACAAATTTCTGGATCTAAAAGAAGTCCAACAGTCTATTATTCCTTCGTCCAGCTGCCTGAAGCAGAAGTTAGAGTCACTTTTCCTGTCCCAAGAGGCTCTTTGCACTCCCTCATTTTTCAGGAGTGTATGTGGTTGGAAATGAGAATCAGTTCACCTCCTCTCACTGGTTTTGTGGGTTTTTTTTCTACCTTTAGCACTGCTGCAAGAAAAAGAAAAGGGCCAGGAGGGCAGGATCTCCTTGGGCTAATGGAAACATTTCTGCTCACCTCTGAAGCACCCCAAGAAGACCTACAAGAAAAGATGCCAGGAAGGGGACTTTTCTTGCGACTTCCTCAAGTGCCTTTAAGCAAAAAGCAAAAAACTCTGCCCAAACCCACACCAACTGGAAAGGCCATGCAGAGCCTTGTTCTCATACTCTCCATCCAGCCTTCTGAAGCAGGCAGCACAGCTGACTTGCCATAATGTGATTTGCCATTGCAAATGAGCTTTTGAGAGCCTTGGCAAGAGGCCAGCTATACGTGGTGGTAATAAAACATAAAATATGTATGAAGGGAACAATGTACAGTAAAAAAATAGCTAAATCCCACTCTCCGTAGCTCTCCCTAAACAAGCAGCTTCTCTAGAAAATATAAAACAAACAATTTACGCAGCAAGGTCCTCTACTATCAACAGGAAGACTCAAATTCAACCGCTCAAGTGCTGCCTCTGCTGGGGGATTCATACAGCTTAGGAGCCCTACGCGCAGCAGCCTGTCTCAGGGGCCCCTGCTTTCTGGGCAGACGGAAGACCACAAATATTCCAGCTGCACTCAGTACTTGCGCGCAGGGAAACGGAGGGCTGTGCAAGTGGTCAGCCCTGGCACGGGATAACAGGGAGCTCTCCGCACGCCTTCCAGCTCGGTGCACTGCAGCCCTGGAGCCTGCCCCGCGCTCCGCTGTGCGGTACAGGGCGGCCACTGGAAAACCATCCTGGGACAGCACTGGGGTTAAGATTTCCAAAAGCACACAGGCTCTCCGACATACCGCGCTGCCGGGTAGCTGCCAAATCACAGTGTTTAAAAAAACATCAATCAGTTGAGGATCTCACAGCCTGCACAATGCTGTGAAGAGGAACTAAGAGATTGAAATTGCACTGGGGCTAGACGACGTGTATTTCAAAAACACATAGTTCTCCCTGTAGATGACACAGGGATAATGTGCTCGATCGCTTGAAACAGAATCGATGTACAGATTCTTAAGACTTTACATGTGTATCTGTCTCCATTATATTTTATTTTCTTTGGGAATAATTAATTCACTGGATTCTATGTGGGCTTTTACTTCATTAATAAAAAAGAAAATTAAATAAACTTACACAGAACAGAGGAAAAATATTGTTTTTCTGACCAAACTGTTACCTGAATCTAACCTATCTAACCTACTACACCAACAACACAAATACGTTTCTGCAGCAGAGCTGAGTGCAGGCTACAGTTCTGCTGCAAAAAGTCACAGCCTCTTACCAGCACTATTCTGTTGGCAGAAGTTTCTATTGTAGATCTGGCCTTTGCCTCGTAAGATATTTCAGGAAATATTGGACTAGGAATCTTGCAAAACGAAGCCAGTACTTTCTCTCTCCAACTGGAGCAGAAATAGTGTAAAAACTGACTGACTTGTGGTATTTCAGTATTTCTGGTCCCAGATGAAAACACTAAGTAGAAAAGAATGCCAAGAAAAAATGTCAGTGAAAGCCCAGTTAACTGTTTTGCTCCATTTAAAATGCTTAAAATGGTTCAAGGTTGGCTCAGGCCTGCAGCAAGCTGATAGAATACTACCTCGAGCAGTGCTCATCACAAGTTATTTAAAAATTCTTCTTAACCTGTGGATTTTAGAACTAAGCCAGTGACTGCTTCACAATGAACCAGAGCCAAAATGCCGACCATAGTCTTGTTTCAGGATTTTCCTATTTACGTATAAGCCACCAGCCCTTTTTGCCAAGTTCAGCTTATTCTTTACAGCGAATATCAATTTATTTTCAAAGTCACTGTTTCTCATGCTTATAAGTGTGAACATTGTTCTTTATTCCTATCCATGCAACTTTGTATTTGGACACATGAAAAGAAATAAAGGAGGCAACATATGATCCAGTCCAGACTGCTTGTTGTCAGTGATTCTTTTCTATTACAATTCATCTCCCCTGTTCTATCACTTGCAGACTTTATCAGTGAAGGTTTTAGTCTCTTATGAAAGATGCCTCCAAAACTCTTAAAAGAGACACGGACAATAAAGTCAAAGAAAAAGTATATCTCCACTGATCACCAGCATTATTCAGATTAAATATTCAGTTTAGTTACAGAGATGGAACAAACACCTTTAATAAATAAAGTGAAATACAATGGAAAGGCATTGGACTTTACAAGTGAAGGAACTTCTTATTCTACATTCAGCTTAACCTCTCTTGTTTTTTTCTTAGATTAGCATTGAGTCATCACACTGGTGCCCTAGGGACTATTAAAAGTATTTTAATTTAATTTAAGTCTCTTTTGACTTAATTTTTTCCCCATGATTATGACATATTGTGCAACTTAGAAATTGAAAGAGCACTAGGAAAACAAGGAACCGTGCTGCAAATATTCAGCTAATCATTCAGGGGCTAATCATTCTTTAATATACACTCGCCCAATCGCAAGGACTTTTTGTTTTGTTTTGTTTTGGCTTTTTTGTTTGCTTGTTTTTCAGATAACTTCAGATAATAATCTCACTGACTTCAATACAGATAAGATGGAAAAAAGATCAAAACGAAATTGCATAAGGGCCTTACTGGTAAAGTAGCTTAGTATATAGCATTTGCAAGTTGTCCTTTTTTTGTCCCTGTGGAGAATCTATTTTCAAAGGCAGAAATGTGGATTGCTTGCTTGCCCACCATATATTTTTTTAAATGAGGCCCAAGTAGAAGACTGTTTTGGTCCCATCTGAGCCACTGAAGGAGTAAGAACAAGACCTGAAACTAGCACTACTGGTAATTCAGTGGAGGGCCAACATCTAGATGCTCACATCTAGTGCTTGCCAAACAAGTCAGTAAAACAGGTGGAAACAGACAAATTAGTACCCAAAGTCAGAACCAAGGAGTCTGAACATGCACCTCAGCTCCTTGGACCAACAAGAAAAATGACAGTTTGGATGTTTCCTGCATCAGGCTGTGTGCCACGTGGACACATATATAGGCCACATTTTCCCATTCTCTGCCAAAATATTGGTTAAAGGTTATTGTCAAGCAATGCTACCTTCTGTTCTTCTTTCATATGTACTGCAGCATACCCTGGTTATATAAATCCTAAAGGGGTAATGTTTTCTACAGGCACTCAAGTTGCCATATACTGGCTGAAGGAGCACAAAGAAAAAAAATGTTAAGTTTAAGGAAATAAAGTCCTAGATCACTGCAGTAAGTTGCTTTCCCTGGCAGAAATGGGAGCCCCAGGCCCACCACAGAGATACTCTTTTTGTAGAGGTTGGGCCTTACTTCGGAGAATACTGCATCATGTAGCCATACCGGAGGAAATCAACAACTTCACTTTTCAACTTTTCTCCCCAAACAAGAATTTGATGGTTTTACCATAAAACTATTCTAAACAGACAAGTACATTAAGCCAGCCAGGACTTCAGGATTATGTATACATACGTAATAAGTGTGTTATTCTACACTGAACTGTTTTTATTACACCACCTTTTACACGCACATACTTTATGAGAACAATTAACAACACATACCTAAATATCAAAATAAGTAATTCAAAGTACAAAATCATTACCTACCTGTTATTATCAATATTTGGATTACATTAATTATTTTTATATATGATTTCTCAGGAGTAAAATGTGAATTGTATCACACATCTGTAAAAAATAGTGAGATTAAATATAAACACATTAAAATGGGAACTGAGTATCTCCTTACTTTATCTTGGAAAATATGTAAACATACTCCATTCTGACTGAAAAATCAAATCTAGGTGAGTAAAAAGATTATCCTGATAAACAAACGCTATCAGAAATCAGGACTGCCAAAATTCATAAGTCAAAATACTATATATTTAAGTATGTATATTTTATAGAATATGTGGATATGCTTTAAGATTTGGGTTTTTTTTTGGTGGTGGTCGTGGGGGGGGGTTGTTGTTAACTTGGAATTAACTACACTTTAAACGGCAATGAGAGGTCTCAAGACTTTTATGTCTTGCCTTGTACTAGTGAATTTCCACTGCTAAAGAAACTGTAAAACAACCCTTCAACTACACATAGCGCATCTGTCTGCAGAAGAAACAGCAAAATACTTCTTCAGGTAGCAAATAAAACATGTAAGAAAGAGACCCATCACATCATTGTCTTTCATGAAGTAGTTACCTGGGTCTTGTAATAGTTTGGGGGTTTATTTAGTCTAAGCAACATCTACTTCTTTAAGTCATTTATACTATACAATCCATTGATTTCTGCCAAGTGAGAGATTTTCCCCCTGCACAGAAACACAATCTGTGCACATACAGATGTGGGAGACGGGATGGAAGCTCCAAGTGTTTTAATAGCCCATTATCAAAAATTATCCCTTGGCAATAAAGCCCCAGACCACTGGCTGGAGATCAAGTAAAAGAAAAATGGGATTACAGAATTTAATCTGGAGAAAAAGAGAAAAAGAGAGGGAGATGTGTCTTAAAAGGCCTGGGATCATAAAGGAAAAAAATCTGGAGAAGGTAAAAGACAGATCAGCTTAGTTTTCAGTCCAAATCTACTCGTCTCTCACACACAAATCCACTGGATTGTCTGTTTTGTTATGAAAAAAAGCAATAAAAAGGCAGGGGTGTAGCTATTAGTTGTAATATTTTTAATACTGCAAAGAACCCCATCAGAAAAAAAAATTAAACTGGGAGGTGACAGGAAACCAAACAGTATTTTGTCTTAAATTTGCACGACCTAATTTATAGTAATAAAGCAGGACCTCGGAGTTCTGGTAAATGTCAGCGCAGTCATGTTCATTACATATGTTGATAGGTATGAAGGAAAGTCTCTGCAGGCCCTTCAGAAATTGCGCACGGCCGATTTAATGCAAACCAGAAGTCGCTGACTGCTGGATGAACACAGGGTCTCATTCCCACACGGATGCGAGGACGGGGACGGCGGGGGGACGGGGCTCCCTGCCCCGTTCCTCGCAGCGCCGGGGCGGCGCGCGGCTCCGCGTGCCGCGCGCGGGCAGCGGCCGCGGTCCCGGTTTTGGGAAGCCACGTCCCGGGCGCGCTCGCCGCCGAGCACGGCCTCCTCCTCCTCCCCCAGCTCGCATCTGCCTTGCCCAATCTCGCCTGGGCCCGCTCCAATAACAACATCTGCTTGGCAGCCTTTCAAACCCGAGGATAGTTATCTAACTGAGGCTTTTGTGCTGCACTGTTTATTCTATGTGGAGAAATGCCTCCTTAGTTGAAAGAGTACTTTAGAAAAGCTGCGCGGCTATTAGCAAGTGAAGCACAAGGCTAATAACCCCCACCTGCTCATCAAATTAATTATGACATCTGAGTCATTATAGCGCGGAAAGCACACACGACTGCAGGCTTGTCACATGTGGAAATAAACACACTCTGCTTTGGGGGGCTTGGAAATAGAAAGGCAAAAAGTTCCAGAAGAAATACATTGAACCCTCCACCTTTCTGCCTTCAAGAGTGAGTATCATTAGCTTTCCAGGGTGAAAACTCAAAGGAGAGAGGCTGGGGATGGGTAAAATGTTCCTGCAGAGCACACCTCTGCACCTCCACCATGTGGACTTGGTGAGGGAGGAGAGACAGAGAAGCGGGATTGACACAATGGTCTTGGCATCGGAGCTGCAAATCCGCGTATTCTTCCATGTGAAGCCCTCTTCCCCTAAGACTCCGTAACACACTGGTGCGAGAGGATGTGCATCATCCTTCCATCCCCAGACTGCAATTACTCCAAACGTAACTTCAACACCTTCAGTCGAGATATAATTTGCAGCACGCGCGTAACAAGGTCTAAGGTAGAGAACATACTGTGGAAAAAAAATGAGCTCCCAGGCAAACTTTCTTAAGTCTCTAGCAAACAGCAAGAGGAGTAAAAAATTCAAAATGTAAAATATCTGCAAGCCAGATTCCACAAAGCTCAAACTGTAAAGAGTAAAGCCCTGCCATAGTTAATATTCAGACGGTGCCTATTAATCTGATTATTGAAGCTATTGTATCATTATGCCACAGTTCGGGTCAATGACAGTTTCTTTCAATCACAAATATGTATTCAGCTGAAAAGGTTAAATCATGCATTTGCTTGTTAAACTTCTAAAGGTCTCTGGCATTTGCAGACATTCTATGTATTCACTATATTTTACAGCTCTTTTCTGGAAAGGATTATCATTTTCCACTATAAAAGATACAGCCACGCACTTCACTCCTGAAAGTTAAGTACGTAAATGCAAAGTGTAATAGCTTTGCAGGCTTTATTGTTTGTTAGCAAAATAAAGTGACAGCTAAACAAATGTATTCTGGGTGTGCCTGTACCTTAATGTACTGTGCTTAAGTTTAGTGAATTGAAAAACGTCAGACACTATACTGATAAACTCCAGGACAGAATTTTATATTGCACTAGTCCCCACTCACGTTCTGCCAATGATGCTTACCCCAGAAGAGCACGCAGTACCTGAAGGGCTGAGTAGCTTCTCTATTACAAAGAGACCACCTTTAAGAAATTTCTCCCCTACAAGCATTTTCTTCATTATTTAGAGGGGCAGATGCCATTTTTCTAAGCAAACTGCAAAACAGCCTGAAAAGAAGATGTGACCCTGCTTGCTACAGCTCAGCTTCACATACACCATTTCACCCACTAGTACATATTTTTCACTGTGCTAGCAGCAACCACCACCCTTTGCAAATAAAGACCTCCAGCATTACTTCTGGTGAAAAAAAAATGCTGTAGAGTTAACTTTCAGACAAGACTATACTGGTCTGTTAGCCTCTTCATATTTTTAGGTAATATGTATGCTAATTATTGAGAAAACCATGGTGGAACCTCATTTTACATACCCACTTTTATTTGTTTTTACTTCAGGTATGTATTTTTCCTATTCAATAGAAGATTATGGTTGATTTACTCAATTTTGTTACTTAGCCCAAAGCTGAGATACATGAAAAGAAAGTAAGAATTAAAAAGGTATCCCCAGCTTTGCTCTTGCCAAATCAGGAGGCTGTTACTCATCCTAGAAAATAAATTACAGTCACTTGAATGTGTCAGTGCTGCAGAACCAGAATAAAACAGAAACAGGAAACATATTCATCACACTGGCAGGCTGTTCTGCACAACGTTGTGTGCCTGAGAGGATGGGTCTCACATCCAGTCCTCGCAAAAGCTCCACACTGAGGAGTCCCGTTCAGCAGGCACTTGATGGGCTGATATTGAAGGCTATGAGAAAACTCCGTACTGGGATTCAATCTGTAGACAGAAAAACTAGCACACATCTCCCTGCCGCACTTACTGCCATCACTGCAACTTGTTCCTGCCCTCCGTGGTCCACAGGTATGTGCTGCAACTTCACATGAGAAGCGACATAAACTAATTTAAGCCATTTTGCAGAACTTTACTCAAAAGAATGCTGTAAGACATACTGCCCTGCATAAGCATTTAAGCAGAGTTGGGAAGCATGCTATTAGTCTGGCCTGGATTTAGCATGTTTTGGTGGTTCCAGCGGGAAAGGAAAAACTGTTTCTAAACACTAAACTGACAACTGAATTGGCAATACTGCGCAGGACAGAAAGAGGTTGACTGCTACGACCAAGTTGCAAAATTCCTCCTGAAATCTGTGTTCTAAGTGCTCTATGTTTTATTCCCACAATATTACCTCACCAGGAACTGAAAAGCAACAAGATATTTGGGTCCCCATTTTAAATTTACCAGACTACTACTTGGGGATGCAACAGCAGACTGAAAAGGGTTAATGCTAAACTTGTAAAAATATTTTAAAGTTATTCTTTAATAACTCTTTCCCACAATTATAGAATTCCTTTACCATGATGAATATAACCATGTATTCTGGAGAAAGACTGCTGAAGTACATGGAACATTGGGCTCGCACACACAAACATGCACACACACACACATCCACACACCTAGTATGTATGCCAAAGAGCAAGACAGGAATGGTATGCAGGGAAGTGTGGTCTGTGACAACCATACGTAAGAGACAGTTCGGCATGGAGTTTTCTGGCAAGTTACTAGATTTAGCAACATTGTCATTGAACTTTTTAAAAATATCGAAGCCCGTGACAGAAAGAGAGAGCGCGTCTTTCTGAAAATCATGCAGTTCCTAGATCTTTACATAGAGCACTGCTTCTCATACCCACTTAATCTCAGCACACATCTCCACCTCTGCTTCCTTCCCAATGGTATGTGGTCTTGAAAACACAACTGTTCCAGTTTCCTGGAGCTGAGTTAAAGAGGAAAAAGTCCCACTCCCAAGAGACGAAGCTAAAGGCTCTTTGCGTCCCTGAAGTTGTTAACTACGGTACAGCATAATGTGGCACTTCACCATAATTAGTAATGGGGAAACAGCCTTTTTTTTTCACCTTCAATGACATTTAACAATGACATTTGACAACAAATTCCAGATCGTATCTACAGGCACAAAGGTCTCTGGACAAGCAAGTGCTTATATGGGCAGGGAATGATAGTTTGTGCAGCAAATCAGGAAACAAACAAAAATATCAGAACACTTTCATCAATATGAAACAATGTTCAAAACCAGTTATATCTTAAATGTTCTCAACAGGCATAACATTAACATCTAGTCAAAAACAAACAAATACGAAGAGCACAATCCTGTGATAGCTTCTTCGTCTTTAAATAATTATTGATGAAGTCTGACAGAAGATACAGCAGAGTACAGATACGGTCTCCTGATGTCCCTGGCATTCCTCTTAAGTCTGTAAAATCTCTCTTCCTCCTTTATTTGGATTTACTGTTTGTAAAAGTGCCAGTTTGGGCGTTACTTTTGTGAGCAATGCTGAGCTACCTTCCTTCCTTTCCTTTATCTGTCCATCCAACTATTGCCACTTGTGCTATAAATCATCTTAAAAGTGAAAATCGGAGACGGCGCCGCCAACACTCTCCTCCACATCCATTCAGGAAGACACTGCAGTGAGCAGCCCCAGCTCCTCTGGGCTCCTATCGCAGCTCCAGCTTTATGGAGAAGGCTTGCTCGCATTATGCATTCCGTTCACTCTGTTCCTGTGGCGGAGCGGGTGTAAAACACAAGGGGAAGTAGCACATAAAACATGCCTGCTAACGGCTCGAATGCCCCAACTACAGAGCAAGTCACGCACAGACAGTGGCAGTATAGTTTCCTCCGGCTGATCTATCAATGTGCCTTAATGATTTTCTAAAGGAACCACATCAAAGCGGGAAACAATTGTTCAGTTAACCATGCCTATTCATTCCTTGGCTTCTCTGCTGAGATTAGGAACCATTTCAACGGTGCTTTTTTTTTTTTTTTTTTTTTTTTTTTTTTTTTNACCAGTCCACCAGAACCCAGACTAAGACCCTCAATCTTCTTTTTCCCACCAGACAGACTGCAGCCTTCAGTGGGCACTTCTGACCAAAATTTTAATCCAGATTTGAGCTGGTAAGTCACAGCAGTGGTTCCCGGTCCTTTCGGGGCACTCTATACTCTTTTTAGACTGACACTTGGCAGAGTTCAGTATCATTAATTAGTATGTGCCCCAACCACAGCAGCGGCTGGAAGGAGCATTACAAATGCCAGCCCTGCAACGTCCCTAGGCTGAGCTGCATGGGAGCAGAGCAGGACACGCAAAGTACCAGCTAAGCTACACTGTTTTTCCAAGGATTTTTTTTTCCTAACGTTGCTACACTGTTTTTCCAAGGATTTTTTTTTCCTAACGTTATTTTTTTTCATATATTCTGCCTTTACAATACAATTGCCCCGGGCACCAAAGATGAGGAGGAGCTGTGACAGCCACAGCACCACTGCTAGAGGAGGAGTTTGCCAAGTGTGTTGTCCTGCTTGGCTTCAGCCTGCGCTCTGAATCAGCCCCAGATACAGATTATACCAACAGGGGTGTACGTTTCTGGTGCTGGGTGCCAAAATTATTTTAAAAAGCAGTGTAGCTCACTGTCATTACGCCAAACCAAAACTCAGTCAGTGCCAGACGTGGCACCACTGCCAACAGTTCACTACTGTTAGACTGCAGCACCCGCTGTGGGCTGGGGCTCCCTCTCCCTGCAACCCCACGGCTCTTGGGGGCTCTCCTGGGTTTTACCCAGAAATGCAAGTGCATTTGGGGGCTTCACAGGGTTCCCTCTCTCCACCTCCCCCCTCGCACACAATCTTTATCTAACAAACCATTCTAAAATGTTGCACTGGAGTACAAAAACAAAACTACATCTACAAAACTAAAGTCACATTTTGCAAATGAAGTCCCTAATTTTTTTTTTTAGAAGTTATTTTAAATGAGAATGTGATGTCATCTCTTTTGGTGGTCCACCAGAATACTCATTTTTTATTTTAAATTCAGACTTCAATAAAAGTATCTTTTTTCTTTTCCATCAGCTTAAAATTAATACTGCAAGAATAAAAAGGCAAAAAGTTGAGTCCAAACAGCAAGTCAAAACAAAGCCTATTAGAACAGAACACTTTTAAACTTGGTCCATGGCATCTGCACTTGTATATACCTCATTATCAGCATTTATTGACAGTTCCAAAACCGCAGCCTCTGAAACACCACAATAATTTCTTATTTTAGAAACAAGGTAACACTAAAGTATTCCAGACAGCACAAAGCAATAACCATGGAGAACTGCAGATTTTATGCTGATAACCACTATACTGCTTTTTATCCAAGTGCTTCAAAGCGTCTTACAAATATGATTAAGCCTTAGCACAGCTGGGAAATAAGCATATGTATTAAGAGTTTTAGTCAGAAAGCTGAGGCACCTACTGATCACAGGATGGCTGAGGTTGGTTGGAAGGAACCTCTAGAGATCACCCAGTCCAACCCCCTGCTCCAGCAGGGACACCCAGGGCACAGGGCACAGGGTGGCATCCAGGCGGATTGGGAAGATTTCCAGAGAAGGAGACTCCACAAGGAGCCTCCCTGAGCAGCCTGTGCCAGGGCTCTGTCACCCTCACAGTATCTTTGTTTTAACTTACAAATACACAGAAAAAAATGTGTTCATTTTATAGGAGACATTTTTGTGGCGTTGTAACTGTAAAAATAGCATTAATTGGGACATTCATTTTCCTGTCACTGTTTGTATGGACTTGTACTAATTTTTACTTTAGCTCTGCAGATGATTTTCAATAGCCTAACAGAAGTTGTAATTGGAGAGGTTTCTATATTGGTCAGAATTAAAGATTCAAGGAAAAAAAAAGGTTCTAAATTTTATTCCTGGCATATTTGATAGAATTTTAGATCATTTTCCCCTTCTTTTGAAGAGTGCCAAATACGGGCAACATGCAAGCAGCAAAATTCTCTCTGCTGCCCATCCATATCCTTTCCCCAGAAAAATATGGCAGCTTTGCTATTTTGGGGCACCTTGTGTTGCTTCCAAGATGCACTACATTCAATGGCCTGTCTTCACTAGGCAATCACTGGAGCATTGTCCAGAGTTAGCAATGCCATCATATTACTAAACCCTGCCAATGCAATAAATTTCATTGCAGAAAGGCACTCAGCCACAAGCTGAAAATCTTCACACCAACAGCACATACAAAGTTTTTACTGGGGAGCATAAGAATTTGCAGCTTTGCTTATTTAGCTTTAAACTGCTACTCCTATGGAGAGAAAATCCTAAACCCATGTAAAGGATAGTATCACACTACTGTCTTAAAGATGGAGATTCTCTATTATTTTTGAAAATATAATAATAAATTGCTGGTCTGTGGTTGTATTTAGTTTTGGAGTCTCTAGGCACAACACAAAAAAAGGCAAACGCAAAGTTTTACGTCAAAAGTTTCAAAATTAAGAAATCAGTCCTGCAATATTAAACCACAGTTTCCCGCTCAGATGCCAAATATCTGTTTACCCATACTAACAGGAATTTCTCTCACACATACATGATTTAGGCTCACCCAGAACCTCAGCTGAAGAAACTGCTGACATGTCTCATCCTCTTTACACATAGAGCTATGTTTAAAAACCACGTCCAAAGCAGTAAGTACAGTTGTTAAAGCTTTTCCTTCTATACCTAGTCTTTGAAAATCGTTGCAGAATAAATTCTGAAAAGATTTGCATATCTGATATATGCTCGATTTGATGTAAATACGTTTGAAGGAAGTCAAGAAGGAAAAATAAGAGTGTCTCATTTCCTTCTTTGTAGCCTCTTAATGGAAGGCTTAAAGCGATATGGCATACGCAGTTAAGTCTTCTTCCAACAGGAAAGAACGTGCTGTCAGGCTGAGAAATGCCAAAACTGGCTTTAACTTTTACTCCTTGTGAGAGAACACGCTGTACAAGAGAGTGCCCAGGCCAAAAACCAGAAGCTCAGCTTATGGTATGAACTTTCCTCACTTTCATCTTTCATCACCATTTGAACAATGCTTGCTCATCAGTGAAAAAAAATACAAGGATTTTATGTGACAAGGTTTCTACATCTACGGTTTTGAAACAGAAGAAAAGTGGTGTTTATATGATGTTACATGAGCATAAAAGTACAAATAGCTTACATAGGCATCTACCTGATTTTCGTGCACATAGAGTTTGCAATCACAAAAACATACTGGTTCATCGAAAGATTTGTCCACCCTACAAAATTTACCAAAACAGCTAGAAATAATTCCTCCTCAGAAAGCTTGTTTTATAATAAAACTCTGAAGTGTCTTCTTTTTACTTCTAAAATACCTGTGCTTACAATACCATCTTATTGTGGAATAACTGTTACTGAATAAATTACTGAAGACTCTCTGTATGCACTTCCAGGGTGGCAATGAAGTATGAAAGAAAGAAAGAAAATTGACCAAAGAACAAACTCAAGTTCCTTTGAAAAACGCAATGGATAATCATTTTTGTGTTATGTTTCATTGCATTATATTCCAAGCTATTACATCTGCTTTTTAAATTAAATCTTTTAACCAGATCAGCTCCCAGACTCGGTTCATCCTGTGGCCACCCAAACACTTCCTGCCAGCATGAAATAGGGATCAGCAGGGATCGGAAACAGGGATCGGGCAACCGCGAGCGCCAGAGCAACAGCAGAGTGCTGGGCAAGGCCGGGCAGAGGGCACCGCTGGGAGGAAGGCCTCTTTCCACAGCGGCTAGCCATGAGGTCCTCTCAGCTGTTTTGATGAATGGCACCCTTAAGTTTATCTAAATATTTGAAATGCTTCACTCCAGATAAAAGAAGGTGTGCCAGAGCCTAAGAGGATTAGTATAGGAACAATGGTTACTACGGGAGGAAAAGAGCTCGCTTCTTGGCAGTGGAATTCATTTTATGGAGGAGTCTGCACTCCTGTCTGAGGTTTCCAACCACCAGTCAATAGCATATTTTACAAATTCATCAGGAACAAAGTAAAGAAATATGAAAAAAAAGAAAGAAAACAGAAAAGGCAACTGAAGAAAGCAATTCTGACTAAGGTGCACTCTTCATCACCGTTTCATTTATGCTGTCTCTGTGAATTTCCTGTTCGTAGAAACCACTTCACTTATTGTACAGAAAGACTCCACATACATCTAGCACTCCTGCTAAATCAGCAGTGATACAAAATCATCACATCCTCGGTTCAAATGCAACGCACATGGCTTTCTGGCAGAACCCACCACTCTAAGCTCCTCCAGACACTCAGCACACATACACACACACACACACACACAGGCAAACAGTATAGAATTTTTGATTCAGTAAGTCACTTGGAAGAACCTCCAGAAGTGTGCCGAGGCATGTATCTGGGGTGGTGCCAAATTATGTGCTTCTGTTTGTGGCTTTCAAATATGGATTAGACAGATGCACAAACATGTACTATTTGGCAAGTAGTGACAATAGCCTACTCTGAAGTTAGTAATTTCAGCCTATGCTTTTTTTTTTTTTTTTTTTTTTAGTTTTACTAGGTGAAAGAAAAAAATAATGACATCTTGTTTGACACTTTCTTTGTATCCTTTATATCCTTTTGTCATCTTCCTGTTCATCTATCAAAGACGATAATTCCCTGCAATTCCAGAGTGGCCCCTTTGGATCTCTCTAATGCAGGAATTTCGAAGAAAATGGTCAAATGTCAAGTACTTTTACAATGGAACTTGCATTTATATTCACTGTTATTCTAAGACACCTCAAAAATTCCAAAAAGTCCCGCTGTGGAAATCTCTAATATTTCAATTTCTGGCCACAGACCCATTTGGAAATTAGCTAAAGAAAGCTAATTATTTGGAATATCAAAGTCTTGTGCCTCAGCTGTGCCATGGTAGAGACTTTTGCGCAACGCATACCATGGACCCACGAGCTTACCATAACCAACACCCACAGAGCTCTGTCTCTTCTTACTTACTACCATAAGCCTCAGTGACATGCCTGAGGCAATACTTCTTCTCTGCACTTCAGAGCTTGAAATATAGGCATTTCAAAGAAAGCTTTATTCTAGACTCTGCAATCGTGACAACAGCCCACAAATGCAAGGCTTCAATGCTCCCTTTAGTCTGAATGTCCCGAGAACACAAATGCAAATGCCATCATCCTCTATGAAATATCTACAAAATGTCATGCAAGGTCAAGCTATTTACAGTCTGTCACTTTTATCATTTTATAGGTAACACTAACACTTGAGTTACGCATGGAAAAACGTACAGCAACCAGGAAACTTAAAAAAAAAAAAGGTAGAAAGGATTAGACACTGACAGTGGCCCATTGTTAATTGAGTCCCATGTGTGAAAGCTACAGAAAGATTAGTTTATACAGCTGCTGCTATTTGTCATAACATTGCTAACAAGGTACACATGTTAAATCTGAGCCTCTCCTTTCAGTCCCTAAAAAACAATGACCACGCTAAAATCTATGGCAAATATTAATTGAGAAAAATCAATGTTACTTCCTGGGGAATTCAGCTACCTCAGATTAATTTTCTTACTTTACCATGGCAATAAGCACTTTTTTGAAGTAAATATCCCTCAGATGCTAACAGGGTATTTGGAGAGTACAGAGACAGGGCAAAAAGAAACCAAGGGTTAAGTCCTGGAAAATTCTCCTCCATACCTCCAAACTCAAGTTTTTGAGGGCTGTTTTGAGCCATCACTGCCATCTTAAACCACAGAGGTTTACATCGCAAGCATCCATAGCTCCTTAGAAACATGTTTTCCTTTGAAAATCATGGGAACTCAGGTATCTTCTTCTCTCTTACGACACCCAACATGATCGGCAGAACTGCCACCACGGCAGTTGGGAGATGAAGATCTAGAGCCAGCTCAGTGCCTCCGCGCAGACGGCACCACAACGGGGGCACCGATGGTGAAGCGGAGCCCCCATCAGCACCAGGTCACCCTGGGGGGCGGCCTGCGTGGCCGTGCGGCAGCTGGGCCTTCAAAGGAGCCTCCAGGAGACACGGGAGCCTGCGGAAAGCGGCACCCTTGCCCGTCCCTGACACATGGGCTGCCTCACCCCGACACCCGAGCCACGGAGGGGCTGCGGCGCGCGCTGCTATTGCAGCGATGCGCGTTCGCATAGGGAGGTGGCTGTACACCAGCCTCCACCACGGCGCGCACCCGCTGGCCGTGACTGAGGGCCCCACGGCTGCCGCCGCGCCGCATGGGCGCACGCTCGCAAAGCGCCGTATCCCTACGTCCCGGAGTTTCCTTGGAGTTTCCTAACATGACATGGCTGTTGGGTGCCCTGCTCCTGCTGGGAAGGTGAGCTGGGACTTCCCCGTGCGAGGACTCAGCTGTGGTACAAAAACGCACATCGCAGCAGTGTCTAGAGGAATGAAAGAGCTTCTTTTTCAACTGAGCCAATGATTTTCTGCTTGCCTTAAGGATAGTCACTTAAACAAGGGAGTTTCAGCTCTTGTTGTTATTTATACACACTTCGATGTCAACAGCTTCTGGGCAAGAAATGCTCTTGCTGTGTCTGCACAACTCTCACACATTTGACTAAACTTTTTTAGGTTAGATGTTAGGGAAAATTTCTACACAGAAGGAGTAGTCACGCACTGGAACAGGCTGCCCAGGGAAGCGGTGGAGTCACCGTCCCCGCAGTGTTCAAGAAGCTTGTAGAGGAGGCACTTGGAGACACGGTTTAGCAGGAATCATGGTGATGGGTTTACAGTGGGACTCAAGGATCTCGAAGGACTTTTCTTGAAGGACAGAAATGATTCTGTGATTCTATCATAATAGAAATAATGGACAATTTTCATCTACTCACATGTTGTAGAGCTTTTGTGTTTGTCAGGGAATTAGATACTTCAGGTGCTGAATTCAAGTGCGGCTCAGTAAGAAAATCATATTTAAATAAGCTCATAATTTTGGCAAGGAGAAAAAGCAAAACATAAACCTCAACAAATAACTATGTTCTACCTAGCCAAAGAGCATTCTAATTTAACTGCCAAATAACAAAAAATAATTATACCTGCACATGCATCTGTGCAATAGAATTTAATCCCTAAATGTTAAGCTATTCATCGTCATGAAAAATCTGTCGTGTATCAATCCCAATTAAACTCATTTCAGCCTTACGGATGGCTGTCTTATTTAAATTTGTTTAACAAATGCTAGCAAGTAAGCCAGATATATGACAGTGTTTATGAAAGTTCATCTCATTTCACAGCTGAACTTCATCGTGCTTGCTGTAACTCTGCTTACGTACTTACAACACCAGTGGTAAAAACTGCAGGCTTCTCCACAGCACAAATGCCAGGTTTGCTGTAGAAAGTTATTATCTATAATTTACAGTTTTGCTGAGTCAGAAGGAAGAAGTGGGAAATAAATACAACAAGACGAAAAGTCACAAAACACTGAACTTAACTACTCTTTATGTGGTCACATAAACACAACAGACAGTGGTAAAACCCCCAAAACCAAATTTAAGTAACAATTATTATAAAACCAAAAGAATGCACAGCAGTGATTTTACCCTGTAATTCTTACTGGATGGACTGCATCAATGGCATACTTTAACTTCAATCTCCTAGCTTGCTGCTAAGTTAGGAATATGGATGTAATTATAATTGTTGGCTTTAAACTCTTTCTATAAACCATGCAGAGATAAACTGCTATTAGTGAACATGCCCACTCCAAATAGTTGTGTTTTGACAAACACAATTAAAACACAGGAAAAATACAGAAACACCTGAAGGAATGCCAACAGCAATTATAAATATCATGCCAAAAAACACCGAGGTCACTTATGGCCTACACTGATTCCCTGCACAGCAGAAGTTCATTTCATCTCATGAGCAGATGCATTCATATTTTACCAGATGAAGATTTGGTGAGTGATTTTAACATGGAAAATAAGGGATAGTTTGCAAAATTTAGATTAAAAAGTGGCAGCCAAACATGTAGCTTCTTAAAAATTTGGAATTTCTTAGATTCCTAAAATTTCTCATCTTCCAACAGAGACACGCATGCTGAAATATTTACTTTGCTCAGAAAAAAAATCCATTTTCCCCTCATTGAGTCTATAAGATATATTCATTTTAATACTATAATATGGATTAAAGTATCATGCTTATTTTCTTTCCAAGATGAATTTCTTAAGTATGCTGAAAGAAATAAGATCTTGAACAATGCATTTTTTTCACTTGTTCTATGGAGAGGTTGAGTTTCTTGCAAAAGAACTGCTCATGCTTCCCCAAAATATTTTTATCAATGAACAGCATACATTAACCATCAGCAAGTCTCACAACCACCATGCACTTTTTCCATTAAAGATTTATTTCAAAATGCTATTAAAGGTCAATGTGGTTCAGTACAGTTCTATACAACTTAAACGGGAGATTTGTAGACTATAGTTCGCGGGGAAAACAAAGCATTCTAAATAATTTTGCTTAAATCTATGCATTTATACAATTCGACAGTCAAAAAAAACCTCACAGAAATGTCTCAAGAGTTTTGAAATGCAAATATGGAGAAACAGAAAATGTTGTTTTAAAAACGCTATGCATTTATTAATAAAATTATACTAAAGGATAGGTCTAAAGAGAATTCACAGCAACAAGTGCTGGAGTCCTAGAATTTGTTAGGATCGGCAGCTTTTACAAATTGTCTTATTTGCATGAAAAACAGTGACAGGATGAGGAGAACAGGCATGATCTATTACAATCTCTGCAGTGTCAAACACTCCCAGCAGAAAACACAGAAATGAACTTCTTCTCTAAGTTTATACATACACTTTGCTTTATTTTCCTTTAAAGAAATAAAATGTAGTAAAAAGCTATTTCATTTCTCTTGTTAAACTTGAAAGCATTATTATTTTATCTAGGATGTCTCCTGCAACTTAGATGTTGGTGTGTTAAGTTTGGGTAGCCAACGACCAAGCTTAAGAAATTCAAGATAAATGTTCACCCTAATTTACAAAAATCTATTTTTCTAAAATAAAATCTTAACTACTTTCCTAGTTTCCCCTATTGACAGATACTTTGTCAAGTATCACACACACACAAAAAAAGTTAAGAACTGAGTATTCTAAGCATTTACAAAGAGAATAACAATAACTCAGTGACTTCGTTTTTTAATGCCAGAGGTAAGATATACAAATGTAATAGTCTAGAAGACTGCGAGATAAAATACACCTATCACTTCATTCTTATGAAAACTTATTTTCTTATTCATAGTAAAAGTATTCTAAAATATGTTCAGAACACATTACCATAACTGAATAACTTTAATGATTTGTTTTACATATCAATACAGTACTGCTGAGAACCACAGATGCAGGGCCAAATATAGCTGTAGTGTATCTAGTATAGCTTTAGTGCACAGACTCCACATTAGGCATTGGAAATGCCATCAGACCCCAAAGTCACAATCAGGATGGAGGTCCTGGTGTGTTTTCCTGTGCTATGTGCTGTCCTGGAGCAGAGGAGGACGTTGACCTCAAACACTGGCCATGGCATTTCAAATCTGTGTTGAAGAATTTCTAGAAATAGCCAAGATAAAGCAGCCTCTTGACCCAGCAGGATGGCGGGACATCCTGTCATCTTAACGACTTAATGAGGTATGTCATCCATGCTGATGAAGGACAGAGTTACTTCTGAGACAGGAGCTTGCGAGATAGCATGGAGGTTAGCATGGTGGATTGCATGGGATAGTTTGGGATAGCATGGAGGCTGAATGAGGGAAGTTCGAAGAAACACTGGCTTAATCACTTATTGTGAGTGGGCATTAAAAACAAATGAAAAGGTATACTTTCAAACTAACTAGTTTCAGTACTGTTCACTACAGTTTCACTTTCCTCCCATGCTGTTATAGCCTGTAGTGTTATGTTTGCAAGTCCTGATGGAGACTCTCTCTTGATCTCTATCTCTCTCAAAAAAAAATCCACTAAAATTATGAAGAAATTGAAATGTTTGTCACAATATTAAAATTTAATCTAACACAAAGATTGAAATTTAGATCCCAAGCACTGACAGTATTCCTTGGAGGAAAAGAATAAGATGCCTTCACAATTGTACAAACTGGACTTACTTGCCAATTTGAGAATATTACTTCTGTACAGGTCTGGAAATATTTCTGCTGATTGAATTAATTCTTTGCTCTTAGAAGAAGAAGATGACAATATTTCAGTAAAGAAAATCAGCATACGAATATTCTTGTTATTTTTTTTTCTTTCTACCACTTTTAGACCACATTTTTTCTAGACCAGGGACAGCACCTAACCCAGTGTTCAGTGTTCAAACACAACTCGAACTACTGAAAAATAAACATTTCAAAATTTCTTTACCGTTTCTGCAGCAAACACTCTTCTGAGTTAAGGGTAGGACAGTTCCCTACCAAGGGGTATTCCACAGAGATATACATCCTCTTCTAACCAAGCAATATTTGTCATTACATGACAAAAGCACTTTCCAAAAAAATTATCAGAAATATATTTCCTTAAATTATTACTTTTATTTAAAAAAGCAGGGAATAACTATTAATCAGCATCTCTAGATGATCTCTAGAACTCCCTCTGAAGTATTGTGGTACAGGACTTCTGAGTTCTGACAGTAAAAATGCCCTCTACTGAGAGTTTTCATCTTCATTTTCCCCTAATCTTTAATATTAATGTCTACAAAAACAAGTATGCAACTCATTTTGCCTTTGGTCCAGAGACCTGTTCCCTGATGGTTTACATTTTGCAATTTTAGTTGCTTAATCCTCTCCATTGTACTTTAATTTTTAAGCTGTTTTTGTATGGTACATGTAAGTTGCGCAATCATTCAGCATAGGCTCAAAATTTCACAGACCTCAGTACAAAATTTGGAAAATATACTCTAAAAAGTATTTTCTGTTTCAGAAGAACACTTACAATCAAAGAAGAATGTTTAAAAAGGCATTAAATATCATTAGGAGCATAACTCCCATAGACTTCACACTTTAAAACCAAAGGCAAAACCTTTTGGTAAGGAGGAAGGAATTATGGAAATCTTACAGTTTGGAACTGTGGATGGCATAGATGAGAAATCTACAAGAAAGCACCTGCTCTCCTGGTGAAAACCTTGCTTAATTATGCATCCAGCACATTTAAGGTAACTTGACTCATAGTAACTAGAAAAGATAATGAGAAGAATCTGTGAAGTTATTGCATGTAAATAAAGCAGTATCCTTGAACATCTCCACATTCTCATGTTGAATGCAAAGAGCTTGTTGTAAAATCTGTATAGCTTGTATATATATATTCATATAAATGAATACATTCATATATATGAATTCATATATATACACACATATATATAGTCATATATATAAAGACTATAGCACATGGTCTAGAAAACAGCATTCTCATTGTAGTTCTTGCATATTGGTCAAAATACAGGGCCGAACACCTTGCCTATTAGGCTTTGAAGGTAAGTAGTCTCAGTAAGCTGAAAGCATAATCACCTCAAACATTTTAAAAGACCAGGAAAACCTTCAAGACTGTGCTATGGTCTAGAGGAAGGCAGGCCTCTGTCCGCCCACTCTGCAGACATGTTGCAGACATAGATTTGCCCTGATTTTGGACTTTAGGGAGGGCCCCCTGAGCTCCCAACCTCTTTCTTCTACACTTCACAACTATTATACAACTTCTCTAAGCGTTTTCTACGACTGTTTTGCCAGTATCATCTGTGCTCCAAGAGATGGCTCCAAGAAAAACAGTTCATAATGTCATTTGGGCAAACTAAGACCTACAAGCTTGCGTGCACCTGAAATGTCCAGATAGCTCCAGACTGCCAGACAAGTGCAGCACTGTGACTCCACTCACTCCTGTGTGTTACAAAACCAGGCTCACGGGACCTCGGAGTCAGCAGAGATAAGCTGCTATCTATCCATGCCAAATTGCGGGTAGAAGTCACCTAAGATACTCAGCTCCAGTCGCAGAACGTAGCTCCACAGCATGCAGGTGCCCTCTGCTTCTAGAGAAGTCGTCTGGACTCACCCTGGTGCTGTAACCATCTGCTTTTACTCCAACTTCTTTCCCTCTCACAGTCTCACCAATGCACCATGCAAATACATAGTGCATGCTGAATGAGTTCCTTCAGAATGTATTACTCTAGGTAACTGAGCCATGCTAGAAGCTTAGCATAAGCTTAACAGGCTGGACCTAAAAAGATCCTGACATTTTTTTGAAGGCATTTCATTCTATTTCCAAAAGAACTCCAGGCACACAGCACTGACAGCTATTACCCTAGATGTCTGAAGCTTCTTTCTACGTTTGAAGGCCAAAATCTGTAGTCTGGCACCCATACTGTGTACAACTGAGGCAGAGAACAGTGGTGACAGTACAGAAATGCATAGAGAAATCCCATCAAAATGAACAGCAAGAGGACACAGGCGAGATACAGTACTGACAGGGAGCTGCTCTGGGTAATAACAGCCTTGGTAACAACAGGACAATAGTGTTACTCTTTTTGCTGTTTTCTTATAGACCATATAAAATGCTTCTTCCCAGTTTTCTTTAGCAATCACAAGATTATCACAGTCAGTGGAACAGATGCTGGTCTCGTGGAAGTATGGCCTGATCCTGTAAGCCTGCTTTCTCATGTGAAGACCCTTTGAAATCAGTGGGATTTGTATAAATAGGGATTTACAGGATTAGGTCTGCAGTCTAGAGACTCTGCAGTACTTCAGTCGTATGTGTTCTAGTTTTGCTGCTTAGGAACCCAGTGGACCAGAATAGCTCCTGAACCAACCAAACTGCTTTTACAAATTTTGTATTAACCTGGACATGGTCCCTCCACTGTAAGCTCAGAATGAGATCTTTTCAGTTCTGTAAAATAACCCCATCTAAGAGGACTTAAAAGATTGGACCAGGTACATATACATGTATGTAATGTAGAAAATATCTACTCTACCGTCTACTGCTGGGAAACTGGGGAAAGGAAATAAGTTTTTAAACTTCTTTTTTCTTTCTTTCTTTCTTTCTTTCTTTCTTTCTTTCCCAAAGCAGAACACAACACTGGGTATGCATATAATCCTTTCCCAAGTTCAAAATCTGGAGCTGGAAGCACTTCCTATTGCTTTGGATGGAAGTTGCTTTGGGTAACTACAGCTACACCAGAAATATCTAGAGTATGGTCTTCCGGATAAGGGATAGTGTCACTGGTAGTGGAGATGGCAGCCACGCTTGCTGTCTTTCCATGCCTAACACTGGCAGGAAAACACCAACATTAGGTCCATATCTAGATTAGGTCCATATCACCCTGTAGAGGACCCACAGGAGCAGGTTACATTAAACAAAGTGAAGATAACAAATCAGCGCAGCTCTGCAGGTGATAGGACCCAAGTGGTCCTGCTGAAACTGGCACCTCTAAGTATCACTCTACTGTGGCATATCGGTGCACTTTAGCTGGAACAAATTACAAAATTCTACAGCTTTTTTTGCAACTTATATGCAATATGTAGATTAACTGCTAAATTCTGTTCTGTGTTTTCTGTTTCAACATCTGTTTTCAGTGTATTGCAATGAAATCTGGGGCTTCATACATATATTTGCTATAATAAAACTGCCAGTAATCACTGCTTTCCAAAATATAGTCCATAACCATTTCTATTCAGTGGTCTCATCTGCATGATCTAATAGTGTTCCTTCTCAACTGCATCAGTTGGCCTCAGGCACAAGGTGCCTATCAATGGCAAAAGAAGAGTCAGGAGCATGTGAAAGACAGAACCTTTCAATATATCTTAACATGGAATACAGAAAAGGTCTATGTATAGCTCGTTATATCTCAATATGGAATTTAACAAAAATTCTATGTATAGCACTCTCTGTAGGTTCCTCACCAGATGGAAGAGAGTTCTTGTTAATGTTCATCCTACTGCGATACACTTCAGCAAGCCTGGGATACCATTAATATGACTTAAATTTTGACAAGGTCAGACCTTGCTGGACTATATTTAAAAACACTTATCCCACTGCAATAGGATAATGTGTTCCAAGACTATATGCTGCAGGAACATAAGACTCTTCCATGGATGCAACCTAGGCTCAAAAACACTACGCTGTGCTTCTGGGTAATTACTGCTGAGCAATGCAAAAGAACAGCACAGGAGTTCAGACACGGTCCCAGGAGAATTAGTATGCTCCTTTGATCAAAGGAGACTAGGAAGAGTAATATCCAGGAAAGCAATTACAAAAATGCAAAGCTCTGAGAGGAAGTTAGAGTGATTTTATTTGTTCTGTGTTTGTTAAGCCAGATCTCCAAAAGGGAGCAAATTTGACTACCACCCTGACGTCACAGGACCATGAGGTTACAAAAGACATCAAGAGGTCACCTGAACTACCTGTCTGCTAGACATTTTGATCAAGTCTAATCATGCTATTTTGGTAAATGCATGCTAAACTGTTCTTGAAGCCTTCCACTGATGAACATTCTCATCTGCCAGTATTTTCTGCACTCATCATTATATTTTTTTTTCATATCCTTGAGTTTTTGTTGTTGTTGTTTTGGTTTGATTTGGTTTTTGTTTTTCTGAACATAGTATTCTGAATGAAATGTAAGCTCTTTATTTCTTTTCCAATCTACAAGGTTCACAGGTAGGCTGATCAGAGCGCTAAAGCTTCTGACTGTCTCCAACCAACTCACATTCGTGCTCTTTTTTTTCCTGATGTATACAACTGTGTCCAAAACTGGACACACTTAAACAGCATTACACCATTACTCCTTCCAGTGGATGAAATTAGTGGTTTTCTAAGTCTTTCTAACAATCGTTTTCACTCTGTTCTATGTTTTGGTTCCAAGTGTTGAACAATCCAATATCACTATCTGACCCTGCAATGATCCTGGTCCTAAATCTGAAATAGGGTTTTCAATGCACATGCTTGTTGAAGGACAAACAACAGATTAATTGCTGGCCCTAATGCTGTGTTTGTGAGTGCTAAGAAGTCATTTCAAATGTTCCAAAAAGGATTAATCAAGTATAACAAGTCTATTTAATTACTGAAAGACCAGTGATCCTCATTTTACTATAAGCAGCTTTTCCTTCATTTGGAATCTGTAAATAGAACAGAAATCATTGCATGACAGCTACAATTCATGTCCTAGAATATTCAGGTTGTAGCAGTAATATAGTGAAAAGAATGTAAGAAGCCGGAGACCACTCCATGCATTTCTGAAAACTGCATGTAGAACTGCATTTCTGCAGGACACTCTGCAGGACATTGCAAGATTAGGCATAAGCTTTTAAATATAATGGCATTTCTTGCTTTAGCCAAAGTACAGAAAAAATGCTTTTTGCTCCATGTAACAGTACAATATCCACTTCTTTAAAAAAAAATACCATCAACAATTAAGCAAGTTAACTAATTACACTTAGCTTTTTAAGAAAAAATAATCCCTCAGGTTTAATTAATCCGAAGTACCCGGTAACTTCTATAGCATAAGCTAACATAAGCCTTTATAGATGGCTAAGCTGCAGACAGTGAACTCACCTACGAATGTGTATATGGTAAAACCAAAACATGATACAGTTTAAATTATGTGTCTGAATCTAGACAGCTCTATCAATTTTCCAATTCTCCTTTCTGCTCAAGCTAGTTATTCTTTAACTAGAAGACAAACAATAGAATAACTTCTAATGTTAACCCCCTGTTAACTGCAAACCTCACTGTTTCAGTGTCACCTGAGGAAGGCTGCACAGACTTCTTCCGTGTGTTTTAAAGTAATGTCACTTCTCACTGTTAGAGGCAGACACAGTAACTTTTTAGATGACAACACACTCCACTGAAATACCACGACAAGGGAAGGAAAGAGGAAGGCAGTGATGTAAGGAGGGAAAGTAGGTGGCACCAATGCATCCCACAATGCACAAGTTCTAATTAAGGACTTTGGTCATTTCCCTACGATCAATGTGGCCTTCAGGCAAACTCAGCCCTCCAAAACAAGGCCCTGAAACAAACTATCAGGAAAAAAAAATCTATTAAAAAACATGCTTACTGGGCTGCCTCTCAATTTCCTTACAATTGCTACCTGCCTAGGTTATCAGTGCAATGAAACAGTATGACCATTGTCTTCTAAGCACCATTTTATTAGCTTGGTTATGCTTCTCACTTCAGAACAGATCAGACTCCTGATCATCCATCCTGTTTCCATGCAGATGTGCTCTGATGTCATCAGACAAAAAAAATGCGAGCAGTGGGGTAGAGGGGTGAAAACTGCACTGGAGTGAGCCCAAACGCCACCCCACCAGGTGCGGCAGACCCTGCAACTAGGAGCGTGCGTCTGTGACTGCACAAGATGATCGGTTCCTTCATCTTTGGGCCCAAAGCATTGCTTTTTCCACCATGTCTGCGCAGCTGAGGCCACACACACGGACTCCTGACAGTGCCACCGGGCAGCACAGCTGCCTGAGCACAGCAAAGTCCGTACCCTGGTCCTGGCCCATGGGCTGGAGCCCACGTGACTAGGACGACATCTCCCACCTCAAAGAGTTCCCGGCACCGCGGGGCTCGTGGCGGAGGAATGCTTTGTGCCGACCAGCCGTGCTTGGGCAAGTCTCTTCCGCCTGGGCATGAGAAAACCTGGGGTGAGACATTTCTTTGCAACACAGAGCCCGTTTTGGGGCTGGGCACGGGCACAGGTTGTGCTGGTGGTGGAATGCAGGCCAGGTCGCAGCTTTGCAGCGGGTACGTACCTGAGGATGTTGAAACTCCCCACCACAGCAGCGCCACAGCACGTGCTGGTTGCAGATTGATCAACCTGCGGGAGGTCACCCAGGGACCCACAGCAGAATGGAGACCAAGCCAAGGAATCTGAAGTCTCTGGCCTAGCACCTGAACACTGAGTCATACTTCACACTGTCATTGCAGTGATACCGTTCAGGCTCCTGCGTCAGCATTCCCACCCTCTTCCTTCCAAGGAACCACAGAACAGCAATTAAAATCGGGTCTAGATGGCAGAGCGGCACACTAGAAGAGAACGTGCAGTCATCTACAAGTGCATGCCGCACAAGCGTGCGTACACACATAATCTGTTTTGTTTTGTTTTGTTTCCCCCCAAAATCAATCAACCAACAGGACTGGGGAAATAAGCATGATCATATGATGCAAAAGTGCTTGCACAGTGCTGCAAAAGAAAATATATTTTAAATGAAGTTAATTAGAATAAACCTACTTGCATGAGCCCAGCTTTTAGGCTTAAGAACATACCAATTATCTAAAGACTACTGGATTACAAACTTACTACGATTTTAAGAGAAAGCCAGTACTACTATGTGAGCTTTTAAATCAGCATGGTAATATCATGCCATCAGCTTAAAAAAAAAGAAATTTCCTCAAACCTTCACTGGATGTAGGAAAAAGGTAAATTTCCTAACACTGCTGCACAGTGCAGTAGCTGAATAGATGCAATACCAAACTCAAAAAAGTAAATGATCATATCCATCAAATTATTGATTATGAGTAAGAAAAGCACCACACTTGTATCAAGGAAATTGAGGAGTGGATATTAGGAGCACTCATGGTAGTCAGCTGGTCAGCACACGAGGCTGGCTCCTTCTCACACCAAGAGTAGTGCTTTAAGTATAAGTAGCTTCACAAAAAATTTTCACAAAAAAATACTAAAAAATACTAAATATAAAGATTGCTCTTTCTCTCCTCATAATTATTTACTCTGATAGCATTTTCCTTCCTGAAAACTGCAGCAACACATGACATTTGTATCATGCGATTTTCTCAAAACTGAACCTTCTTTCTAATGGGCCCCATTCAACACTCACAGAGCAAAACGAGACTGTACAACTGATGAAGAGTTGAGGAAAGAAGAAGAAGAAAGAGAAGAACAAGAACAAGGAGGAGGAGGAGGAAAAAAGATGGAAAAAAGAAAGGCAGAAGAAGAGAAAGAACAAGAAATGAGGAAGAAACGAAGAAGAGGAAGAAGAAAAGTTATAAATCTTTACACCCTGCAATAGCAGGACTCCCCTGTGAGGAGAAGGACGTTGCCCTGCTGCCATCTCTCTGGTGACATCGTCGTGTCCCCACCCGCATGGCTTTCGGATGCAGACAAAGGTGGTGATGCCACCGCCGGACCGTACAAAGGGGAGACGGCAGCAGCGGCAGCGGAGCGAGGCTGGTCAACCCTGCGGGGTTGATGCGGGGCCGGGGCCGGGGCCGGCCGCTCGCGCCGGGCACACAGCACTGGGAGGCAGCGGCAGCAGCTCCACGGCGAGGGCGAGCGGCTCCCGGCCGTCCCGCCACCCAGGCGGGCCAAGGGCAAGAGAGGCAGGTAGCGAACTTGGCCCGCGCGTAAGTCACGCCGCAAGTGAATTGTTTTAGCAAATCAGCTCTGGTCAATTAAATTTAACGGGACGCGTTGCGCCACGTCGCAGGGCTCTTGACACGGAGGCCGGGAGCTGAGGCCAGCCTCGTAAAAGGCATCTTTTAACACGGCATAACAAATCTAAGGTAATCCATCCAGAAACTGCAGATGCCTGAATAACAACATACAAGCTGTCCCGACTAGGAGATGCTTTCACACTTTTAAATCCAAGACACATGGGTATAGTCATCCTTTCAGTTCAGGTGTCAGTTCTTTCAATGACATTAATCATGCGAAGGAAACTGCTGCTGCTGCTACAGCAAATGCATCTGCTATCCGTCAGATGCGAGGCACTTCCCCCTGAAATCTTCTAGGCAAATCCAGCATTTTTTTATTACTTGTTTTGTCAAAAACTAGTCTGGAAATGGATTGGTGTTTTGGTCCACTACAATCCACACACAGAAATGTAGCCTACAAATATTTTAATTAGGTTTAATTTCTGTAGCCACGGAGTCTGCAAATACTAGATGCAAATACGTGTGCATTTCTTTATTTTAAAGAAATATGTACCAATAGCTAATTCTATGAGGATTAACTCAGTGAGTCTTTTCTGCAGAATTCACTGAGACTTCTAACTCAAGAATAAAAATAAATAGTTATAGTTAAGAAAAACAGACAGACTGAGTTTCTCAAACAGAGCTAACCAACTCTTCAGTCTTATATTTGATTTTCTTGTTCATTCCTTAAGGAAGAAAGTTTCTTCTGCTTGGGAGACATATAGCTGATGTTAAGAGGTGCAAGACTTTCGAAGAAGAAGCCTTAAACGCTGAACGGGTTTCAGCTAAGCTTTTGCACTGTTCATTGCCCCGTGTTGTACCACAATAACCCATGCTTTACTTCTAATAAAATGTTTAAACGAAAAAAAAATGTTTAAAAGGCCCCAGTAACTTTTCTACCTTAGACGGTTAGGAAGACCGAACACTGAAAGGATTCAGTTTGCTCCTTAATTTTAAGTCACCATTTTTGATAGGATGGTGGGAGGGATGTGACCTGCAGGGGACAGGAGGCACACCGGTGACAGCTCTAGTGTTCAGGCTGGCCGGCTAAAAATGTCCCCAGATACTACTGTCATGGTAGTAGTCATTGTAGACTATCAGCCCTCACGCGCAAAAGTGAAATTTGAAATGCATTATCTCCCACTGACCAGCTAAAACACAAGGCATAAAACAGTGATGTTAGTAAGAAACTGCTAAAGAAATGCAAATAGAATGAAGATTTCAAGCAAAAACTTATCGTTTTGCAATACAAAAAAAAAAAGATACAAAAAAAAGATTAACAGCTATACTAGAAGATTGTTTGCTCAGTATTCCCCCTACTGCACAATATACATACCCAAATCAATTCTCTTTTCTCTTGGACAAAGCTGTAAATCTAAGTTTTACTTCTCCTTTACTAGTTTCTGAGTCTCTTAAACCTCTCCCGCTAATCTAAGCTCAGGTCTGTGAAACAACTTATTAGCAACTATTCTTAGAAGTTCTGAGTGTAAAAAAAGTAATAATAAAGTAAAATAAAAACAGAAAGAGAGACTAAAACCATGAAACCCCCCTATAAAGAATGACACCTTCTTGTTGTCAAAAAAAAAATGGCTAATCATTTGGACCTGCCTCCCTGTTCATATTCACTTAGCGCCTGAAAAATGTCTCCAGATGAGAGGTTTCTTCTCGGTCCCAAAAGGATGTAACAAGCCCATGTGGTTAAGTTAACCATTTAAGCTGATACTGAGATCTCCCAAACGTGGTGGCTACAGCAAGGCAAGACACCACCTTGCTGCTGCGGCCGGGACACGCTCCGACTCGGAGCCTCCCGCGCGGCTCCGCGTGGGTCTGCGGCCCCTCTCCCGGGATGGGTCTCTGAAGAACTCGCCCGCTGGAGACACGGAGGAGGGAGGCGAGGGCCAGGAGGAGCGAGAAGGAGCAAGGGCTGGAAACGACGTGGACTCCGCTGCAGGCTGGGGCAATACGCTTTAAAAGCCCAACCTGCTGCCGTGTTGGTGTTTAACTATTCCGATGGAGTGTTCGAAGTTCCAACGGATTCCGTATACATGAACATAAAGGAATTTAAAATATTAAGCTCATTCTGCTATTTGAAGTATTTATTTGAGGAATCAGTGGCCTTGTTTATAGGTTTCAAGATGCCTTTTTGTTCCCAATATTGTTCTTCTGTTTGCAACCACTATGAAGCAAGAATCTTCCTTTTTGTTTTCTATTCTTTGTTATTTTATAGCTTTTTGCTATTGATCTAACTGTGACTCATAAATTAACACTGATTTTTTAATTTTCAACTGCTTGCACTGAATCTACTTAGCTGTAAGTTTCCTTTATGTTAAACATAATTAATGTTATTCAGTCCTGTGAAAATGACCACCCTAGTGGTAGAAAAAAACAGAACAGATTGAGCAAAAAAGCCCGTTCTTAAAATATATGTATTTCATTCATGCCTGGAATGTTAAAATTAAATATACAAACTTCTTTTTTCTCACCTGTCATAACACCCATAGCCATCCTCTGACAGAAACTAAAAGGAAAATGTCCATTTTGAATTTTCCAATTCTACTATGCAAATCTCAGTTCACACATATACATTCCGAGAAGTGAAAAATGATGGGCAATATTTCTAAACGCTAGAATTCCTGCATATCCACATGGAAAATCTCTGCAATGATCACTGACAAGAAAAAAAAAGACTATGCCCATGTATAAGTCAAATTAACCTCTGTCTTTTAATGATAAATGCATTTCTTCCTGAGATTTTGAGCCCAACTGATGCATGCAAAAAAAGTAATCATCCTACATTTTACATTAGAGAACTAGAAAAGAAACAATTAGAGTGGGTTTTTTTGGTAGATTAAAAAAAAAAAGGTTTTCTAAATTGTATTTTCTGCACCCCTGACTGAATTGAGTTGCTCAAAGTTCACCAACACTTTATAAAAGTTTATTATTCTCTGACAGATCACTATACTACGAAAAGCTTTTCTCAGACGAGAAGGGATGAAGCATTAAACTCACACATCTGCTCCTGCCCTGGCTCTTTGATACAGAATTGAGATTTGTTTTAAAGCAGGGGATCCGCGTGTCATTTCAGGGTGGGACTGCAAAGCTTATAGCGCATCTGGGCACCTAAAGGTGCGGAGAGGAATAAGCTCCTGCTGTTCCTCGTGTAACTGCCAACATGCTGCATAAACTCCAGCAAATCACCTGTGCCTTGGCGTACCCTGTGGTGAAACAGGTAAAATGCTCGGTGGTATGTTCCCATATAAAGCATTCAGAAGGAGGCAGATCATTAAAGCTAATGGAACCAGGAACAATTAGCAGCTCAGCAGATTGATTGATCTGTCCAGACCTAGTGCTTTTATTAATTGCACATTGGAAGCATCAGTGCACACAAGAAATGCAAGACCTTGTCCCAAATCCAAAAGTGCTGGTCTGACACTTTTAACAAATGAATATTATATGAACCATAGAGAAAGGAGGCTATTCAGGAACTGTTTGGGGTGTGATTTTACATGGAATTTCTTGCATTGCCAGTGAACTAAGCGTAAGAGTTTCATATATAATTTTAAAATAAAAAGCATCATTTTGATATTCCCATAACACCAGTTTCCTAAGATGTTTCCCAAACTTAACGTAAAGCATCATTTAAGAGTGACCACACAAACCTATCTCGAAATTTGAGCTCCCTACAAAATACATCCTCCAAACTCTCCCAAAGAAAGAGAAGCTGAATAAGAACGTCACGTCACTGATACCCCAATATTCCTCTGGCTCCGTCTCGCAATTCAGATATACCACGTCGAAAAAATAGTCGTAATTCTTTGCGGGAGGGAGACAGGGGTTTCCCTGTTTTGCCTGCGCACTCCTTGCCGGGGGAGCCTTCCCGGGGAAGCAGCGGTGCCTGGGGGCAGGATGGGCACTTCTTGCGGCCCCCCGGTGCAGCGCGGCCGGCTCCCGCGCGCCGCTGGGGCTGCCCCACAGCAAGTGGCTCCGCGCACAGAGCGCGGCAGAGCCGGCTGCGGCCCCACGCGGGATCTGACGGATCCCCAGCGTCTGCGGGACCTGCAGGATCCCCCCGTGCCTGCGGGATCCCCGCGGATCTGCAGGATCCCTGGATCTGCAGGATCCCGCCAGGCACCGCACGCACAGGCACATCTGCGCCCACCCCGCTCCACTTGGCCTCGCTGCACCCGCCTGCCCTCCCCGCTCACCCCCTCGCTTGTTCCCTTTTCTTCTTTCTTTTCTCTTTTTTCCTTTTCCCTTTTCTTTGTCTTTGCTTTTGCTTTTTGTCTTTTTTCCATTTTTTTCCTCTCTCTGCCCTAACAGACAGGACACAGTCTGGCGATTCAGGGACTCACGTAGGCCAGACTTCCTTCTGCGCAGCCCTTTGGGTAGGGCTGCTAATCCTTCTTATTAATTAACGAGATAATAGTGGTTAACCGGAAAGCAATATTAATGCTAACTATCTAGCAAACTTCCAGCAGAAATGACTTAGCCTTCTCCTGATTTCCTGGCAGGAGAAATCCTGCAGCTGGAACTGTAACAGCATCTTGGTGTTTCAGGAACTTTAAAAAAAAAAAAAAAATCAAAAGTTGTCTAAACTGCACCAGACTAAGGAGCTTCGTGCCTATTTTCCACTATCTTTCTTGGATAGCTTAGAAGCTCATCCCCTCCATTTCAGATGCTATCAACGTGCAGGCTCCCCCCAGTTATATCACTCTTGGACGAGGACAAAGGAGACAGTAAACAGGAACACAGCGGATCTGGGAAACGCTCTCTGAGCGGCACACGCATTAAAACACTCGCGACGTGCTGCACATTTACCCTGCAGGCTCCCAACGATTCTCGGGGTCTCCCGTGCTTCATTCAGCGCATGCCGAAATACCTAGCAGCAAGTTTGTATTTTATGCAAGCTGCAGAAAATAAAAGCTGCGGAGAAAATAGGGGTGTATTAGGGATCTTGCAGAGGGGGCAGACACGTTGCTGCAGACACGCTTGAGAAAAGCTGCCGTGCAATTTAGTTTATACTATTATTTTATATTTTTCCCCCCGCGGGCCATTGTATGGCTGAGCAAAACACCCAAAAGGAGAAGGGATTTATATTATCCGGGCTCTGTTGCAGCAAACAAGTACTGCGGCTTTTCATTCAGCAATTGTCAGAAAACTTTCCAATGTGCCCACTGCAATGCGGATGCCAACCAACGAATCAAAGGCATTCAGCGCCGAGACAAAGAGGGTCTGATGCCAACCTCGGTGCCACTGGCAACCGCTATTGGCACCGCGCGCATTGTCTGCCGGGCTGCTCGCTGCTCTCCTGGCTCTTGACGAGCAACATGGCGCTTCCCGGGGCCGCGGCGGGCGCCGCGGATGCCACCGAGGGATTTCCCGCGGCGCGCGGCGCCCTTCGCACCGAGCCTGCGCCGGCGCCGCGCGGGAAACGCGGGTGCTGCCGGTAGAGGCAACGGTACTGTCGCTTGCAAGGTTTGGAAATGTTTTGGAAAAAAAAAAAATATATATATATATATTTTATTTATGGGTGTGGCGGGAGGCGCCGATGCACAGAAAAAAACAGGCCCCCAAAGGAATGCATTTTCGGTAAGGTTAATGCTGATGCGAAACACTGATTGCAGTGCACAGTCCCCACTTTCATTCTCCATTTCGGTCAAAGGACCTGCATTGCAACCTATGTCTAAGCGTCTTTTCTTTATTTTTCTTTTTTTTTTTTTTTTAAGATGCTGAAACACAAGAAGGTGAGAGAAGAGAGGAAATGAGGCTGAGGGAGAGGAGCACAAAGGAGAACCCCATCTAGTTGGTCAAAGACAAAGCCTGATACGTTGGTCCTTATTTCTTGCTTCAGAAGAGACATGGAAGTAGAAGCTCTCTTAATAAGGAACTGAAAGGATTATTGACACTGGATCTGGATCTGGAAATTGTCAATATATTGTAACATTACTCTGCACTGCAATGCGGATGCCAACCAACAAATCACAGGCATCCTAGGCTAAACAAAGAGGGTCTGATGCCAATCCTGGTGCCACTGGCAACCATCACTGGCACTCAAACTATCCTTCCTCCTCTTTTTTCTCCGCTCTTTTTTTTTAGCAACAGAAAACACACTACTTTTTACCCCTTTATTAATCTTATTTGCTCATTCCTTCATATTTCTTTCAGGGTCTCAATTGTTTCTATTTCTCTACTTAGTTTAATTTGACACCACTACTGGGGTTTTTATATTCTAAAAGGGAAATAAAAAGCAAAGCAGACCGAGTAAGGTGCAGCATTTTGATTGACTTCACACTTATCTTTTACAAAGCCTGGTATTCTTCATCAAGCGCACTACGAAGCGCCACAATTAGCCTGCTTTCAATGAGGGTAGAGAATCAAAGTTTGGCAAAAGGGAAAAAAATGGAGATAACTTAATATGACTTCCTCAAGGAGAGAGCCACCAGATGTTAGCAGAAGATTTACTGCAGAGCAGTGAGAGAGACACAAAATACACGCAGTTTACAATAAACAAAAGGGTCTACTAAGAGTGACTTGATACAAAGAAATCAGCCAGCTTCATCTGCCAGCATTTCTCTCCTTATAGCTCCTTGCAACTTTGGAAGTCACAACATTAGGGTGCGCTTATCTCACTCATTCCTATTTAGATAAATGTTTTGAACACACTCTTATCCTCAGTCCCTTTGAATTGATAAAATCGGCAACTGCTCTGCAAATTTTCTCCTATTCCCTGCGCAAAGCTTAAAAATCCACGCTGTGTACGGGTTTGCTGGCCCCAGTTTCTTTGGCTCAAGAGCTGCTTGAGCTATTTTGCCTCCCTTTGTAGTTTTGACTATCATAGAGAGGTAAATGCGCCAGAATTAATCAGCGAGCTCTGTCTCAAAATGTGTGTATTCAAAATACCATTTGACTTTCCCCGCACAAAAGTGGCTGAAAGGTACAAATCACATACAGTTAAGATATTTTGTCTGATGCTGTCACTGCACACTTTCTTTCTGTGCTACTGGGGATCAGATTTGCCACACTTTTCAGCCACTTAAAGTCACTGAAAAATATTTAAATGTTGTATACATTGTCTACTGCTGTGGAAAAAAAAAAGAAATGTAATAAATACGAGCAAGGAAGAAAGACAATGAACCGTATTTTTTTACAACAAATAATCTAAAAAGTTGGACTAAATTTTTATGTTCATATAAACACAAAGCACCACTTGGACAATTAAATTCTAAAAAACAAATTCACTAAAAGTAAAGAAGTTTGTGTTGTGTATCTTTTCTCATAAAGAACGGATACTCACGGATGATAGCAAAAACCTATGACCAAACAAAGGTATGTGCAATTTTACTTTTTTTGTTATTAATAAAACCCACTTGGTTTAGTTTTGATTTAAATACCGTCATTACGTATCGAGCATCAGATAGCAGCCTGCCATCTGCCCTTCTGCAGGCCATTTCTGCCCAGCACCAGGCCAAGCCGCGACACGGCCCGCCATCTGCGGCCGCTCAAACTTTCCCCAGTTTAGGTTTGCGGCTAAAACACAAAACGCTTTTTTACTGCTGATCATCAGCAATATCAAGACTTGTGCAGGATGATACAATCATCCAGATGAACCAAAACGACCTTCGCAGAGGAAAGCGCTTTTCACAAAACACAGGATTTGAGAGAACTTTTATCTGCTGACATCCACTTGTGACTTATAGGAGCAGCATATGAATACTGCTATCTGAATATGTAATACAGCTAGAAGTTTTTTCCCTGATAAATAAATATTATCAGCTGATTTTCTTTTACTATGGTAAAACTAAGTTGAAGTAGCTCTTCCTTAGTTAATCTGCAGCTTCCCAAATTGTAGTTATCTGCCAAATAAAATCTGTATACCAGTGTGATTATGAAAATAAAATTTTCACGGAAAAATTTCTGGAAATACAGCAATGTGGGACTTTGCTGTAAAGTTCAGACAAGTAACATGAGCTAGTGAGGCAAAATATGAATAAAATGTAAGTATTGTGTGCTGTAATTCTGAATGCACACAGCGTTTACAAAGCAGTATGTCTTCAATAAAGTTATGTCAAGTTCTGTCTTCTAATGGTGAGAAAACCTGCAATTCCTTTTCAAAGTAATTGCAGATATATCAGTTTAAGAACAAACTGATGATTATTAGTAACTAAAAAGGTGGGAGTAACATTAAATATTTTAATCACCTATGCTTTTGTGCAATTGCACATACCCTGCTTTTGCTGCTAACAGCACTGGGGAAGAAAAAACCTAAAAAAAGAATGTTTTACGAGATTGTAATTGGAAAAAATACACAACATACTGCCACTCTTTGACAAAAGTGGCAACTCCAGAGGAACTAAGGTGCTTCTTTGGTATGTCCTACTCCCTCTTGAACGGGAACTTAGCACGTATGTCAAGCATACATGTCGTTTGCACAGGTCTGTAAGAGCATGTGCGTCTGCATATACATATATACGCTGATTTACCTATGTATATGTACCCATATTACGTCTCTCGACCACGGAATAACGTTTCACTGGAAGTCAACCCTTAGGGAAACCAGGGCAGCTTGGGATCAAAGCCTGACACACTAACACAGAAAACATGACAGTCTGCTTCCTACCTTGCTCCTGCACGTAGTATGCCAAAAACAAATCAAGCTCCTTGACTGATACTGTTATGTGATGCGGCTGGACGCAAAGTGCTGGATTTGTGCAATGTGGGGATTTCATGAGTCGCTCTCCATCCGTACTTTCCAAGGGGATGCCTTTGAAGAGGATCACCATGACTAGATCCAGACGCCAGACCTTGTCAGCCTGCCGCAGGCAGTCGATTCTCCTAATCTTACCCTTCTGGTCAGGATTGGACAACACACAGCATGGGTGCTTCTTCCCAGTCACCGTGAGCACAAAATCCTCCCGGAACTCTTGGCGGATATCTTTGCGCAGCTTGGCGAGGAGCCGGGATGCCCACTTCTGCTTGATTTCGGGCTTCTCACTGAGCAGCTCATCCTTGACGGCTCTCTCCTCGTCCTTCGACATCCGCTTCTCGTGCTTTTTGAAGTACTTGCGTTTTCGAGCCTGCAGGTTGAACCACGTATAGGCAATTGCACGGACATGTGGAAGAAGTGCCTCGATGAACGGGTGAAATTCATCCTGCGGAAAGAAGTGGAGGAGGGAGAAAAAAGGAAAAGAAGAGAAGAGGAAAACTCAAAGTTAGTACATTCTCAATCAAGGCAGCATCACAACACATCTCTGAAAATCTAAGAGCGAACTGCAAGATGAACAAAATAAAGGCTAAAAATTTACTTAAAAATTTACACAAAATTTACACAAATTTCGGCACAAACATCTCATATGCAATTGTATCGCCATCAAGCAATGGAAAAAAGTACACGGAGAATCTCATTTTCCCCACATTTTATTCTTTGAAAGGAGCATGTGAAGGTTTTACTTTGTATGCCTCCCCTCGCTTCACCCCGCCACGCTGCACAGACTACATCCCCTAAAAAAAAAAAAAAAAAAAAGATGCTATCAAGATGTTTTATCCCTAACATTTAAATATCCGAGCAAACGGCTAATATATCAAGAAAAGTACCATGGCACAGAGAGGACACTACACGGTTTTAAAAAATCTGAGCAGAATGGTTGAGAAGGCTGAGGCGAATGCCACAGTTCATTTCTCCCCTCTGTGGTACAGAAACACAAAGCATACACACGCTCGGTGCAATGCCACACAGTTCCCGCTTTTGGAGCATGCTCTCAGCAAGAGCCTGCTGGTGGCACAAAGAGCATGCGCCATTAAACTTGATCCATTTTCTTATCAAACGTCCAACATTCCAGCACTGAAACGGCACCATTCCAGCGGTGGTAACTAGAGAAACCAGTACACGGCGAGGGAAGCGGGCAAAAGACGCAGCGCGCCGCACAAAGAGCCTGCACAGAAGCCTCTGCACCCCCAGCTCTTCAGGCTCCCCTCCCGCCACCCCCAAACCCTGCAGAATAGGAGTTTATGAAGCTGGGAACAGAAACCACACTAATGTTCTTACAGTGGCTCTGCTATGGGGGTTTGAAGCCCCACAGAGTCGGTTAATTTGTTAACTGATCACATGAGCGTGGCAATTATTCCAAACCCCTTAAAAATCAATCTGAGGTGTACAATGAAAAATGGCAACTTGGCACAAACTTTGCATTCTTTGTGTTTCTGCATGCTGTGGCAGAGTGACATTGCGAGCGCACCACTGGTCAAACACCGCTTTTGTGAAATCCGTGCAATTTATTTACAGATCTAAAATATCCTTTCCTGTCATCTGGCTTCACCTGCAAGTTCTTATCTCCTGCCTAGTAGCAGTATGCATTGCATTAAGGAGGTAATGCCTAGTTGTCATCTACAAGTACATCCTATAGCAATTAAATTAATTCATTTTGTCTACTTAAAGTATCATCCTACACAACCATGTTAATATCTAAATAGGCCTTTCCAAAATGCAATGCCTCTTCTCTCTCCTGTGAACAAATCCGCTGTTTAAAGCAGCATCAGCCGCTTATCAAACACCGCTGCACTTTGGCTTGGAAGGGAGACCTTAGGGGAGGTATCTCTCGCTTGGTGTGTGCACCTATTTGGTTTTAAATACTATGCAGATTGCTCGTCGTACTGAGTGACACAGTGCAATCAAACCAAGACTCTGCCTGTTTTATGTGACCGCGCTCAAGAATACAATTAACAAACTAATATTTTAGCTACGCTGCTAGACACAGAATGAATTATATTTAATCAGTAGGCTGATTAACTCCATTAGGTAAAAATGATGAAAGTACAACTAATGGTCTCATAATTACACAGAGTTCAGCCTGCCATTGTGGAAGCTAAACTGGCCTTCGGGCCAAAAATTTAGTATTTAAATCTTCAGATTTCAAACAAACTCCAAAATTTCCTGAATGTTCAAAGCTTCCATACTCCTCCTCATATCAAACAGAAAACAACAGAAAAGTTGGAAGCAGTTTATCTATGGCCATGTTGCCTTCACATGAAAAATAAATAATAATAATAAATAAAGGAAGCAAGAGATGATTTTGGAACATAACAGTATGATGTTTAACAAAGAGCCGCGGTAGCGGCCAACATTAAACCAAGCGGTATTTTCAGCAGAGGTTTGCACGATTCTGACACTGTACTGGCACATAAAACTAGGCCGTGGAAAGAGTTAAACCACAATCTGTTCTTTGTGTGGGAAGGCAATACTGCTCTGAGTAACCACAGCCCATGATAAGACTTCCCTATCTTCATATGCTTTCCGATGCCATGCTTTTTTCCCCCTCATTTATAACTACTACAGAAAGTTTATTTTCTCACCTACAGAACTCATCTCAATCAAAGCACTTTGAAAAAATTTTAATAAAATTTTAATTTAGCATAAGCAGAAAGAGCGCATAGCGTTAATCTTTCCATTTCATTTTAGACTGAATAAAACAGGCTGACTATAGATCTGGGGAACTCTAACAGCGAAAGGCTAAAGGTGGGGGCTGATAGCCCCCCGAGAAGATTTTCTGTCCCGATATAATTTTTCATACTCCTAAAACAGACTTCAGCAAATATACCTTGCAAACGCAGTAAGATTACTATGGAAATAGTATGCACTACTAGAATACTACAGATCTAGTTTTCCTTTTTAATAAGAATATGACAAGCTATTTTGGAACGGCTTTACCTTTAGTGACTGCGCACACTATTACCAACAATAGGTAATAGTATTTTAAATATGCATAAATATTCGATGTAGTGAAACATCAGTTTTTAATACAGATCTCCAAGTGGTTGAATACTTTGCTTTTAAAATGAACGGGGGGGATTTTTTTTTTTTTACTGTGTTCAGGCTTTTCTTTCATAATATCATTAACTCCTAAAGCTATAAATACATCTGAAAGAGTGTGAAGGAGAAGCACGGCAAAGAACGTCCTGTTCTAAAGCAATATTATCAGATATCTCTAAGAGATTCATTGTGCATCTGAATTCCTTTCAAATGAAACATTACTTGACAAGAAGAAGTGCCCATAAAATGATCCTAAATGGAGATTTGCAATTAATCACACACATTCTCCACTAAAGCTCCTAAAAAGCCATCTACTAAATTTAATTTTTCTTTCCTTAATATTCATATAGGCGATAGTGAAAAATGAATTTTATGCAGCACTTACCCATGTGCCATACTTGCCCTTGCAATAAAGCGATTTATGGCAGTAAGATTTTCAAATGTCATAATAAATGGCTCAGGTGAACCACCGTGCACTGGCAATTTAAACTAAAACGCAAGTTACTTCTTTGAAAAACGTATATAGCTTGCAAATAAATTTAAATAATGCCGATAGCCTAATTGCGTTATAATTATGACGGATAGGCCATGTTTTCTTTTCGGAAGAGATAAAGAGAAAAACACAATGCCCTTCTCCTTCCTTCCATTTTCCTAAACTTTCTAACAATTTATCCAAATCTGAACTGGGGATCATAAAATTAATATGTAAAGCATAAGCCTTAAAGAATCTATATGGAAAACCGCATGTACTCAATTTCCCTGCATTTCTCTGTGCACAGCGAAACAACGTATTTGAGTGAGAGAATAAAATTGCAACATATTTCAAGTTTCCTGGACCACCATATTATAAAAATAAACCATGGTAAAAATATCACAAGAGACCAAGCATTTAAAGGCATGCGGTAGCTGCACCCTATCATGCCTCAGCAAGAGAGATAAATGGAGATTACGCTCACTCCAAAACAGCCAAAGCGGGGCGCATGGACAAAGCATAGGACCAAAAAAATTAACTTGCATTGGCCAAATCTTCATTCTTCTTTATAGGTATTTTACACCTAACCAAACTTTTACTGAATTCGTAATGGATAATATGACAGCTAAGACAAGAAGTTTCTCTTAAAACCGTACTTTTAGAGGTTAGACTTGCTCCTGAAAGGTACTATGCTGCAGCTTAACTGCATCACCGTGCAAAGTGAGCTGCAGCTTCAGCAGGGAGCTCAGTCCAAACAGGTGTGCTGTGTTTAGAACTTTTACCAGAATATTTTGTTCTGAACACATACTACCACTACCAGCGTGCCTCGAAAGAGCCTTACGGACAGAGAAAACAGTAGAGAGAACTCTATTTTCACTCAATAGCAACTTAAAATTAGGTTCATCAATCTTTTAGATAAAAAATATGAATAAGAAAAAGATACAACTTCTCATTTACACTGCATTTTTTTTTTTTATTTGGGTAAAGGAAAAGCAACCAAAAGTGCCTTATTTATTCTACAGAGAGAAAACTTCCAAATTAAGATTGAGCCGCTGCAGTTGTGTTCCACGCACGTATCACTAATGTGAGCTGTTTCTACACGGCGCACGATACAGCATAGCTGGAAAATGTTGTGTGGAAGTTATTAGCACAGGAAAGCAAGAAGCCGCTCTCTCGTGCTTACCGCTGGAGAAGGGCAGCAATGGGCATATGCCTAAGTACGGGGCTTTAATATAGATCCGTGACAATTACGACATCTACTAGAACTTTGAGGGGGAAAGTGCAAAAAAGTAACCACATAGGAAAAATGTCATTAGAGCGGGAAGCAGCAAGAAGAGCTATCTAGTGTATCAGAGGTGGAAGTGAAAACTTGCCAACTTGCAAGGTAAAAACTGCTTTCTTACATTTTAGCCTTAGGTATATATTCTTGTGCAAAGAGGTCAATGATTTCACAGAATGGGAGTCTACTCAGGACTAATTTTCACCAGCTGGGGATTCGACCGCAAGTAGTAATTTCTGCGTGTGTACCTGTAAATATATGTTTGTATCTGCTACACAAAATGCTTCCTGCATATAATATTACTTTTTTTTCTTTAGAATCAGCAGCACTTCAGTATCCCTCTTTACCAGCTTTGCTCCGCTGAAGTTCACGTTTACTTGCTGAAAATATCCATATCTAAGTCAATCACACTTAGATGCCAAACAAAATATAAACAATAAAAAATGTGTCAGCCAAAAAGCTACAGGACTGTATCCAATCGCTGAATAAGCCTTATCATTGTTTTCATCTTCATTCACAATTTATGAACACTTCGGTCCTTCTGCGTTACCGCTCTGCCTAACTGCCGAGCCGCTCAAACCCTATTTATTTATCCGCTACAGACCCGGGCGTGCGATATCGGCCGCTTAATGACCGCACGGCACCGCACGGCGCTCCGGCGCAATTTTCCTCTTCTTGAGCCGTGCGTCGCGCCAGCGTGGAAGCGGGTGGCTGTCGCCTAAGCACTTCACATCGCATCCCACGAAGACGGACTTT